>LOEQ01001083.1:65957-92807 GCA_001685075.1 Bramus lutescens | reverse complement strand
CTCTCTCTCTCTCTCTCTCTCTCTCTGTGTGTACACGTGCATGAGTGAATGTGGAGGCCCGATGTTGATATGGTGTGCCTTCTCAAATTACTTTGCACTGTATTTATTGAAGCAAGGTCTCTTTCTAAACCCAGTGTTCCTCAACTCCAGATAGTCTCTCTGACCCTGAAGGTCCCTCATCTTTGCCTTCTAAGTGCTGGGATTACAGTTGGCTACCTTACCTGTCTGGCTTTTGTACACGGCTCCTGGGGGCTCTAAACTCTGATCTTCACGCTTGCACCAGCAATCTTGATTTGCTCCTTCCCTTTCCCACGCCCACATGGAGTCTTTTCACACTCTGCTGGCCATCCCAGGGTCCCCAAGGCTCCAGTGCATGAATCAGGTCTGACGGGCCATCAGCATCTCATAAGAGTGCTGGGCAGTTTCTCTCCTGAACCATGGTCCTCTGGGCTCACTCCCTTGACTGGCCGTGTCACCCCTGTGTATCTTCATGGCCCTGGGGTCGTTCATTTGTGTGACATGCCGCTCACCCACAGGTTTGCCACCCAAGACAGGAATGCCTTGCTGCTCTACAATGGCCGCTTCAATGAGAAGCATGACTTCATCGCCCTGGAGATTGTGGAGGAGCAGCTGCANCTCACGTTCTCGGCAGGTGCGGCCTCCTGCGGCTACAGGAGCATCTCCCAGGCCCTTTATGGATTAAGTTTATCATTGTCCTCATGGCAGTGCCCAGCTGCTCACGCTTCCAATTCTGATTCTGTGTCTAGGAATCTGCCCTCTAGAAGAAATCAGAGTACAAGAAAATGACGTCGTTGCAGTGTTAACTTGTTAGCACCAGACAAAGCCTATTTCCTAAATCAGAATCAGTAAACAAAGTGCAGCGATTTGGACAGAGAGATGGGCTAGTTCAGCAGTGAAGGGCACTTGCTGTTCCTGCAGAGGACCTGGGCTCAGTTCTCGGCACCCACGTGGCAGCATACAACTGTTCATAACTCCAGTTCTAGGGTATCCAATGTCCCCTTCTGTCTTCTGAGTGTACCTGGCACACATATGGTGCACATATATACATGGAAGAAAAACACTCATACACATGAAAATCAAATAAATCTAAAAATAACAATAAAAAAGTGCAATGTACCTGTAAATTAATGTGATAGCATACACCAGCATGTGGGGAGCAGACAGACATAGATATGAGGAATAGGGAAGTGGGTGGGTTAAGATGGGTCAGCCTTTTCTGCCTCAGGTTAAAGTCCTCAATGTAGGGGTGTGGTAGGTAATGGCTTCCCGCGGTGGCTGTGCCAAAGAAAAGGGCACATACCCAGTCTTTATGAACAGTATGTCTACCTTGTAGCCTGAAAGCCTGGTTGAAGGCCCCCAAGCCTATGTCTCTCAGACTGTCCCTCTTGCCATGCAGGTGAGACCACGACAACGGTGACCCCACAGGTTCCTGGTGGTGTGAGTGATGGGCGGTGGCATTCGGTGCTGGTGCAGTACTACAACAAGGTAGGAAGGTACCTCGGGGCCTCCTCGCCTCTTACTCAGGCTAGTGGGGGACCGTGTTCTCCCTTGGTCTTTCCCTGCACTATGTTCTGCATTGTAGATCAGTGATTCCCACCCTGTTCTTATCCCAGAGAAAGGGCATCCTGCAACCATCCATCCTTGTTATGGCTTAAGGATCATTGTGACCTCTGGGCACACAGGTGAGGGCTGAACTCCTGTGACTGGGGAACTAGAAGCCTCTGGAGTTTGGGATTGCTTCTCTGTGTCCCTGTGGAGAGGGGTGTGGTCACCTGAGATGCTCAGACACTTTGATTGCTGTCTGTGCTGTCTGGATAGCAGGCCAGATGATGACAGATATAGGCAGCAGAGCTCACAGGAAGTGGAACACACTTGGCTCAAGGACAAAGTGTCTATGGTTTTGTGCCCCCAAATGCTCCTCTCAGAGAGAGAGAGAGAGAGAGAGAGACCCTCTCCTCCCTTCCTTTTGCTTTTTTTGTTTTTTGTTTCTTGTTTTTTGAGATAGGGTTTCTCTGTGTAACCGCCCTGGCTGTCCTAGAACTCACTCTGTAGACCAGGCTGGCCTTAAACTCAGAGAAATCCACCTGCTTCTGCCTCCTGAGTGCTGGGATTAAAGGCATGAGCTTTTGAGTAGAAAGACAGACAGATAATCCCATAAAGGGCTGATGGCCTTGCTGGCCTCTTCTCCCTGAAATAACAGTTAGGGACATTCACCTTGTCACCTAGCTGCACATGCCTCGATCCTGTGGCTTCTCTTGTATGTTCCTCCTGCCTCCTAGACTTTCATACCCTGGGTGGACACTCCCAGTGGCTTGTGCTTCCAGAGTAGACAGGCCTGTCAGAATGAACCATAGGAAGCCCTGGGGTGTCAGGGAAGCACAGTGTGTATTTCCTTTCTTGATTATGTCAGAGGCGTACCTCCAGACTGCAAGCTTGCTGCTGAGGGAGGGGTGGGTAGAGGAGGTTGAACCAGCCTTGCTTTCCCCACTCTGCATCTGTCTGCTGTGGTTGACTGGGACCCAGATTTGACCTCTTAGCCCCGTTGTGAATTCTATGTCCTGTGAGCCATCTCAGAGAAGCACACCATTGCGGAAGGCTACCCCAAATGGCCCAGAGTAAAGAGGGCCCCATGCCAGAAGATCAACAGGCAGAGATATATTACTGGAATCTATGCTTCTCTTTCTAGGGCTGGGTCCTTTCAACAGCTCCTCCTCCTCCCAGTGAACAAACAGAGCCCTAAGCTCAGGATTAGGCCTTTGCTGGGCAGTTTCCTTCTCTTGCCAGAGGGTGTTTTAGGGAGGAAACAAACCAGTCTCCCTTATATCCTTAAGCCTCTGTGTGTGGGTTGGGTGGGCCACACACCAGGGAATATTAGCAGAGATTACAGTATCTGTCTGTGGATGGCCCTGGTGTTTCTATGTGATTCTGCCTCCTAGGTGCAGGGATAGATCAGTGGGGGCCTGGGAAGACCTGTCAGGCTGGGAATAATTTACAGACTGATTGGGGGCAGCAGCCTGCGGTCACAGTACTCCAGTCTATAAGAGAACAAAGGGGACCCTGAAAGTGACCTGTCAAGGCAAGTCACTCTCTTTGTTGGGTCTCCGAGTCATTGTAATAGTCATCATCGGTGACCTCAGGCTACTGAGGGTGGCTGTAAGAAGGGGGCCTGAAGAGAGGTGCAAGAATATTGGGGGGGGGGCGTGAGCCACACTTTGAGAGACTCAAGCCGCATCCTGATTGTGGCTTTAAGTTCACTGGATCCAGTAGCAGAGAGAAGTCCCTCTGCAGACCCTTTTCTGTCTGTGATGGTCCTGAGCACACTCTGCCTGTTCCGCTCATACCATCTAGGTCTGGTTATCTTTTGGTTGCTAAGAAGATGCACTGGGAGACTTGAGCTTCTATCTGACCTTGCAGTGAGGGTGTGGAACTGACTGCTGTGACTGTTACATCTGCCCTGCTCTCCCTGAGTGCCAGCTTCTTTAAGGCATGGCTTTGTTTTGTTCCCATCCTGGACATGTCAGGTCAGCCTGACAAAGTATCTCTGCACAGAGACCACAGAGTGCTGGGAATCTTGTGGGGCCTGTTCCAGGTCTGCTGGCCTGTGGGGGGACTTCAGAGCTGCCAGGTTGGCTTCTTGTAGGGGCCCCCAGAGGAAACAGGTGGGGCACACAAACAGACTGATCCAGGAGGAACAAAGGGCCGACCAGTGTGGGGCAGCAGGGAGGGAGGTGTACAGGCCTAGGGAAGCTGATGGTGGAGCTGTGTGGCTTCATCCTGGAGGAGCAAGCTCTGTGGTAAGAAGCCTGAGGAGGACAGGGTCTGTGGCCCCAGAGAACCCTCTGCAGACCTTCACAGTAGGGGCTGTGAAAGGCAGTTAGCTCTTTCTTTCTGGTTAAACTGGTATTTTCAGTGAGAAGTTCTGTTGGTTATGTGCCTTCAGGGGAACAGAGGAACATGCTGGAGTTGATGGTGGGTGTTCATTCTATCAAGGTCTTTTCAAAGACAGCCATGGCTTGGCACCTTGAGCTTCACCTAGCCCTTCTCTGGAAGTGCCAGGGAAGTTTGGCTGGCTGGGGATTTGTGATTGTGGTCCCACTGTAGACTTTTTTTTTACCTGAGGTTTTGGTAAAAGCAGTTAAGCATTTCCACTTCCAGCATATGATGGCTGACTTCAGTACAGGGCATTTGAAATCATTTCTTTGCACTTGAAACTCAGGTTTCAATACTGGGTTTCTTTTAAGTCACCTTTCAGCTCCCAGGGGTGCTTAAGGGATTGGGAGAGGCACGCTACACGTATCCCAGCTCATAGTGGGCGAGACATACTACCCATATCCCAGCTTGCACTGGGAGAGGCACGCTACCCATATCCCAGCTTGCACTGGGAGAGGCCTGCTCCCAGTAGGACTTGGCTGCTTCCAAAAGAAGGTGTTGTCTAGAAAAGAGGGAACCTGCATGAAGCCCCTGGGCACTTGGTCCTCTTAAGCACATCTTTTGCTTCATGAAGGATTCTGGCTATGCCTTGTTTTGCTCAGGAAGCCCCAGTGAGAGCTGGGGACACAGGAATACCATGAGTCCCACCCTCTTGAATGTCTCAGGGATTGACCCAACTGGGGCTGACCCACAGACATGTATACAGAAAAGCTGAGATCAAGTAGGCTGTGTTTGTTCTGATGGAGGACACCAGCTGTGACCTAGAATCCCAGCACGTGTGCATGCATGTGTGTGTGTGTGTGTGTGTGTGTGTGTGTTGGTTTTGGTTTTTTTGAGACCAGGGTCTTTCTATTATATAGCTCTATCTGTCCTGGAGCTTGCTATGTAAACCAGGCTGGCCTGGAACTCACAGGCATCTACCTGCCTCTGCCTCCCAAGTGCTGCAGTTAGAGACATGTACCACCCTCCAGCCCAGTAGGTGTATCTTATCCATCTGAACCAAGGCAGGTTTAGCTAATGGAGATAGAAAGTCTCTCTAGGGAAGCAGTCTCAGGCTGCAGTCATGCCCGAGCAGGAAGCCATGGTCCATGGTTTCTATACACATTATTATTTTCCCCACTTGGACCAGAGAAAGGCTTTTTCCTCCCTCTGAGCCTTATCCAGGGAAGGTTTTGCCACTCCCATGGACTGAGGCATTGAGGTCCTTGACATGGCCACGCCTGTGTCAAATAATACACTCAGAACTCCATCTGCTTTCCACATGAGGAGCCATTTAGTGAGACCCTCCTCACTGCCTTAATCAGCGAATCAAGAGTATCATGGATTTGGCTGTTCCCACCTTAGTTCTGAGACAACCCCCAGCCCACTGGAGAAGTGTGGATGTGTTTGGCGAGGTTTGTGTGTCCATGTTGTATATGTGGTGTGGTGTGGTCTCTTCTGTCGGTATGTTCAGGATATGGGCAGGAAGTGGGGTCTGAGGGCAACCTGAGTCTTCAGGGTAGTTTCCGTGGAGGTGAGATGCCACTTGGGGTTCTCTACCTGGCACAACTGGTGTTCGGGGTTGATGACTCTTTGTTGAGAGAGAGGCCATTCTGTGTCCCCAGCCACTACTCATGAAATGCCACAGAATCCGTGCTGTTGTGAAGACTCAAATGTGTCTGGCTACTGCTGAATGTCCTCAAAGGGTTGTCCCGGTTAGGGATATAGGAGTTAGCTGGGAGGGACTTGAAATGGTTAAGATGGAAAGCCAGAACAAGAGACAGGTGTGTGATAGCAGCAGGCAGTTTGTCTTCAAGGACACTCAGCCTTCAGCATCTTGCACAGAGACATCACTATGGTGACTGTCTTCGTCATGCTGGCCTCCTGCAGCTGACAGGGCTTGTGACGTTCCTCCCAGTCAGGCTGGCTATTGGGCACTTGTGCCCATCTTGTTCAAGGGATGCCTGGAATGGTACTCCTCCTCCTCTTCTTCCTCTTCCTCCTTCTCTTTCTCCTCCTTCTCCTCCTCATCCTCCTCTTCATCATCCTGGAGAGCAGTATTTTTTCATTTTTTTCCCCATCAGTTCCATAGTAACCCAGTAAGTTAAGCCCACCAATCCAAGTCCTCAGGGGCAAGTTATGGCATCTACTCTGGATTTGGTGCATCTTCCCTTTGAAACATGGAGTAAATCGGTATTTCTTTCTCAGCCTGTTATGCCTAGGGTCTGCTTATGAACACCCCATAATTAGGGAGCAAATGTGTGATCAGCCAAACTGCATTAGCTGTGAGAAGAGCGGGCACTGTGCAGATGTGATCTTGGTAAAAAAGAACCAGACAGTGCACAGGAACTGGGAGATCCCAGGGCTGGAGAGATGGCTCAGGGGTTAAGAGCACTGGCTTACATGGCTTTGGTTCCCAGCATGCACGTGGCATCCCACAAGCATCTGGAACTCCAGTTCCAGGGGATTCGTCATCTCCTTGTTCTTCCAGACGCAGCATGTCAAGTGGTGCATATACACGTGCAGGCAAAACACCCGTACACATAAAATTCTCCAAAGCGTTGCAAAATAGTGTTTTCAAAGGATAAACAGTAAATCAAACTGACATGATTAATGTCAGTTTGGGTTGCCGTGTTTCCCTTGTCTCCATTTATCTGTTGAGAAGAGGTAGAGAAAGGGTTGCTTTATGTTCAGCCTGACTGTTTCTGGTTAAAAGCTAGAGTCACTATTATGGAGAAAGGTTCAGGGCTCCATCAGAAAGTACCACCCTTCTCTGAACTCACACCTCTCTCTGATTGGGGGTGGTGTGACCTTGGGCTCACCTCTGGATATTGCCTGGCCCTGGCTGGGTTCACTCTGGCTTGTTCACATGATTTAAAACCTCTTGTCTGTGCTGCATGTGAAACCCCATATCTAGAAGAGGTGGGTTGTCACCCCCACTTCCACTCCCCACTAGATAGGGGAGGGTTTTTACTATTCCAGAAAAATCCAAAGGCCCTTGCTCAGACACTTGGACAAGTTTCTCCTCAGGACTTCTTCCTTCTTTTTTCTTCTTCCTCTTCTTCCTCCTCTTCCCTCCTCCCTTTGTTTGTTGAGACAGGGTCTCACCATGGAGCTCTGGCTATCCTGAAACTCACTCTGTAGACTAGGCTGTTCTCAAACTCACAGAGATCTGCCTGCCTCTGCCTCCCACAAACAGATTACAGGTGTACTCCCACACCCAGCAAGGGACTCCCAGATCCCTAGAGGTCTGAAATCTCAGGGCCGCATTGAGTACATGTACTGCCAGTGGTCCTGTAGCTGTTCTCTGTACAAACAGCAAGCGAGGTAGGTGTGTGTGAGCAAGGATGTGAATTTAGGTGGCTCTGTGATCCTTTGACGTCCTGCTGTGTATCTTCTTGTATACACCCAGCTCAGTTATGGGTAGAGTATCGACCTTCTGGCTCAGTGGCAAGTGAACCATTTTGGCTCTTTTTCTTTTCTTTTTAAAACAAATCTGCAGGTTTGAAGACTATGCAAGCTAAAAAAAATTCATGAAGTTCATTGAGCTTTGTAAAGTGTACCTAGGCCTGTTCTGACCAAGGTGCAGCAAAGTGAGCTTACTTTCTTTACTCTCCCACTGCACAAGGCCCTCTTGCCAACACAGGGGGTGGGTGTGGGGTTTCATATGAGCCTATGGGAGTGCACTTCGGGGGTTCGGTTACCATAAAAGCTCTCATTGTCTGCAAGCCCGAGCCTGGAGTGTGAATCAGTTGTTTCTTTCCGGCTGTGTTTCCTGCCAGTGCAGTGAGCTCCTGTCTGGCCTACATGGCTATTCCTTCAATATCGAGTAGCGACACTTCCATACAGCCTCATTCCGCCGGCTCTCAGTGGGTCACCAGGTGACGTCTGAGATCCTGGTTATCTGTCCTTCATCTCTACCTTTGGAATGTTAAATGCTTCCCTTGAAGCCAAGCTTACTAGGTAACAGAAGCCAGCCCAAGGGGTCTGGAGTGGCCAGTGAGCCCTGTGGGAGAGGTGGCTGGGGCGGCCCTCTGTAGAGCTGCAGTGGTAATAACAGGGACATGTAACAGGTACAAGGACACACCTTGTCCTCTGACAGGTGGCAGAGTTGGGAGATAAGGTTCCAGGCTTCCTTTCCTAAACACAGGCTGATCAGATGGTAGAGAGCCACATGTGTGGAAACTCCACAGCTTCCAGTCTCGCCCTGGGCCCTTTGTGTTCCATTGCTCTGTTATGGAAAGTCCTTTAGGAGCGAGGCAGCTTGTCATGGGGTGTGTGCTGTCCAGTGGAATGGCTGCCTTTTCCTGTACCCACCATCTGTCTGGTCCTCTTCCAGTCTATTCCTGTGCTCACTCCATGCAACTTGTGCGATTTGCTACTACAAGCCTGTTCCCAGATATCTGGTCTCAGATATCTCAGATATGCACTAGTAAAGGAGAGCGAGCCCAGGGGACACTTCCCAGGTGCACCCTTGCCCCGACGCCCAGGTCTCTATGATCAGGACAACTCGACTTATGCCTTTGTCTTTAATGTGAAGCACAAGAAAAGCAAACACAACTTTGTGACTGGGAGACGGTCCCAAGCACATACTAGGGACCTCAACGGCTGGAGAAGACAATCTGAAGTGGTCAATAACTACCTGCATGTGGCAGACACAGCAGGGTAGCCTCNGCAGGGTAGCCTCAGGGCTGCTGTCGGAGAAATGGCGGCACACTTCAGCTCCTGCAAGCGTTCCCGGGCTCCAGGCATCTGTGAACTCTTTGATATGAATGTTGGTTGGCCATTTCTGACACCGAGTGTGAATCCATTCACCTCCCGAGCCTCACCCTACTGCATCTGGTTTCATAGGCACCCCACTCTGCCCGCCCCCACATTGAAACCAAACCCCCATCGGCCTCCCAACAAGGAATTGTCTGCAGCAGGTTAAAAGACTGCAGAAATGTGAGCGCTTCAGAGGACCAAAGGCTTTTGTGTGCACACAAAAGCTCTCTGCAGATACTTTAGGCATCTAAGTGGAAGCCATCAGGGAGGGGCCGTACACTGGGAAGAAAATACGCTGGGGAAAAATGACGGGGGCAGGCCCGGTGATGGTTTGGCATCAGGAATCCAGATATGCCGAGATTGGTAGAGCCGGCCTTTTGGGGCCTCACTTTAAAGACCACTGTAGCCCTTGGGTTTCTTGAGTGGAGAGGGAGTTATTGTGGTAGCTCCGCCCACTGGCCCTTTTCACCTGCACTGGGGGTGGGGGGTGGGTTGCTTGGAGCAGCCTGTGTGGCCAAGGTGGGACACTGAGGCTGTAGACTTCCAAAGGGTGTAGACAGTTGTAGATACTGATGATGCTAGAGACTCGGCTACAAGGCATCCTGTATTGGTCAGCCATGTGGGAGTCACCTCTGGTCTATGTGTATTTCACCACTTTTGCCCAAGTGACCTGGCCTGGCCACTGCTAAGCTTTCCATCCCGAAGATGACTCCTAAGGTTCGTTTGTTTGTTTGTTCGTTCATTCGTTCCTTCCTTCTTTCTCCTTCCTTCCTTCCTTCCTTCCTTCCTTCCTTCCTTCCTTCCTTCCCTCCCTCNCCCTCCCTCCCTCCCTCCTTCCTTCCTTCCTTCCTTCCTTCCTTCCTTTCTTTTACCTGGAACTCACTCTGTAGACAAGGTAGCCTTGAACTCACAGGGATCCACCTGCCTCTGCCTTCCCAGTGCTGGAATTAAAAGTGTGCGCCACCATTGCCTGGTTACCTTTTTTTCTTTCTTTTTTAATTTAAATTTTTCTTTTTGAGACAGGGTTGCATGTATCCCAGGCTAGCCTCAGATTTGCCATGTAGCTAAAGATGACTTTGACTTCCCAAGGCCTGGGGTTACAAATGTGCATCACCATGCTTGGATTCATGGGGTGCTAGGGATTGAACACAGGCTTGATGTATACTAGGAAGCACTGTATCAACTGAGTTGCATCCCCAGGCTCCAATTATGTTTTTATGTGTTTGTGTGCGTTGATATGGGTACGTGAAGCCATGGTGTGTGTGGCATGAGAAACTCATTCTATCTTTTCTCCATATGGGCTAAGGGATCAAACTCATGACCTCACTTGATGGTAAATGCCTTTACCCCTGAGTATAGCCAAGTCCTCTTTTAAAAAAAGAAGGCTTATTTTTGTTGTCGTGAGGCTGGAGAGGGAACCCAGGTGCTCTTGTGTGCTAGGTGAGGCTCTGCCACCAAGCCCAACCCCATGCCTTTCTTTGACCAGAGCAGCCAGCCAACAGTGTACCTGCTGCTAGCCACCCGTGTAGCTCCTAAGTCCTTGCCAACAAGTGCCATCTTCCTTGCTGTGTCTTACCGCCCACCACAGCAGCTCGGGGACGGATGTAGGTGGGCTTTCCCAGAGGTGGTCCTGAGAAAGCACTGTGGACAGCTGGTGAGCACTGGATGAAAATTATATGGCCCAAAGAAACAACTTTCAGAACATATATGGTGCAGTCATGTAACATGTTGTCTAATCTAGAATGCTCTCCTAATCTGACAGTGATATTCTGTTGCTCTCAGCAGTCACCCCAACATTTCCCCAGCCTCCACCGCCACCAGCCAGCATCTTTGTGAATGTGTGTGTGCTGGGCATCTGGGCTGCATGACCTCATGTAGTATAAGTCCTTGGTGCCATGCCTCAGAGCTCACCAAAGCTGTGGTGTATAGCAATGCCCAAGTCCCTCATCTCATGAATGGGCCAGCATTTGTCCCTGTCCCTCTCTCGAGGGGCGTTTGGATTGTTTCTGCTCTCACTGGGGAATCACAAGGAATACTGTTGTGAACATGTGTAAGCTCTTTGTGTGTGTGTGTGTGTGTGTGTGTGTGTGTGTGGGGTGTGTTTGGTCTTGAGTCTCTGTATTCCCTTGAACATGTCCCTGGGTGTGGCATAGTGGGCCCTATAGTGAGTGGCCAACATTTGACTGTGTTGAAATCCCTGCATGTGTCCTGGTCACCTCTTATATTATTTTTCTGCCCACCTCCCATTACATCAGACAGAGTCTAGGCCTGGCTGTCCTGAAACTCATTATATAAACCTGCCTGTCCCTGCTTCCTAAGTGCTGGGGTTAAAGGTGTGCACCACCATGCCTGATTTTCCTCGCTTTTCTTTAACCTTGTCTGTGAGTTCCCCTCCACTCCCACCATGGGCAGTGAGTCCATTGTTGGACAGCCAGGAACTGACCTCTCGCTGAGGTTGCTAGCTTCTGGCTGCTCCAGCCTCAGCACCTTCAGGAGTCCCCCACCCCTGGCCCCTGCCTCCTGTCTCTCCTCCTCCTGATCCTGTTTGACCCACAAGTGCCTGGCCCTTTGTTTACACACGCCTTCCCTTTCATCTGCAAGGCCAGGGCACCTGTTTGGGGGTGACAACCAGCAGCAGTCACCCCAGGGCCTTGCTACCACCTCCCATCCCTCAGCATGGAGCTAGGTATCAGCATGTCAGCAGTGGCTATTGCTTATCAGCAGGAGCCACCGTGGATACAAACCTGGGCGTCTGTCTCCCCCCACCCCACCCCAGGTTTTCCACCCCAGTGCTCTCTTCCTCCCTGTCTGTGCTTGAATCCCATGGTGCTGAGCTGTTGATTACAAACCGTAGTGTAGAGCAATTGCAATTTGGTAAATAGCAGCTCAGTTTCATTAAAGCCTCCGCGTGTAAAGGCTGTTTACATCCACCCTCTGAAAGCCTCACACCCATTCCCAAAAATGTAAATTACACGCTCTGCAGAGGATATGGGGTTTGGACAGCCTGGGGATGGTCCTTCTTTCTCAGCGTGGTACCTAACACTTAACCGCCCCTAATGGGCACCCCACCAATCTCCCAAAGCAGACTTCTGCTCCCGAGTGAGAAAACAGATGATTTTCCATAACTCTCTACTTACTACTTAACACAGAGGTGGACTCTCTAAGGAAATAGATAATCAGTGATTGACCTAAAGATAATTGACTCTCCTCAGAGTTCCCAAAGAAAGGTTTGTGGAAGACTCGTGTATAGTTGATACTATGATTCTTCTCACATCAACAGGATAGATGTGTGTGTGTGCATACATGCATGTGCGTGTATCTATGTATATGAGTGTTTGTGTTCATTTGTATTTTGAGGGTTCATGTATGTATTCAGGTGCATTTGCATTTTTGGAGGTCAGAGGTCAATGGGCAGCTTCCTCGGTTGCTCCCCACATCATATTTTTTGCACTGAACTTGGAGCCCACAGATCAGCTAGGCTGACTGGCCAGCTTTGGGGAGCCACTTGTCTCTACCTCCCCAGTGCTGGAACTATAGGCACACGCAGCCACATCAGGTCCTCCCTCACACTTCCATGGCAGACACAGTACCTGGTAGGTATTTTAATCTTACATCCTACCTCAAGCACAGAAGGAACTACTGCCAAGCGTTTGTTCAGGGCAGATGGTCAGGGGAGGGGGAATGGAGGGCTCATGGGAGGTGGCTGTGGCAAGTCACCTGCTGTACAAGTCCACGGTATGTGGCCCTGGGTCACACACCTCAGACACGTGGCTGAGCTCCTATTGCCCAGAGGCTCTGTGTCCTACCTTCCAGCCCCGTGGACCCATTAAACAAACAGGTGCCTGCTTCCTGTGAGAATAGTGAAGTTTCCTTTTAAACGAGCTGCACAGTCATCCCCTGGTAAAAGGAATTAAGGATGAGTTAATTATAGTCTCTGTTTTTACAGCCATTGCCAGTAGTATAAAGTAACATAAGGTTGCCATGTTAATGCAACCAACCTCAGCACTCTGGCAGCAAAAGGTGGCCCATGGATTTTTATTTTTTATTATTATTATTGAGATGTGGTGTTGCTATGTTGCCCAGGCTGGCTCTGAACTCCCAGGCTTAAGTGTTCCTCCTACCTCAGTCTCTTGAGTTCTGGGACAGTAGGTGTGCCAATATACCTGTCTGGGCCTATTGTTTTGAGGGATTGAGGAGAGCTGCTGCCAGGCTCCTCAATGCTTCCTCCATGTGGCAGGAGGAGGTATGTGTGGGTGTGAGTGTGTTTGTGTGTGCCAATTGGAAGATCTAGCAACACCACTCTGGGGTTATGCTCACAGCACCTAGGGACACAGAGGCTTTGGTACCCTGATGTGCAGGTTAGAAACAAAATCCAGCGGCCCATCAGCCTGTCAGTCCTCTGGCTGTTTGCCTATTTCTAAAACTCTGAGGCCTTCATACCTTTTGTCCAACACAGACAGTGCAGTTGGCTCCTCTTCCACTCCAGGAAGGATGTCAGAGGTTATATGGGTGGACACTTGCTGTCCTGAGAGACTATGAGGACTGCCAGGAAAAGAAGCCATTGCTAGCTTGAGGAGGTGGGAGCCCAGGCTGGCATATGAGGTCAGCAGAGGGGCCAAGGCCAAGAGGTTCCTGAGGAGTGGGTCTGGCCTGGAAGCTTAGAAGAGGCAACTTCAGGTCAGTGAATGGATAGAGATAACTTGAGGGTGAGGCCACCACAGGAACTCAGTACTTGAATATCTGTATGGTCAGGCTCCATCTTAGATGTCCGGGAAACAGGTCTCCCTATTTGGACCAGGAAGCTACAACCTGAATACAGGGTCGTGGTGGACAAGAGCCAGTGAGGAACAAAAAGAGGGTCCTGTAAAATGGTTGTATCTGGAGGCCACTGTAAGGAAGGGTTAGCAGCTGTCTTAGACCACAAGTGTTTCTCCTCTCGGCCTGGAGACCTAGACTCCAATAGCTGTGGGGCTGAAGATTTACTAGTTCAATGGTTGAGTGGTTATCTGTATCCCTGGGTTTTCATTCCTAGCACTACCAAAAAAAAAAAAAAAATTGTAAGCCAGCTCTCTAAGAAGGGTCCTGCATCCCCTTTCAGGGTGCTGGCTACATAGGTGGACCCCAGTCATCTGGCCTCAGGCCCACAAAGTCCACCCTGGATTTGCCTTAACTCAGGCCATAGCCTTGATTTCAATACGTTCTCCTTCTGAGGTTCTGAGAAGGACCTGTGTCCTGGGAAGATTCCCTGCACCCCGTGTAGCAGGTCGCGGACTAGGGTACCTCACCCTTCACGCACCTTCCACCTCTGCAGGCAGTGTCCGGAGTTGGGACACCCACCAGGGCCTGCTGACAGATAGAGCTGACAAATTTTATTCTTTCCACCCCTTTAGCCCAACATCGGCCACCTGGGCCTGCCCCATGGGCCGTCTGGAGAGAAGGTGGCTGTGGTAACAGTGGATGACTGTGACGCCGCTGTGGCCGTGCACTTTGGAAGTTACGTTGGGAACTACAGCTGCGCTGCCCAGGGCACTCAGAGCGGCTCCAAGAAGTGAGACACCTGGAGGGGAAGCACGGGGCATCCTCAACTACTCAGTCCCTCCTCCAAGTCACCCCTGTCAGGCAAAGAGTACCTTGGTACTGTCTGCACTGGTATCAGACCGTCTCCCATGGATAGCATCTTCTCTCTCAGACCATAGAACCCTCAAGAATAAGTCCCCAGACACACCTGTCAAGACAGGTCGGCAGGGTATACCCATAATCTTAGCACTTGGGAGGATGAGGCACATGAATTGAGATTCAACATAGTATAGTCTACCTATGAATTCATGGCCAGTCTGGACTTAAGCAGTGAGCCACCATTCAGAAGTTAATCTGAGCAACTTGCCATCTTCATCATGTCTCTTTGAGTTGCCAGTCCCTGAACTAAGGAATTACATGAGGTGGAAGCGGCTGGTTGTCCTTGCTAGTTTTGGGTCTCTCAGGGATTCTTTTAACTCAGGACAAAGAAATTCTAATACCCATATGCAGGGCCAGCCTCGCTTTATTTTCTTTTGATAACACCAACCTGAAAAGGTGAGAGCCCGCTCCTGCTATGTCCAGATGATAGTTTGTGGGTGGAATATATAGAACATTGGATTTTAGGGCAGGAGAGACGGCTCAGCATTTAAGAGCATTTGCTGTTCTTCCAGAAGTCCTGAGGTCAATTCCTAGCAGCTACATGGAGGCTCACTACTGTCTATAACTGTAGTACCATAGGATCTGGTACCCTCTTCTGGTGAGCAAATGTACACGCAGATCAAACACTCATACACACAAATCTTTTGTTTGATGTTTGCTTTGAGACAGTGTCTCCCTATGTAGCCCAGGCTCTCCTCCTCCTTCCTGTTCTCTAGCCTTGTTATGCTTGCGACCAGGATTACAGGCTCTACGAAGGCCCTTTTCCCTGAGTCTTTATCCCTTTTGAGAGCCATGTTCAGGGGAGCATGATAAAGGTCACATGTCCTCACTTTACTGTCTTGGTGAACTGTGCCTTGGGTCTAGAGCCCTGCCTGGGACCTCAGCTGCCCCCTGCTGGAGCCAGAGTTCTGCTCTCATTACACTTTCTCCCTACAGAGCCGAGGAACTGTGAGATGCTTCCCTCTATTGCAGCATGGAACTCGAGGTGGTCCTTAGTTGTCCCCAAACAACCATTTGTCTGAAGTGATGGCAAGTGTAAGGACGTTGAGGCCCAGAGAAGCTGTGAGGAGCCCCTAGTGACACTGAAGCAGGGTCATTTCTGTCCTAACCACCAGGCATCTGCCTTGGGCTTGCACCTGCTCTGTGATGGAAGGGCTTAGCAGTAGAGTCGCAGTGATGCTACAGCCGTGCAAGGCCCAATATTACAGAAGATGGCTTTGTCTTTCCAGGTCACTGGATCTGACTGGACCTCTGCTCCTGGGTGGTGTCCCCAACCTGCCAGAAGACTTCCCCGTGCATAGCCGGCAGTTTGTGGGATGCATGCGGAACCTGTCCGTCGATGGCAGGATTGTGGACATGGCTGCATTCATTGCCAACAATGGCACCAGGGCAGGTGTGCACAGCCCCTGGGTGTATAGAGCTAGCATGGTGCCCACTGGACATTTGAGGACCTCTTGGGAATGGGTATAGAGCTTGGCTTGGTGGCCATGACCACAAGACTGCAGTTTGCTGTGTTCCTGATGTTGTGATGCTGTCTACTCACCTGGATACACAATCCTAAGATCTTGAACTTGTCACCAGGTGGTCAGATCAGACCCTGGGATGGCATGGAAACCCTGAGTCTCAGATACGGGTGGAGCAGAGAATTCCACACACCCCAGTCTGACATTCTCACCATGCCCAGCAGATTCTAGGTTGGCTGTCTCTAACTGGATGGCACACTAATGCATGGGTCAGTGCAGGGAGTGTCACAGTTCCTTAAGAGAGATCACCTTGTGGTCTTGAATTCGAGGCCAGGCTATACCCTCTGCCCTGCAGGCTGTGCTTCTCAGAGGAACTTCTGTGATGGGATCTCATGCCAGAATGGGGGCACCTGTGTGAATAGGTGGAACACATACCTGTGTGACTGTCCGCTCCGCTTTGGTGGGAAGAACTGTGAACAAGGTAAGAATCTGTCCCTTTCCCCAGACCACAGTGGTGTATCTGGGAGGGGGACACAGGCTATAAGAAGTTGCGGGCAACTGGGATAAAGGTCCAGGGCCTGGGCCCAGCTCTCTAGGACGTCTAGGATGACAGGTGACCACGAGGGTCAGAAGAACAAGGTGGCTGTGGGGGCACACCTGAGCTCCTGGGGTTCTCGGATGCCTCTCCTGACAGCTGCTGCTGATTGGGCCTGGTGATAGCATGAAGGACAACCTCCCACCCATCTCCCAGAGATGCTACAGGGTTCACAGGGTATCTTAGTGTCTTTCCTGTTCTGTCATAAAATACCCTGACAAGAGAAAGTTAAGAGATAAAGGCTTTATTTGGCTCACAGTTCCAGACCATAGTAAGTCCATTATGATGGGAATGCCATGGCAGCAGAGCTTGAGAGAGAACTGGTGGCGTCACACCATCACCATAAGACAAGAGCAGAGCAATGCATGCATGCCAGTCCCCAGCTCACTTTCTTCACCATGCCAGCCATGATCCCCTGCCCAGGGAATGATGCCACCCATCCAACTGAACCTGAACCTGCTCCGTGTCCCAAGCACCACAGGATCACCCTGTGATTGCCATACATCCATCTAGGGTGCTCCTTGCTCACTTTGGATGCATCTGGCAACCCTCAGGGCTTCTTTGCCCAGTGAGCTGTACAGAAGCCATGATGGGCATCTGCAGAGTCCACTGCTGGCTCTTAGGGCACAGATACAGGTATGAGGCTGGCATCTGTCCATCCTCACTGGCTGGTAGCTGAGAAGATGCTCTCTGCCTGATTTGGGGAGGTACCTGAGGGCCTGGTCTGTATCTGCAGTTATGCCACACCCGCAGCGCTTCAGTGGCGAGAGTGTTGTGTCATGGAGTGACCTCGACATCACCATCTCTGTGCCTTGGTACCTGGGGCTCATGTTCCGGACCCGGAAGGAGGATGGTGTGCTGATGGAGGCCACAGCTGGCACATCTTCCAGACTCCATCTCCAGGTGAGTGTGTCTGTGAGCCACACAGGCAGCTGCAGAGCAGACAAAGGGGCTTCCTAGGATCCCTGTAAAGGGCATCTGCCACTCACCTACCTCCTTCTGTGCCTGCCCTGTGGTAGACGGAGAGAACACAGAGGGGAAATATGGGTAGCTCAGGCAGCAGTGCCATTGTGCCCTTCAGTACAGGCGAAGTGCAGAGATCATGTGCAGTTAATGGCTCCGGTGGGGTTCCTTTCCAGCACCTGCTTCCCTTCACTAAAGTCACAGAGCGGAGCGGGTAACCATGGAACATCTCGCTCTGTGCAACTTGCCATAGACAGCAGCTCTGCCCTGCCCTGCCCTGTCCTGCCCTATCCTGCTTGGAATTTGGCTCTTTTTTATCCCTGGCATTTGAGCTAAGGGCAAAGGGCCACATCAGGTACAGTGAGTGAGCCTCCATCAGTTCAGACTGCGGCCCCATACCCCCCATATTAAACCTGAATGCTACCGTACACCAGGTCCCTGCCTAGAGGGCTCTTGAGGACCCATTGCATCACGCCACATGTGTGCTTTCTTCCTTTTTCCTCTTTACTATTTGGCTTATTTGAAACCTTAGGTTGGAGTACTCGAACATTTTTCAGAGTGATCGCCTTTTCACTGGCAGTGCAGTAGAGAGAGCCCTTATCCTATGCTCACCCTGAGGTTCTGAGGTGTTTAGAATGTGAGCCCACAGTCTGGGACTCACTTCTTAGCCAGGGGATTCCACCAAGCTTGCCATTCATGCTCTCTCTGTCTTTGTGTCTCTGGCAGTTCCCATTCACACTGACCGGACAGATTCTCTTGTATAAACCATGGCCCGTGATTCCTGGGCAGGATCAGAATTCTCCATCTTTGGATCTCCTTGGATTTAACATATTCCTGATGTGCAAAAATCCCAGGGGATCAATAGCCACTTAGGGGAATCATGCCTAAGCAGGGATTTAGTTTCAAATTTGGAGGAATTAATAACTGGGTGTTTCTTTCTTTCTTCCAGGCTTTTCCAAAGTATGTATATGTAAGCACATGCATGTGTGCCTATGTCTCTTTGTGTGCTTGTGTCTGCCTATGTATGTGAATGTGTCTGAGATATATATATGTGTGCATCTATGTGTACAACTGTGCATGTTATGCACGTGTCTGTGTTTGCATGTGTTCATGACTGTGTATTTGTTTGTCTGCACATTTGTGTACATGTCTATGAGTGCATGTGTGCCAATATGTGAATGTATGTTTGTGCATGTGTGCCCATATATGTATGTATGTTTATGCACGTGTGCATGCATGTCTCTGTGTGTGTCTGTATGTGGGCGCATTTAATGGGCTCCAGTGCCATGAACTTCTTTCCTGTTGGTCGTCCTCTGTCCCCCTTCAGCATAGTCTCTGCTACATATCAATCTCTTCTTTTCCTGAGGAGTCTGGCCACACCGACATGTGAAACACATAGTGCTTCTGTCCCAAGATTACACCTCTAAAGGTAGTTGTTCGTGAAACTGGTACTGATGGCTCCTACTGTCCCCATGTCCTCACAGAGCTAAGACTTGTTTCTTCTACTTCCTGAGCCCTGGATCCTTATTCTTCATTCCTTGTCAGGCAGTTGGGGTGGGTTGGAGATAGTCAGGAAGATATGAACTCTGAAGAATGTCTGAAACTGAGGCTAGAGACTGTGTGATCTAGGCCGTGTAGGACCTGGGTCAGCCAGAGAACCCCTCCGCCACCATGGAGCGGAGCTCGGCTCAGAGAGTGAGAGGAGATGGGACACCCAGAGCCCTCCCCCTCCCAGTTCTCTGCCAGAGGCCACAGGGCCCCTTGAGAGATTCCTTTGCACTGGCAGAAGGAGGGTGGGGGCATCAGCCCAGACAGAAGTCTACCTGCCCACTCACCTGGGGTCATGGCTCCAGCACCCTACTTGGGTTGGGGTATTGGCATGTGCGTCAAGGGTAATTGCAGCTGTCATTGTTCTTTTCTCATTAGCTATAATTCACAAGTTTACCTGCTGCCCCAGAAGCTCAGTTTGGGCTGAACTTGGAAGCACCGTTCTGCCCGGGGAAGGCATTTCTCTGTGGGTGTTTCTCTGTCTGAACACATTAAATTGGCTGTTTTGAGTCAGGTGATGGTGCTCACAGGCTGTCATTAGTATACCTGTAGGAAAAAAAAAGGCTGCGTTCAGCAGGGTTAGCCCTGACTGAGTAGCTACCTTTGGGAGCTCATCCATAAATTCAGGGACTGCAGCCAGGAAGATTGGATGCACCAAAGATGGTCTCCAGGGGTCCTGTAGACCTCTACCAGAGACCACCTCAGTATGATTCCCAGTATGCCTGTTCTCCCAGGCATCCCAGGAATTTTCTGGTTGTGTTTTGTATGACATGTGTAGCCTGTGACCTCCAGACTGCCAGGGTAACACTGTGATGCAGCCGTTGGAGTGTCCAAAGCCCAGACAATTTGGATAATTGCTGTCAGGTGCCCCAAATCCAGCTGCATTGTCCAGTGGAATAGTCATCTGTTGCTGGCACCTGTCTTGAAGTGCCATCCAAGATGGGCGGCAGCTTCTGTTTCTGTCCTGGGGTTTATTTGTGGCTTCTCCTTTTGCTGTAGACACACGACATTTTCATCTTCATTGTTGATCTATTACTTTGGGGGGTTTTGCCAGTAAGGCTAGTGAGAGAGAGAGTACCACACTAGCCCAGAAAACCTCTATGAGCCAAAGGAAGTGATATATAAAAAGGTAAAAATTGCCTTTCGAAATCAGCTACTGATGTAGACCAAAGTCAAGAGGAAGCAGTCTTGACGCTAGTCCTGTCCATCAGGGCTTCCTCCAGGTCCTGTGGAGTATTTGAGTTAGCCAGCATCAGGTACCATGTACTAAAACCTCTTGCTATTGTTTCTAACATGGTAGAGGCCATACAACTTGGGCCCGGGGAGTTCAGTCCTTAGAAATGTGTTGAGGCTTGCTTTAAAGCCTGGATGCAGCCAACCTTCATCAACATTCCTGTATACTTGAGAAGAATGTGTACTCTGCAGTTGTCAAGCAAGGAGATGTAGAGAGATCCACATATGTCAAGACGGTGGCATTAATTGTGTTTAAACAGACTGTGTCTGGGGTTGGAGATGTAGCTCAGTGGGTAGATCACCTGAGTAGTGTATACAAGGCCCTTGGTTTGTTTCCCAGCACTGTATAAACCAGGTATAGTGTCATACCCTTGTAATCCCAGCACTTAGGAAGTGGAGGCCAAAGGATTAGAAACTCAAGGCCATTTTGGGCTTACATAGGAAGTTGGAGGCCAGTATGGGCTGTATGAGACCTTGTCTCCAAAAAAAAGAAAAAAAAAAAAGGAAGAAACCAACCAACCTCAAAAAAAAAAAATATGCCATTTTCAAAGTTGGGTTTTTTTTTTTTGTTTTGCTTTTAGTTTGGGGGTTTTTTGTTCGTTTTTTTTTGTTGTTGTTGTTGTTGTTGTCTGTTATTGTGGCAATCTGTATCTGGACTTCAGTGCTCACCTGTTTTCCTTCCTGGCAGGCTGGCTCTGGTGTCCTTATGAAAATCCTTTTCTGTCTAGTGATGATGCTTGCCTTAAAGTGGTCTGTCTACTTGTGCAGCCACAATAGCCCTTCTGTCTATAGTGTCTCTGTGCTCCTTTTGGTTTTGTTTTAGTTTTTCAAGATGCTTTCTTTGGCTGTCCTGGAACTCAATTTGTAGACCAGGCTGGCCTCAAACTCAGAAATCTGCCTGCCTCTGCCTCCTGAATGCTGAGATCAAAGGCATGCGCCACCACTGTCTGGCTGTGTCCACCCTTTTTCTTTCAACATGTTCTATGTCTTTGCATTTCAAGTGTGTCATGTTCAGTGTATTTTAAGTCTAAGTCTCACTTGGTAGGCATTAATCTTTAACTGAACATCTTACATAAGCCACAGCCCTGCTTTCTGTTTTTTCTCCCCTGTATTAAAATGTAGTAGCTTGATCCTTCTGGAATGTTACATGGACAACCAGAAACAACAGTCTGCTGGTCCCCAAGTCTGTCTGTGGCTCTCATGACTGCTCACAAGCCTGGTTCTGACAATTTTGTCATCCCTTTGGGTCTGTTCTATTCTGAGTTTTTAGATATGCTACTGTGTCCCTATACTTTGGGAACTTTTTATTGAGTGCTAGGCATCATACTGAAAATCTAGAGAGAACTGGTGTCCTTGTCATCTTGTTTGTTGTTGGTAGCAGCCAGGGGAAGTAGTTTCCCCAGAACATGTTAGTTGCAGAGTCAAAGTCAGGCTTCTGTTTCTGCAGATCTGCTCTGTTTCTTGTTTACTCAGTATCTGTCTAGCCCTTAAGCATCCCAGTGCTAAGCCTTGAAGATTCCTGCCCGTCCAACTTGGTTGGGATGGGAATTCTCCTCTTTTTCCCATGGACCTGCATGACCCTCTTCAGCTTGTGCTGCAACTAAGTCTTCAGATCCAGCTGGTGGGCCCTGGGGGAAGCAGCCCCTAGCTGAGCTGCAGCTTCCTTCTCCCTGGCCTCCGCCCTCCAGCTCAGCCTTGTCACTCAGAGCATCACACAGGTGTCCTGACCCACAGAAGGAGGATGGTCCAACTCACCCAATTCTGTCAAGTCAAAAAAAAAAAATGCTCCAGCTATTGCTCCAGCTTGTGTTAATTTAAAAATTTGACACTTATGTATTTCTTTCTTTAATTATATGTGTGCATGTGTGTGCTGTAGTGTGTATGTGGGGCCCAGAGGGCAACTGCGGAAGTCAGTTCTCTCTTTCCATCTTGGGCATATCGGGGGTCTAACTCAGGTCACTAGGCTTGACAGCAAGTGTCTTTACCCCTGGGTCATCTTGTCAGCCCCCAGCTGCATTCATTTTCTTTTCTTCCTTTCTTTTATTTTCTTTTTGTGGTTTTGCTTGTTTTTCGTTTTTGTTTTGGCTGGCCTGGAACTCACTGTGTAGACCAGGATGGCCTCAAACACATGAAGATCCACTTGCCCCTGCCTCTACCCCTCGGCTTCCCCTGCTCTTGCCCATCTCCACCTCCCAAGTGCTGGGATTAAACGCGTGCACCACTGCACCTGGCCTTAACTGCATTAATTTAAAACACTGTTCTAGGCTAGGTGCAATATTCTTGATTTTCATGCATGTCTTTAAACAAGATGAGAACCTGAAAAACTAAAATTGTACATAATTGTTGGTGTGTGTTGTTGTTAGGGAGCAAAGCCCAGGCCTTACATAACCAGGCAAGTGCTCTACCACTGAGCTACACCCCAGCCAAATCTGTGTCTTTGTTTTCTTTTCTTCCTCTTTTGAGATAGTCTCACTATGTAGCCCAGGCTGGCCTGACACTTGCTATTTAGAATAAGCTGTCTCCAAACTCGGGACCATTCCTGCTGTTCTGCCAAGTTCTGGAATAACAGGTGGGCACCATCATGCCTGGCTCCTAATTTTTAAATCCATTTTTCCCATGCTGGTGCCATGTCTAAACCTGTCTGCATGTCTGTGCTGTTAGTTGTCTGCAGAATGCTCTCCATATGACTACACAAGTCAGTTGGTGTGGCTCTCTCTGCCCTACAGATTCTCAACAGCTACATCCAATTCGAGGTCTCCCATGGCCCTTCCGACGTGGCATCCATGCAGCTGTCCAAGTCCCGGGTAACTGATGGAGAATGGCACCATGTGCTAATAGAACTGAGGAGTGCCAAGGAGGGCAAGGACATCAAATACCTGGCCGTCATGACCTTGGACTATGGGATGGACCAAGTGAGTATGTACTTATATCCTCCTGGGAACCATTCCTTCATTGGCCCCAGGGAAGCACAATGATGCCCAATGTGCCAGTGCCTGCCAGGACCTTGGAGGTTTGAAGAAGTACTGGTTGGCATCCCTGGTTTTGTATCTTCTGTTCCATGTATGCTGAGGATACTTCTGTAGTCTGGAGTTGGGCCCTGCCCACCTGGGTCTCCCAGCATGGTGCTTCGGGTACCTCTGCAGAGCTTCCCTTCAGTGAGGTTGCTCTGAGTAGCATCTCATTGTCCAGCCCTGTGCCTGTCTGTCCCCACGCACAGATATCAGCACACCTTTCCCAGAAAAGGGGGAAAGTGAATTAAGCTGGAAAAGACAAGGGAGCCGACAGGCTGGAAGACACAGACACACATCTGTCCCAATTCTATGGCAGCTGTCTCCTGACAGCACCCTCAGAATGCTCTCTGAACCAGACTGGTTTCTGCAGTTCCCAGCCAGAGAACATGGTACATGCCAGAAGATGCCCACATACTGAGAGAATGCCTCAGAGTCTTAGTTCACCTTGCACCACATTCTAAGAGTACATAGCTGTTGAGTTTAGATGCCCCTTGCTGGGGCTGGGAGCCAGCTGCGACCCATGGTATTCCCATGGTAATGCATGGCCCTCACTCCCTGCCTGCCTCCTGTTAACCCAGCTCATTTTCTCAACATGACTCTTTTGGTGCTATGCCCATTATAGGGCAGGAAGGTTGCCCATGTCTTCCCCATTGACCACCTGGATCCCATGCCCTATGTGCCACATACAGCCTAGCCAGCCTGCTTCCCTCCAGAAGGCCAAGTGTTCCTTTGGAGGCTCTAGGGAGGTGACACGTGTCCCTCTGCCTTGGTCTTTAGCACATTCCTCCCACTGGGAAGGTGTGCCCAGAGACCCCTGTTCTTCCTATTGGGGAGGTGTGCCCAGAGACCCCCATTCCTCCCACTGGGAAGGTGTGCCCAGAGANCCCCCCCCCGCTCTTCCCATTGGGAAAGTGTGCCCAGACACCTCCATTCTTTCTGTATAGAGCACGGTACAGATTGGAAACCAGCTTCCTGGGTTGAAGATGCGGACTATCGTCATCGGAGGTGTATCTGAGGACAAGTTGTCTGTGCGCCATGGTTTCCGAGGCTGTATACAGGTATGGTGGGCCATGGCACTACATCTTTGCATGGCTGGCTCAGACCGCCATCACTGCAGTTGGTATGACTCTTCAGTTTGTTTTTTAACAAGGGAATGGCCATTTAGTAGGCACCCTAAACTTTAATGTTTCCTGCTCACTTCCACCTTCCCCCATAGCTTTCTTTATGCCAGGATCCAGTCCCTACATCCCCAGCCTTCATCCTCTTGCTTCTGCCATGGCTACCTGGTCCAACTTCATATCCACACAGGTGTCCCACAAACTGCCAAGGGAGCAACTCACATATCCCTTGGCCCACTCACAGCCCCCTGCAGTGGACACAAACCACACATTCCTCTGCTGCTGGCCATGCTGTGTGATCCAGCATTGCCCATGTCTCTGACCTCTACACTGCGGGGATAAGAACTGTTCGGATTGGGAGAGAATTTGGGGGCTCTCTTAAAGTCTCTTTACCTTTTGGGGTTCATTACTAGGGTTCTTTACCTTTTGGGGTTCTAGCACTCCGGGACTGAGTCCAGCTGCCCTCACTTTTTAAATGCAGGGCGTGAGAATGGGGGAGACGTCTACCAACATTGCCACCCTGAACATGAATGATGCCCTCAAGGTCAGAGTAAAGGACGGTTGTGATGTGGAGGACCCATGTGTCTCAGACCCCTGCCCTCCACATAGCCACTGCCGTGACACCTGGGATAGCTACTCCTGCGTCTGCGACAGAGGTGGGGCCCTCCCTTTACACCATAGTAGAGGAGCCTTTGGTGGCTACAGTGCATCTAGGGAAACTGATTTGGGGCATTAGCTTCCCTGGTCAACTCAGTGAGGCTATAGGTTCCTGAGCTGTCTTATGAGAAGTGGCCTCTGTGCCATGCATGGTGGCTCACACCTGGGAGGAAATGTCAGCCATGGCAGTAAAATTGCTACAAATCTGAGGCCAGCTTGGGCTGCATGGTGAGGTTCCCGGAGGCTAGCCTGGGCTATCAAGGGAGACCTTCTTTCAACTTCCCTACTCCCCTCGGAAAGCAGAGGACCTTTCTACTGGAAACAGACTCCCTTGTTTTTTCTTTCTCAGCCTAGAGAACATTTCGGGACTTTAATTTCCAAGTGCAGTTAGAGTAGTCAGTAGTGTAAAGTGACACATCTTAAAGTCACACATTCACCGGTCACCTTTGGATCTGGTGGGTGGAGACTCACTGAAGCTATCCATCGAGAGCTCCCATTGCCCATGTGTCTGGAACAACCAGGACCTACACCCCTGCATTCTACCCTCCCCTGGCCTGGGCTGGCTGCCTTCCATGTTTTCCCAGTCTGTCTCCTGTGACCTGGAGGGAGGCTGCTCCTCCCTTTTGCTTAGTGGCTTCGGGAAGCATGGGATGCAGGAGAAGCCTGGAAGTAGAGCTTATGCTGGCCCTGTCCCCACAGGGCACTTTGGAAGAAAGTGTGTGGACGCGTGTCTCCTGAACCCCTGCAAGCATGTAGCAGCGTGTGTGCACGCCCCCAACAGTCCCCGAGGCTACTCATGCGAATGTGGGCCTGGCCACTATGGGCAGTATTGTGAGAACAAGTAAGGGAGCCCGTGATATTGCCTGGTGGCCCCCTTGGCTTCTGTCCCCATCTTCCCTGCCTCTTCTCCCCTGGGGAGGTACAGATGCCATCCCCACCCTGCCCCTCCTGTCTATGCCACCCTAACCTGAGGCCCTCACTAGGATTCTCATGTGTGTCTTTAAGACAGATGAAAACATGGAGAAAACCATCATTTTAAACCATTCTGAGCCTGGTTGGGTATGTGGCCCCTAAAGGTAGGGATGAGGGCACAAACTTATTTGAGTATCATTCATCTGTCACTTTCTTTTTCCATCAGAGTCGACCTTCCATGCCCCAAAGGCTGGTGGGGGAACCCCGTATGTGGCCCCTGTCACTGTGCCGTCAGTCGAGGCTTTGATCCAGACTGCAACAAGACCAATGGCCAATGCCAATGCAAGGTGAGAGGCCACCAGTCTGTCCCCACCTCCCTTCAACTTGAGCCCAGCAAGCTGGCCATGCATACACAGTATAGCCTACATACAAACATGAGTCTACACACATAGACAGATACACCCAAATATATATCATAAACTTTCATATACATATGTTCACCTGTATTCACATATACTCCTACCTGTACATAGTCACACATACATACATATACCCACACATGCACACATATAGATGTTGGATTGTGCTGGGCAGTGGTGGTACACGCATCTAATCCCATGAGGCAGAGGCTGGTAGATCTCTGAATTCAAGGCCAACCTCGGCTACAAGAGCTCCAAAGACAGGCTCCAAAGCAACACAGAGAAACCCTATCTTGAAAAACAAAAACAAAAAAAAAGCAAAAAAAAAAGAAAGAAAGAAAGAAAGAAAAGAATTTTATTACATTTATTTATTTAGTGTCATGGTGCACATGAGGAGGCCAGGGGGACAACTCTGTGGATATCTCAGTTGGCCAGACTTGTGTGGCCAGCACCTTTACCCACTGAGCCATCTCACTGGCCCCACCTATGCATTTTCCAGGAGAATTACTACAAGCCCCCAGCCCAGGATGCCTGCCTTCCCTGCGACTGCTTCCCCCATGG
>LOEQ01001083.1:43787-65931 GCA_001685075.1 Bramus lutescens | reverse complement strand
GACACTGGGCAGTGTGCCTGCAAGCCTGGCGTTATTGGCCGCCAATGCAACCGCTGTGATAACCCCTTTGCTGAGGTCACCTCACTCGGCTGTGAAGGTCTATTATTGTCCCCTGACCCCTTTATGGTCACACTGCAGAACAGACTGCCGTGTTTAACATGTGTGCGCTAGCATGCGCATGTGTGTGCCTGCATATCCCTTGGGCTCGGAGAATCCTTTATTCTGAGTGCTCTTGGCCTTCTAGAAACCTGGTCTTGGTGAGGCACTAGTGTGACTGGAAGGTGATGGGGGTCACTCTTGTTGGGAGCCTTTTGCAGGTGGAACGTAGGACTGGTGCATTTTGTGTACGGCTGAGCTGAGTTGAATGATGCCTTCCTCTGCCCTCAGTGATCTACAATGGGTGTCCCAGAGCATTTGAGGCTGGCATCTGGTGGCCACAGACGAAATTTGGACAGCCAGCAGCGGTGCCATGCCCCAAAGGATCAGTGGGTAAGTCCTGTGCCTGGGTTTTCCTCAGGATAGGAAACCAGTCTCAGGCAGGCTGAGCATCTGAGCTTTTGAATGTCAACACTGAAAGAATCCCATGGACTAGAGAGATAGCTCCTTGATTAAGAACATTGGCTTCTCTTCTAGAGGACCTGGGTTTAATTTCCAGAACCCACGGTGGCTTATATCCATCTAGAACTCCAGTTCTGGGGAATCCAAGGCTCTCTTCTGGCCTCCCTGGCACTGGGCATGTATGTGGTGGTGATGCACAGACATATATGCAGACAAAACACTCATACACCTTTAATTTGATTTTCAAATATGCAATTAAGGAATGTGTTGGGAGAAATGACATAGTTTTTCCCTCAATAGCAGAAGGCAGAACATGAAAATGCTTTGCCACTCTGCCTAGGGCCTTGGCAAGTCATCTTGTTGTCTATGGTATTTGTTCTTTGTAAAATGGCAAGTAATGGTATCTATGCTGTCTCCAGTAAGCCCTGTGTGGAGGTCTTCAGTACTGGCTCATTGTCTCACAGACTTGCCCATACCCACATAGTATAGTTAGTTGCTTGTATTGCCGGGAACCCAGAGGGTCTGAGCCTAACTATCAGGGCAGCTTGGGTTTCAGCATGGAAGATGAGCACATGTGTTGGCCCTGTCCTGTGGCTTTGAACTTGACTGACATAGCCCCCACCTGGACCCTCATCTGTGCTCAGGGCGAGGGTTGGCCAAGTGTGTTGGGTTGTGGTGTTACTATGTGGCCACCCACAGTCTGAGCATGCTTTTGTTCCCAAGGCAATGCAATTCGGCACTGCAGTGGGGAGAAGGGCTGGCTTCCCCCAGAGCTCTTCAACTGCACCTCAGGCTCCTTTGTGGATCTCAAGGTCATGGTAGGTCACAGCCTTGGGGAGGTGGCTCTTGGGTATGTGCTATAGGGGTTGCATTTGGGTCACGTATGGCTCCCAAGAGGCTGTGAATCTGGAAGCAAGTGGAGAAGGGACAACCCTGGGGCTGCAGGGGCCAGGCCCACTTCCTTCACTCAGGTGAGTCAGGCTGGCTTCAAGTACATAGGTCTTCTGTCCTCTGGATCTGGTTCTGTAGACAGAGTCCTCACTGTCACCAAACTATGACATTGCTTCCACATACTTGCCCAGCAGGCCTGCCCTTTTCTTGCTACTGTTGTCAACTCGGGATCATTTCTGAGTCTGGAATCTTTGAAGCACTATCAAGGATACTAAAAAGTAGAGAATTTCTGAATGGCGGGAAGGGCCAGAACAAATGAAATCCATTTGCAAACGTTGCCATTTCTTTTTTTGTCCCAGAATGAGAAGCTGAGCCGCAATGAGACAAGGATGGATGGAGACAGGTCCCTGAGGCTGGCAAAGGCACTGAGGAACGCCACACAGCGCAATGGCACACTCTTTGGCAATGATGTGCGCACAGCCTACCAGCTGCTGGCCCGCATCCTGCAGCATGAGAGCCACCAACAGGGTTTTGACTTAGCAGCCACTCGGGAGGCCAATTTCCACGAGGTAAGAGGAGGGTGAACTTAGTGCAGTCGAAGTTGAGGGGTCAGGAGCTGGGCTCAGTTGATGAAGCACAGTACGGGGTCCCATCCAAATCCCTTCATTTCAGGTGTGAGAAAGTCTCGCAAGGTAAAGGCGGACCACAGCTTCGCTGACAGCAGCAATGCTAACGGTTAGGGACCACTGAGTAGGTGCACGCATTTTAGCTATGCATTTTTTCTTACCCCTTGACAGATAAGGAAATTGAGGCACATGGAGCTTAGGGTTTGCCCAAGGGCACAGTTGAAGAAAGTTAAAGCCTAGTAATAGGCTCTTGAGCCTCCTACAGACACCTCCCTCAAAGTCATTTAAGCCCCACATCCAATACCACGCTGAAGGCTATTTCACATAAACCCGGTGTGGTTGGTGTAGATGTGGGGCATCACCCCATAATTATGTCCACAGCTGGCCTCGCTACACTTCCATCCCCAGCTAAGTACACTGTGGTTCCCTTCTCTGGTTTACCTGTGTGGTCCAGGGTCTAAAATGAAGGGACATCCCTGCCTATCTTCCTCCTTAGTGTCTGGGGATATCTATGTGAGACCCCAGCAGGGCACACTCCTGGCGGAGTTTCTGACTGCCGATGTCCATGTGTAGCCCTGCTTTGCTCCTTCCCCCTGGCATGGCCCTTAGCCAGTCTCCTGGCAGTCTCTGGCCTCTGATGTTGACTCTAATGATGCTCTCTTTGCCCAGCTCAGCTCAGTCCTGGTCAGCTCCTGGCTGTCTATAAGATGGTTTGCTCCATCTCGGTACCAGGCATCTGAGGACAGAAGACCAAGTACCATCTATCTGTTTGTCTGTCTGTCTGTCCAGGATGTTGTCCAAACAGGCAGTGCCCTCCTGGCCCCAGCTACCCAGGCATCATGGGAACAGATCCAGCGAAGTGAGGGTGGCGCCGCACAGCTCCTGAGGCACTTCGAGGCGTACTTCAGCAACGTGGCCCGGAATGTGAAAAGGACCTATCTGAGACCCTTCATCATCATCACTGCTAACATGAGTACGGACTGACCTGTGGGAGGGCAGAACACCTGAACCCCAGGGACTTGGGGCATTCACTGGCCACCGACAGTGAAGTGGGTGGGGCCACAGCCTCAGCCCAGGCACTTCTGTGGCGGTGTCACCCTGGGGTCTTTGCAGTCCAACTGGCCTTTTAGACATCCAGGTTTGGGATTCCCCACAGTGCAGCCTGCCTGGGGACAATATGCCCCTCTCCCCATTGACCACAGATGGAAGTATGTGCAGGAGGGACATGTGGGGATAGAGGTGCAGGCTCTCTCAGCCTGGGAGCAGTCAGTGCTACCAGCACCCCATGGTCCATGTTACATCAAACGCTAGTACACAAATCTCTGGGCTTGGGAGTTTAACAGTCCTGATTCCTTCAGGCAGAGAAAGCCCCAGGTTGGTAAAATCAGTTCCCAGTCTGTCTGGACAAAGCTGGCAAGCAGTCCCCAAGTCCTGAAGATCGCCATCCCACAGGGAGTTCCTCTAGCTAGGTGTGGGACCAGCAGCATTACTGATATTGACCCTCTGAGCTCCCTTACCCCACACCACAGGCTTTTCCTCCTACCCTCATTCCTCCGCCAGTGCTCAAGGGGCACTGTCCTAGCAGTGAGTCTTTTTTGAGGGGCTCTTTTGAGACAGGGTCTCACTATGCATTTCAGGCCATCCTGGAACTCACTCTGTAGACCAGGATGTACTGGAACTCACAAATCCGTCTGCCTCTGCCCCCTGTGTGCTGGGTTTAAAGGTGTGTACTTCTATGCTCAGCTTTTAGCGGGTAGGATGGTGTGAGGGGGCCCGTGGCACATACAGGCATGATTCTACCTCTTTGTCAGAGTGGTGGTGTCCAGTGCCAGCTGAGGGACAGCTCGACTGTGCGTCCTATCAGGGGCCTGTAGCTGTTTCCACAAGGCAGAGAGCAGACAGACAGTGTGAGTCCGTGCTGCAGAGCTTGCTCTGTCCTGTCTATTTCACCAACTCTGCCTCTGTCTGCCACTTGGAATGGCTGCGGGGAGATGTCACGGCCCAAAGAACAGAGTGGGGCAGTACCCCTCGCCGCCATGTTGTGGCTGGCCTTGCCCTTCACGTTTCACCCCACCAGAGCCATGCGAGGCAGTGCCAGGTGCTACTCTAAAGAGTCTGCCTTGTGTCACCCTCAGGTGTCCTGTTGTGTGACTCTCAGTAGGTTCCCTAGAGACAATGGCTGCTGTGGAAACAACAGCTATCATATAAAAACTCAGGGTTCAAGAAAGCTCTAGCACGTGTGAGTGAGTCAAGGAATTGTCCCAGTTCTTGCAGTTGACATCTTCGACAAGTTTAACTTCACCGGTGCCCAGGTGCCAAGGTTTGAGAACGTTCGGGAAGAGTTCCCAAGGGAGTTGGAGTCCTCCGTGTCCTTCCCAGCTGACACCTTCAAACTGCCAGAGAAAAAAGGTGAAGCCACCTACACAGAAGTCCCTTGTTGCCTTGAGTGTCTCCGTCCTTTCAGGAGAGAGTGACCCTCTAAGAGTCTTGCATGTACCCTGAACAAGTCATGGAGCAAGCAGGCCTGAGGGATGCTCAAGCATCTTCTCTAAATACTGTGAGAGATTCTCATGGATGTAGGAGCCGGCTCAGAACAAGCCCATCTTCCAAGCTGTTTGGTTGCAGCTTCCACATGCATGTGTAATGGTTGTTCAAAGCAGACCACAAAAGTGATTGTGTTGTGTGTGAGCTTATGAGTGTCCCTTGCATGCAACTATGCATATATTCTATCTATGCATAGATATGTTCTGATGTGTATATGAGTATATACATGTATATGTTATGTATACATATATGTTGCATATACATTCAGTATGTGTTTGTCCATGTTAATGTGCATGTGTGTATACCCAGTATACACAGTATGTGTATATGTGCATGTTAATGTTCATACATGTATATATTCAGAATGTTTGTATTTGTGTATATGTTAATGTGCATATATGTATATATTCAGTGTACATATGCATTTATTAATATGCATATATATGTAAAATTCCTGGTGTATAGTACATATGTTTATGTGTGCATGTGGTTATATCCTGTGCGTGCACATATACCATGTGCATGTATGCATGTAACTATTCTGTACATGCACATTTCCATGTATGTGTTGCCTACATGATGCACAGGTAGGCTATGTGTGTGTACAAGTGTCTGTCCCTTAGCATTGTTACCTAGAAGAGGACTCGGTCTCTGTGACACCGTCACCTATCTGCTGCTGAGGCATGGTTCAGGGAACACTCCCATGGGGCATCCCATACCATCTCATCCCTAATTCTCCATGGCCCTGCAGGTGGCATTTTATTCATTGTGCCAAATCTGAAAGCTGCCAAAACCCTAGGGTTGGCCAGCATAGACCACACTGCCCACTTGTCAGGCAACATGGTGTCTAGTGGGCCGGCTGTTAGGAAGGAGCCTCACTCAGGCAAGGAGTAGACTCATCCCCTCCACATCCAGATCCAGGGAACATGACATCATCTCTCTCCCTGTCCTCTCCTCCACTGAGCCCAGGTGCAGGCATTGTCAGACTCCCACCAAAGTCTCCCACATCATGGTTGCTTTAGTGAGTTACATGACACTGTAGGCTTGGGCACCCCCAGGATGTACTTACATGTGGGGTATATACATGGCCTCTCTCATGTACAGTTGAAAACATGTCTGCACTTAGCATGAAGTTAGAAAGCACAGGGCACAGAACTCATGTGTACAGAAGGCCCCTGTCTCCTCCTGCAGTTCCCAGCACTGTTCTGAGTGGGGGTGTCGTTAAGACCCCAGCCACCCACCACATGACATTGTCGCCCTTCTGAACACCCCATCGAAAGGTGTCTGCTGCATTCCCAGTGCCTCTCACCCTTCCCAGCCCTTCCTCTTGTTGCTGTGGCACTAGCCACTGGTCACTAACAAGTCCAACCCCAGTGGCCACTGTGCTGCTTTCCGTCTGTGAATTTGGACATTCTGTGGCCACATCTTCACATCTGTTTACAGCTCTTCTAACACACACCCAAAAGTAGAACTACTGGGCCATGGGCTGTAAATGTGTGGCTTCTGAGGAGGCTCCGTGTTAGTTTCCCCCTGCTCGTTTTAAGAGTGGCACAGCTGTCTGCCCTGAGTCCTCACACTCTGTTCTCAAATGGCAGAAAACCCCATGGTGAGGCTGGCCAACCGGAAGGCTGCACCACAGACGCCACAACCAGAACCCAGGGCTGAGAGAGAAACCTCATTCAGCAGACAGAGGAGACACCCCGACGAGCCCAGCCAGTTTGCCGTTGCCCTGGTCATCATTTACCGGACTCTGGGTCAGCTACTGCCTGAACACTATGACCCCGATCACCGCAGCCTCCGGTGAGACCTGGGTGTAGGGACCTTGAGGGGACCCATTTCCCCAACACCCTGAGTCAAAGTTCTAATCACTCACTGTCACCCACAATAACATTATGAAGTGATCCTGGCCTGCAGAGACTGCCAGAGAGAGAGGTTCTGTGTCTGCCATGGCGCTGTGCCCTGGGATGGTGAATGCCCTTTGCTTCAGTTTGTCCTCATGTTTATGCCCATATGTTCTTTTGTACCAACGTGTACCTCTGGGGGCTCTATCCTGTCCCCCCATACCACACCCAGAGGTTGTCAAAGGTTATACCTATAGGTTCATCTGCCCTCTGCTGGCCCAGTACCAAGGGCCACTCAGCCAGGGTGCTGGATGGCACCACGCATGTTGCCCCTGAACAGAAGGCTGCACACAAGCCCTCTCAGCTACTGTAGTTTGTGGGTGCCTCCTTGTTTCCCAGTCCTTGTTTTTGCATCACGCTTTGAGATGGGTGACTGGGTTCCAGTCTGTGGTCACTTAACCTGATTCCCTATGTGAGCTCCCAGTGTCACCACCATATGTAATGGCCTCTGACATCTTGCAGTGAGTGACATGCCTGCTCCTTAAAGTTTCTAAAGCCTCCTTCCCCTGGAGATGATAAGTCTCCCTGTACTTTTTGCTTGTTTTTTTTTTTGTTTGTTTGTTTTTTCTTTTTTTTTTTGTTTGGTTTGTTTTTTGAGACAGGGTTTCTCTGTGTAACCAAACCACTCTGGCTGTCCTGGAACTTGCTTCGTAGACCAGGCTGGCCTCGAACTAAGAAAAAACTACCTGAGTCTGCCTCCTGAGTACTGTGATTAAAGGCTTGTGCCACGCCTGGCTCCTTTCCCTGTACTCCTGAGGGCAATGCTGTGTGATCTGTGTCCATGACCTGTGTGTCTGTTGTTCATTTGACCATGTCCTCATAGCATCTGGACGCAGATTCTCACACAGAGAATGTGAATTAATCATGTTTATCCCTGTCATTGTCCCTCTCTGCCACAGATTGCCTAACCGGCCCGTCATCAACACCCCAGTAGTGAGTGCTATGGTGTACAGTGAGGGGACCCCACTCCCCAGCTCTCTGCAGAGGCCCGTCTTGGTGGAATTTGCCTTGTTGGAGACTGAGGAGCGAAGCAAGCCTGTCTGTGTATTCTGGAACCACTCCCTTGAGTAAGTGGGACCCCAAGAGCCTGTAAGAACCTCTTCTCTGAGAGTCCTATTTGTATGGGAGGGCCTGGCTGAGGTCAGAAGGCTCAGTTGGCAGAATGAAGGCTGTTTTCCCCTTCCAGAGCTGAACAAGATAGGAGACTTCCCCCATTTTGCCTTTAGAAGTGTCAGTGTGTGCCCACATGCATGTGTGCATAAGTCTGTGTGCACACTGAAGAATTATTTATATTCTCGTGGAAAAATATAGTCCTATACACACATCACAAGAACACGTACAAAGATGTGCACCCATAATATAAACATAATCCACATGCAACAACACATAGATATATACATGCAAAAATATGCAGGAATACATAGGGCATGTACACAGGTAGACACAATACTCACAGAGAAATAGGCATGCATACACAAGGCTCCCTCAAGGAGGCCATGGCAGAGATGGGCTGATCACCTATAGAACACCTGCAATATGGAATCCATACAAGCCACCCATTTCTCTGCCAGGGAAGGCCACTGGCAGGAGGATATGGGACTCAGAGATGAACACATGCAGAAAATGGCAGTGGTGGTCCCGGGCTGCCCCCCATAGCAGGGTTTGTTTGACTTGTTTCTGGAGCCATCAGAGATAATGCAAAGAATGACCAGATTCACGATGTGCCACACTGGTGCGCCTGCAATCAAGAAAGCAGGGAGGTTGACTTAAAAAGATGTAAGATGCTATTGCCCTGTTCCTGTGTGACATCGGATTCCAAGGCCAGTGACCTATCTGTGACTGAAGCCAGTTGGGTCATTACATTTTTCTTTTTAGCTGCAGGAGTCATGGGAGTTGCCGGGCCTTTGCCTCCTTGCCTCGCTCTTTGGGTCACCCTTACGTAGAGGGGCACAGGGTGGAACAAGAAAGTGCTGGAATAGTCCCCGTTACCAGGCTTGGCACATGGTCTGAAGTGAAAAGTATCGTGCTCTTCCTCATCACAGTGAGCCTGGGATTCAGGGGATCACAACCCAAGCCCTCTCTGCATGCCTAAAGCTGGGCCCAGGTGCACATCTGGAAGCTCCTCCCACAGGGATATTTCCCATGTCATGGTCCCCCAGGATTGAAAGGGGAGCTACCACATGAGTCTGTGCTGGGCGCTCAGGCACATGCTCGGGCAGGAGCATTCATCTTCTCCGGCTCGGTACTTTCCAGTTTACAAGTGAGCTCATTTAGTCCGGGGCCTAATAGATCTTTGGCTCACAAAGGAGAGTGAAGGGAAGCGTTGGTGTCTGGTGTGTGGGCCCCATGGCTGCCAGGCACGGCTGGCTGTCCCTGGCTATTTGTTTGAATAATGGCAATTAGTAGTGGCTCTAGTGATCTGCCCCCTGCTTTGTGTTGCTGCCATGATCCCCTGAACTGAGCACCCCTGGCAAAGTGCGTCGACCGTCACACCCCATTTTACAGACGAGTAAACTGAGGATCAGAAGGATTATAGGACTTTCCCAGAGCCACAGAGGGCAGGGCCCTCATAACAACTTATTACTTGGGGCTTTCCATCAGTGAAACAGCAGCACTAATTGGACTCTGGCTTCCAGGCGGCTCCTGTAAAATATTGTGCAAGAGGAACATGAAAGTGGACAATGGAGAGATGCTTATTTCTGAGGCCATTGAGGCTCCCAGTATGGCTGGTGAACAAAGTGGCTGTCTCGGCCTTGGCTGCCACCTCTGGCCACAGGCTCTGCTGTCTTTGGAGTTTTCTGTATCTGGCACATAACCTTTGAACTTGAGAGGCGCTCATGAGAGCTGAGACCAGCTATGAAAAGGAAAGGAAAGCTTTTATTTACCCAGTGCCAGGGTCTGTGAGAGCTGTGTCCTTGGTGACAGTGGCCATGGCCCTTGTCTTCAGTGTGGTGAGGAAGGGAAAAAGTTCAGGCTAAGAGCTGACAGCGAGGTTATGACACTCGGCACCCATGGGTGGCTGTTCTCTGCACTTGGCAGTTCCTTCCCAGCCAGACCCAGTGATGTCAGGATGACCTCCGAGACCCTGTGGCTGGGTGATAACCCCCGGGCTATCTCAGTGGTAGATGGGATAGGCTCACCCATTCCTCTCTTCTCCACAGCATTGGTGGGACTGGAGGGTGGTCAGCCAAGGGCTGTGAGCTGCTGTCAAGGAACCGGACCCANCTGCCAGTGTAGCCATTCGACCAGCTGCGCGGTGCTCATGGACATTTCAAGGCGTGAGGTAGGCACTTTACTGCTACTCTCCCCCCTGGTGAGCCTGGAGACTAAGCCCCATGGCAACTGGAATCCTAGTCCCCAACTCGTCCTCCCAAGGCCCCCATATTCCTTGTGTGTTGAGAAAACCAAATGTGCCTGTTGAAAGCTGTGTTTTATCAATGGCTTGAAGAGGTCGATGAGAAAACCTTGAAGAGGTTTTAGGGGCCAGTAAGATGGCTCAGTAGATAAAAGATGCCAGATAACCTGAGTTCCACCCCTAGGCCCCGCACTGTGAACGAGAGAACCAACTCCTGCAAATTGCCCTCTGACCTCGACCCATGCACTGTGGCATGCATTTGTGCACACACACATATATACAAACATACAAAAATAAATGTAATTTTTTTAAAAGGGAAGGTTAGAACTGGACGTGGCCTCTAAGCCCTACACCTAGGAGGCTAAGCAGAGGGTCAATGAGGAGGCTAAGGTCAAGGTCAATGAGCTGCGAGTGAAACCCTGTCTAAACAAACAAGTAAACAAAATGTTTCAAAGAGCCCAGGTTTTAACTGTAAAGGTGTAGATGGTGGCTTAGGGTTTCTATTGCTGTGATGAAACACTATAGCCAAATGAACTTGGGGAGGAAAGGGTTTATTTGGCTTATACTTCCACATCACAGTCCATTATCACAGGAAGTCAGGACAAGAACTCAAGGCAGGAACTTGGAGGCAGGAGCTGAAGCAGAGACACAGAGGAATATTGCTTACTGGCTTGTTCAGCCTGCTTTCTTATAGAACCCAGGACCACCAGCCCAAGGGTAGCACTACCCACAGTGAGCTGGGCCCTTTCCCATAAATCACTCATCAAGAAAATGCCCCCACAGACTTGACTGTAGGCCAGTCATACAGAGGCATTTACTGAATTAAGATTGTCTCTTCCCAGATCTGTCTAGATTTTAGTCATTGTGACTAAAATCAACTAGCACAGGTTAACCCCAGGTTCAGAAGTTTCATAGAATGTTACTGTCTCCCAGGGCAGGGTCTAAGAAGCCAAGCTGCTTCTGCCTCCAGTTTGAATGTCTCTCAGGCCACACAGTGCCCCCAAAGACAGAGGCGTGAGGAGAGGAAGCCAGTGACAGGGAGATGATACCTCTGGTATCTTAAGCAGGTTGAGAATGTGAGCTGGCCATTGTGGTGTGATTGATGCCTGGGGTATAGGCTCTGAGCAGCCATGGCACACAGCTGTCACCGCTGTCTGGAAGGTATTGGATAACCAGTACCCAAAATGCCCAAACTGCCCAAGACTCTATAGTCACACTAAGCATATGCCTGGAGACTCACAATCGAGTATTTTACCTGGAGTTTTAAAAGCAAGCCACGATAGTCACCCTCAGTAGCAAGAGGCTGTATGCCCAGGGCGAGAAGGACGCGCCAGCTGTAGGATTCAGGTGACTGTCTAGGCTCCAAGTGACCAGAGCTGAAATTCCAGCCTGTCAAGTCAGGACACCAAGGGACTTAGACACTCACAGCTTTATTCATCGGTGTCTACCTTGTACCCACGCTCCTTGTGGGTTCTGTCTGAGGACCACGTGAAATGAGGCTGCCGTGGATAGATGAAGAGCCCCTCAGGGGGCTGGAGAGATGGCTCAGTGGTTAAGAGCCCTGCTTGTTCTTCCAAAGGTCCTGAGTTCAATTCCCAGCCATCTGTAGTGAGATCTGGTGCCCTCTTCTGGCCAGCAGGCATACATGCAGACAGGATACTGAGAATACTGTATATATAATAAATCAATAAATCTTAAAAAAAGAGCCCTTCCCCATGTATTAAACAGTGGTGAATGGGGCTGTGTCACAAGTTACCCAGTCTCCTTGTTAAATGTCTGCTTTGACTGCTGCCTGAGCTGGGGACAGCGCTACTGGAGACACGTGGAGTTTTGTATAAACTGAGTCCCCTTGGCATGTCTCCATGTCAGTATTTGGATTGACTGTTTCAGTAACTCCTGACAGCAGGATTTATGTAGGAAGTTTTTTTTTTTAAACAAAAATGTTTTTGAGGAAGGGGTCTCATTATGTAGATCAGATTAGCCTCGAACTTAGAAATCTATCTGCCTCTCGATGACTGAGATTAAATGTGTATGCCACACTGACTAAAATATATAACACATGGGCTGGTAGCATTAGTACATCCCCCTGCTGGGCAGCTGTTCATCTGTCCCCAGAGTTTGCTCACCATCCCAAACTTATCCCCTGGTCCCCTGCCAGCCTTTGATATCTGACGCCCACCACAATATTTTGTCTGTGTTGTTCAAACATCCATCAGAGCCCTCTCCTCACTTCTCTTTAACCAATCCACCTGCAGCATGGCGAGGTTCTGCCCCTGAAGATCATCACCTATGCCGCCCTGTCCTTGTCCCTGGTGGCCCTCCTGGTGGCCTTTGTCCTGCTCTCCCTTGTCCGGACACTGCGTTCCAACCTGCACAGCATCCACAAGAACCTCATTGGGGCGCTCTTCTTCTCCCAGCTCATCTTCCTGGTCGGGATCAACCAGACCGAGAACCCGGTGAGACCACTCCCCTGAGCCTGCCATAGACTTCCCTAAGTGATGTTACTCGGGCATGTTGTCACCTGGGTGTGCTGTCAGTCGTCCCGAAGCAGTGGAACGGTCCTACCTGCCTTGTCAGGGCATTGCGTTAGGGAATCTCTGGGGAGACCTCCCTCCAAGAGTGCTCATAGGGTCCTCTAAAGACTGCATACACAGAGAGTCTCACCCTCTTGATATAGGCATTAGTGATTTCATAGGTGCTGTCCTGGTTCTGTTTCTTGCTGTGAGAAAAAAAAAAACCCTGACAAAAAGCAACTTAAGGGAGATGGGGTTTATTGGTTCATGATTCCAGGTCATAGTCTGTCACTGTGAGGAAGCCAAGGCAGGAACTCAAGGCTGCTAGTCACTTCACATCCAAGGGCAGAGAGAGAATACATGCAAGCATGGTTAGTGCTCAGTCATATTTCTCTACTCTCATATAATTCAAGGCTGCCTGACTAGAGAATGATGCCACCCACTGTGGGCTAGGTCCTCACCCACCTATTAACAGTCAAGACCCCCAGACATGCCCACAGTCCTACCTGACCTTGACAGTCCCTCGTTGAGACTGTTTCCCTAGGTGAGTCTGGCTTGTATCAAGTTGACAACTAGAATTAGCCATCAAGGCGCTCTCATGTGTTAAACCCCAGAGTCCTGTGGGCTGCAGTAGCGTTAGTGGATAGTGGTGCACAGATTCCCCACCCCTCTGTTTTCTCCATGCCCACGACAGCTGAGGAGCAGCACATGCATAGGGCAAGGAAGTGGCTTCTGAGGATGTAAAGGACCAAAGAGGAGAAAAGAATCTGTCGAGAGAGCAGGTGGGGAGGAGGAGGAGAGGAGAGGAATGTCAGTGAACCTTCAGCTGATAGGATTAAATGTTGAGCGTCGGGTAGGTTCATTGAATATTGATTGCATTGGATCCTGGAGAATTGCATGAGTCTCAGGGTGTTGCAGAACCTCACAGGGGTCCTAAATGCTCATTGAGGTCATGCACTCCATGCTCTATGGGTCCTAGGGTAGAGTGGTATCCAGACTGCGCATCACCAGATGTTAGCGTGATGCCTCCAGATGTTAGCAGGCAGAACCTAAGTGTTATGGAGGAAGGATATGGAAAGAAGTGAGGATACTTACCTGTACCTATGTAGTTAGGTCTGGGGCCAGCAAGCTCCCAGTGTTCATCAGCAAGGCCTGTTCAGGCACAACTACCTGGCATATACTCGTCTCTGACACAGGTGATTGGTGGCATTTGCCACTGATGTAAAGATAGCCCACAGGAGGGACATTTGTAAGAGGCAAAAAGATTCACAGTCATGAGGTGTGACCGACAGTGCCAGCCTAAACAAATCCAGGGATCTCTGATCATGAGGCTAGAAGCAAATGGTTGTACCAGAGACGAGGGCAGCTATGTAATGACCCCAAGGGTCTGCACACTGGGACAGTAGATGCCTGCTATGCTATGTACCTAGTAAGACAAACTCAAAATAAACCTATAGAACACACAAGTTCGAGAAAGTTTTCTAGAAATCTTAAAGAAAAATGTTAATGGAAATACCATGTCTGACAGAGTGGGTACCAAACCTGATGACCTGAGTTCAATTCCCAGGACCCACATGGTGGAAGGATAGAGCACACTCCCATCAGATGTCCTTTTACTTCCACACGTGTACCCGTGGCACACATGCTCACACATACGCACACTCAAAATAAGTAAATGCAACTTAAAATAATAATTCACAGGGCATCATAAAATCAGGATAAAGACTTGAAATCACATTGCTGGATGTCAGTGTGGTGATTTCTCAGAAAATTAGGAAACAACCTTCCTCAAGACCCAATAATACCACTTTTGGATATATATCCAAAGGATGCTCAATCATGCCACAAGGACCTCAAGGGTCTTGAGGAAGGTTGTTTCCTAATTTTCTGAGAAATCGCCACACTGACATCCAAAGGGGTTGTACCAGCTTACACTCCCACCAACAATGCAGGAGTGTTCCCTTTTCCTCACAACCTCTCCAGCATAAATTGTCATCAGTGTTGAAAATATTTTTCTTAATGCAGAAAAAATGATAATTTTCTTTACACTCTTGCATGATTAGAAAGAAGGCAGAAAAAAAACCTTTGGACAAACTAGAAAAGGGAACTCCTTAATCTAGGATCAGGACCACTGCACAAACACACTAGCACAGCAGTGGAGGGAACAGTGGTTTTAGCTGTCGGCTTTGTTGTTGTTGTTGGTTTGGTTTTGGTTTTTCGAGACAGGGTTTCTGTGTGTAACAGCCCTAGCTGCCCTGGAACTAGTTTTTGTAGACCAGGCTGCCAGGCTGGCCTCAAACTCCTGGAGATCCTCCTGCCTCTGCCTCCGTGGGNGATTAAAGGTATGCAGGTTCTTAATGGCGGATCCTGCCTTACTGCCATCTTTTACTCAGTGTGGGAGGAGGGCCCCAACAGGGCCACATGTAGAAAGAATCAAAACTCTTAACAGATGGCATGATTGGCATGTTAGAGTCCACAGGAAAATTCTAAAACAGCCTACAGATAAAACCTGTGACCAGTTCAGGGGTTCAGCAGCCTGGGTGTGCATTGACCTTAACACCTAAATGTAAGGAGCAGAGGAGAGGACAGTCGGTCGTGTGAGCGCATCCCTATGAGAGCACATTAGATCTGGCTGTGAACAAATGGAGATCCGGCTATGGCTGAGCCATACATGGAGCCATACATGGAGCAAGGCTGGGTAGCTTTTATAGTTCACTGGTGATTGTAGCCTTTGTCCTCCGGGTGATAGGGCTCTGGGAGGGACAGAGTGGTGTCCAAAGATGATATCCAAGGAAAAAGGGGAGCAACCCTGAGGAGGTAGCACAGGTTCACACTGCTGCTGACAGTGTCCAGCTCTTTGATGGCCTGATGGAAGGCAAAATTGTGGGACACAATGGGATTGTGACTTTGGGTGGTCCCAGCTCACCAGCTGTGGTTTTCCATATTTCCATGTGAGAATGTCAAAATATGTGAGGTCCAGCCCACTTGTTGGGAATTTGGGGAGGGAGAGGGATTGCAGGTCAACTCTACTTCTCTGAGAACTGTGTTGAAAGCTCACTTACAAGGTCCACCCATTAACCCCCTGGAGCTAAGAAGCAGCTGTGTAAGGAAAGACACTCTTGGCAAATGGAGTTACCCACCAGGCCACTCAGGTGGAGGCAGTAGAGTTGGATTAGGTCCTTGGCCCTTGGTGCCACCTCCCTGTAGACCCCAAGGAAGCCTTTGCTATGGAGACTTTTAACTACCCGAGGTGAGGGATATGACTCTCCCAGTCTAAGTGTGTTGCCTGCCCTGGACTTGCTACAGAACACTCTGTGTGTGTGTGTTGTTGTTGTTGTTGTTTCACACCAGTGGCTAAACAGTGACTGTCAGCCTAGAGTGTCACAAGTTCAGCAGACCTTCACTTGTGCGTGCAGTGAGTGACCCTGACCTAGAAATTCAGCGGGCTCTGGTGCAGGGTGGTGCCCTGTGTGGCACTGTGGCTGCAGCCAGCTGTTCCTTCAGCCGCACCCTCGTCTCCCCGGGTTGCTACAGCTGTGTTCCACTTCCGCATGGACTTGTCTCAGGTCCCAGGGATACTGACCCAAAAGATGTGTCATGTCTGCACAGGGCACTTCTTCCTGTGCATGTCACAGCATCCATGGGCTGCATGACAGCAATGTGAGGCAAGCATGGTGTGCCTAGTTGGTTGGGTTGTACCGTTAGAGAAGGGTGAAGAGGGAAGGATGCACACTTAGTGCAGGTGTGACTCTTTTTACCCTAAATTTTTACCATTCTTGGATGCAGAGCTCTTGAGCATAAAAATGTACATTCAACCTACCATGATTTGGGAATACCTCCCACCCTCTACCTGGTGGCTGGTGGGGAGCTGGGCCAGGGAAGAAGCTGTGTGAGACTACCCAGTGCCACCCACCAGAAGGTGTCTGGGAAAGATGCAGGACTAGGTCCATTCCATGAAACAATCCATCAGTAGCCATCTTCTGTGTGTAGGCCGTATCATGCCCTGAGGTGCCATGGCAACCAGCCAGAGCTCTGTGCTTCAACACAGGCCTGGTAGTCAAGGCCCAGAACAGAGACCAGGGCAGGAAAGGGGAGGGGTTGGGTAGTTTTAAGGGCTCTGAGGTGGAGGATGAGTGGGTGGCAGCTAAACACAGCTACCCAGGGCACAAAGCACTGAGCCCAGGCATCCGGACTTTGATCTCCAAGCCAGGCTCTGGGATAGAAGGCTGCCAAGCTGGAGTTCCCCAGCAAACATGGAGACCTTCCTGAGCAGCCAGAGCCCTCAGGAGAAAGGCCAGGCCCTGCTACCTCCTAGGCGTGGTTTGTAGGCTGTCCTTGACCCGGTCCCACTGATGAACTTGGTGGCTTTCCTGCAGGGTCACAGAAGCACAGGGTGGATCAAGAATAAGGACCGAACCTCCCTGCCACTTCCTGAGCCAGATAGTAGCCCTCACAGGCATGGGCACGGAGGGTTACCCTCCTCCACAGGCATAGCCTGGGTGAAGGCTCAGTAAGCTGAGATTCATTTGGGGTCCTATAGGTGCACTTCTCCAAAGTCTGGATAGAGGAAAGTGCAGTCAATGGCTGCAGGCCACTTCCTTGCAACTAAGTATGGGGTGTGGAGCATTGTGAGGCCACCACTCACGTCTGACTCAGCACCTGCCTGGAAGACAGCTTTCCATGCACCAGTGAGCACAGACCAGGCAGATGCATTCTGGGAGGAAGGTGTGCAGTGGCAGGAGCTTGGCATCGTTCCTGGGTTTTTATCTAAACTCACAGTCCTATCTCTGGGCGAGGCTGTTTATCTCCCAGAAGCCTGACAGGCTGAAATGATTTAGTGTGTGTTTGTTCTGTTCTGGAAAAGCAAGTATGTTTAGTGTAGACGTGTGAACACACAACCCCGCCAGGTCCTACTGTCAGTTTCTAGCCCTTTTTTCAGACGATGCTTTTTGTTTGGTTGGTTTTGGTGGTTTTTTTTTTCTTTAAGGGTTTACTTTTGCACCATTTAAAGCAACAGCTAGCCAACTTTCTCACCCTCGTCTTCCAACTGAACCCGGTGCACTTCCCGCTCTGGCCCAGCTGTAGCACAGTTTTGTCTTCAGCAGTGTAAGTGACAAGTATTCACGTTCACATAAGTTTCTTGTACTGTCCGGAAGAAATTTCTGGAGGGTACGCGGCCCTTGGAGGTTGACCTGGCAGCAGATGGTTCTGTCATGGCACCCTTCTGTCTGTGCTCTGATGACCTTCCTCAGACAGCAGTGACCTGGTATTTGAACACAGCCACGTCTAGTAAGAGGTTGGCTCTGCTCCCAGCGGTGTGGCTCCGCGAGGGTGGTCTCCCCAGAGAGGACACTGAGGCCCACCTGCTTGTCAAGGGCAGAGCATAGGACTGTACCTGTGGGCCCCATCTGGGAGTGTGCACAGCAGTAGGCTTTGATAAAGATGTGGCCAGCTATGAGTAGAGATGGTGCTTGTGACCAGGGAGGAATCCTGCTGTGAGTCTGGCACATCTGGGGGAGGGTCAGTTGTGGCTGTGGTTAGGGGTGTGGCTCAGGGTAGGGCTACCTTGTTCAAGGGGCCAACTTGAATAGGGCCAGATTTTTCCCCTACCCCTTTCCCGCCTCATTTTCTACTCTGGCTGCCTTAACTTCCTGTTGGGACCCTGCTGTCACCTTCCAGCTGGCTGGCCTGGAAGTTCCATCTAGTGCAGGTCCCCTGGAAGGCCCGTGAACGGCTGCCCTGGGCAACATATTCAAGTCACTTTGTAGAACACCTGAGGTTGGGTTTACACCAATAGCCTTCTGGGCTGAACTCTGGGAGCCCAGCATCCCTTGTCCCTCCTCCCACTATTTTCTTCCTGGTACTTCTGGGTCTTCTGTAAGAGGGGCTGCCTTCCGCAGCTGACTCACCACCCAAAGAGCGGCATGCCATCCTTCAGCCAGCCCACATGCTGAGTTCTCATTTGTAGCACTTGGCCTTTGGCTTGCCACATCGCCCTGACCAGTTAAGGGCACACAGGTGGGACAGCCCCCTTCTTCCCTGGTCTTAGATCAGCAGAAAAGCATCAAGACATTGTTCCTACTGGACAGAGAGGACCCTGGAGGAAGTGGCCCCCAGCTGTACCCATTGGCTGTAGGGACCATGTGGCACCAGTTCTGGGAACACAGGCCTAAGTCCCAGCCTGGGAGCTTTTAGCCTGAGCAGGTGCAACTCCATAGTGTGTTTATAAAGCCTGAAGTCAGTATTAAAAGATTAGAATCGGCTCGCAAAAATACATTAGTTCCAGAGTCTCAGAAAGACTAGTGCTTGTGGGGCTGGAGAGATGGTTCAGCAGTTGGGAGCATTGACTGCTCTTTCAGAGGTCCTGAGTTCAAGTCCCAGCAACCACATGGTGGCTCACAGCCACTGGAGTGTAGGTGTATGTGCAGATAGAGCACCATGTACATAAAATAAAAAAAATCCTAAGAACACACAAAAAACAATAACATAAGCTAGGCTTGGCATGTGTTTAAAGAAAAAAAAAGACTAGTGCTTGTGTATTGTTCCTGAAGTACACCCACTCTTGGTAGTGACCCCAGGCTGAGGAGGGGTCCTCCTTCTGCGATCTTCATCAAGAGAGATGCAGTGACTGTCACACTCAGCCTCTCCTGCCGAATTGCACAGGGGGAGAGGAATTTCACTGCCCTTTGGGGACACTAGAGACCCTGCCTGCCATTGCAGAACAGCCTGATTTGGTCACTCTTGATGAGAAGGGGTCACTCCTAGCCTTGGACCCCCATCTGCAGTTTCATAGGGTGCTTGCCAGCCAGCCCACCCACCCCCTCAGCAGTCCCGGGGCCTTGGAGCCACCTGCTGAGCCTGCTCTCCTCCACCCACCCAGTTTCTCTGCACAGTCGTCGCCATTCTGCTGCATTATGCCTCCATGAGCACCTTTGCCTGGACCCTGGTGGAGAACTTGCATGTCTACCGCATGCTGACAGAAGTACGCAACATCGACACGGGGCCCATGAGGTTCTACCATGTGGTAGGCTGGGGCATCCCTGCCATTGTCACAGGTAAGGACACGCAAGGCAGCTCTGCCAGGGTGACCTGTGTTAAAATATGGATTTCCCCCCAAGCCATCTGTCCTCACTTTCTCCTGGCCCTCTACACTTAGCTGTGTACAGAAGAGCGGCTCTTCCCAGCCCACCGGGAGATGGGTCTCTCTGGTCAGGTGTGAGTGGCTGGGCCAGGGTATTTGGGGGTTTTGTGTGCAGTACTCAATTGGAAGAAATTCTTCTCCAATCACAGGATGAGTGGGTGTGGGTGTGAGTGGCTGAAGAGGTGAGAAATGACTTAGACCACCAAGGAGGGGCCGGGGGTGCACGGACGGATGGGTGGACATGACTGTGCCATCAATCAACCTGTGTAACAACTGAATGACTCAGACCCGAGGACTGCTTTATGCACACTTCCTCAGCACGCCTTTTCTTCTTTCTTTCGTTTTCTGAGACAGGTGTAGCTCTGGCTGTCCTGGAACTCGTTCTGTAGACCAGGCTGGTCTTGAACTCAGAGCTCTGTCTCTCTCTGCCTCCCAAGTCTTGGGATTAAAGGCATGTGCCATTATGCCTGGCCTACACTTTTCAATAACTATAGAAAGCCTCCTGTTGAGGGAACAACCACACTTCATTCCCAATGAGAGGGCATGAACACCCTTGGCATACTCTGGTGGGCATTCCAGGGATCTGGACACCATCTTCCAAGGGCCCTAGGGTTCTAATGCAACTCATTCCTACTCCAAGGGACCCTGAGTGAATTTCATACCTCAGTCATTCAGGCTGGGTGATAGAGGGCGAGTAACAGGTGCCTTTTGTTGCTTGACAGGAGTGTCATCTCTTCCAAGGTCAGCTGTCATCATGAGAATAACTCAGGAATACCTAGAAAATGGTGTTTCTTCCTCAGTGAAGAAGCCATCTTGAGGTGCCAGTGGGAGGCCTCCCCAAGGGCCTGCTGAGTTCTGAATTGGAAATGTCATTGCTTCCTGAGGGCTTTGCTATCTATAGCCAGGCTGGTCACAGTTCTAGCTTTTCAAAGTTTATTTTTAAAAACGTATCTTTTAGAAGATGGTATGTTCATACCCGAGGGCCCTCAGGCAGATGAAGTTACTAGCCAAAGGCAGTGGCTGCCTCCTGGAGTTAGTAGCCAGCCTCTAACTTAGTTTAAGGAGCTTGGATACATTTCCCTCTGGCTCCTTGATCTCTGATGAGGGTAGTTTGGGGTCTCTGGGGAGCCTGGCTGGCTGGCTTCAGTTCTCCTCCCAGGCAGGGGAGTGACCAGCCAGGCCCTCATACTCTCTCTCTCCAATACACACAGGTCTGGCTGTTGGCTTGGACCCTCAGGGCTATGGGAACCCTGACTTCTGCTGGCTGTCCCTTCAGGACAGCCTGATCTGGAGCTTCGCTGGGCCTGTAGGAATGGTTATAATCGTGAGTGTTATGGGCTCCACTCAGGACACCGGAGCTCAGGTGTCCAGGGTGGGCTGGCTGTGGTCAGCAGTTCCTCAGGGTGGCAGAGGTTGGTGGAAAGGATGTACCTCACAATAACAGTCAGCAGAGTTCCCGGGCTGCTCTGGAACCCCATCTTTAGACCCCCAGATTCTGGGGCTTATTTCACGCCCACTGGAAGATGTTCATGCACAAGCAGCCTAGAGTGGCAGGCTGAGGCCTGGCCATAGCGTACCCTGGCTTAACTCATCTGGGGCCAAGGCCTCTAGACCCACCACACCTCCAGATATGGATGCAAATATGCATTTGGGTGGTGAGGATCACCTTGGAGACAGCAGAAGAGCCCATTACCTGAAGCTGCTTCTTGTCTCCTAGATCAACACAGTCATCTTCGTCCTTTCTGCCAAGGTCGCCTGCCAGAGAAAGCGCCATTATTATGAGAGAAAGGGGGTTGTGTAAGTTGCGGCTGGATCCTGCTTGTGGGTGGGACATAACACTAAGCCAGCTCCACCAAGCCCTTCAGCTGGGCCCTGAGAACCCCCAAAGATAAAGAGTATATGTTGGGCCAAGTCCCATAGGAAAGTGCCCATCATCCATCTACCTGGGGAGTCAGCCAGAGGGTGAAGATAAGCACTGGGCCTCCAAGGAGTATAGCTGACATGGATGTGGGAGACACAGTGGTGATTAGCCCTGTGGATTCAGGCTCTGAGATAGGCTAGGCTGTAGGAACTGGAGGAAGAGAAGAGGGACATGGGTAGGAGAGGGTCCTTGTAACTTAAGGTCCTGCTTGTTGGGGTTTCTGTCCTGCCCAGTTCCCACAGCTGATAAGCCCCAAAAGAAAATCACACAGAGAGTCTACATTAGTGATAAACTGATTGGCCCATTAGCTCAGGCTTCTTATTAGCTCTTGTAGCTTATATTAACCCATTATTAGCCCATTATTATTAAGGAACGTTGCAAGCAGTGGCTCACTTCAGTGGCTGAGGCTCATACTTTTTGTTTTAATTTGTCATCTTCTTATGCCAACACCTCTTCCCACGTAACCTCTGTCCACCTGGTCCCTGGTGGAAGCTAGAGTTGGGGTGGGGTTATGGGTGGCGGGAAAGATCTGCTCTCAGGACACCCTCTCACAGCTCCCTGCTGAGGACGGCCTTCCTCCTCCTGCTGCTCGTCAGCGCCACCTGGCTGCTGGGACTACTGGCTGTAAACAGCGACACCCTGAGTTTCCACTACCTCTTTGCTGCCTTCAGCTGCTTGCAGGTGGGTGCCGGCT
>LOEQ01001083.1:24192-35713 GCA_001685075.1 Bramus lutescens | reverse complement strand
AGGCAGGACTGGTTCTGAAGTCCCTATTCCCATCACCACTGGTCCCTATACAGAAGAAACCAGGTGCTGCCTGGGGCAGAACCAGAAACACTAAGCCCCAAGATTCTGGGTGCTAAGACACTGAGATCACCTGGCCCTTGAGCCAATGATCCTTCTCGCTCCTCTCAGCAGGCCCATCTGAGAGCTTATGCTAAAGACACCTTAATTCAAGCCTGAGTAGGCATTTCCGTGCTGCTCTTCTAGAAGACTGTGGTGAAGTCTGCGGCGTTGGGGTCTGTGGGTCCTCCAGCATCTATGACCACACCAGCTGGCAGCTCAGCCTACCCGGGCAGGGTTCCCACCCTTGCACTCCTGAGAGCTGGATTCAGTGAGGGTTGGGGACTGCCATGTATGCATAGGCAGGATGCCAGCAGCACCTATTCCTCCATCCCCACCCAATTCATAACCCCAAATATCTCAACAGTGTCAATCTCCTCGAAGCTTGTCCTCTTGAAGAGTTTCCTCCAGAGCCTAGGGCAGACCAGAATGGCCCAGGGTCCTATGTGACCAAGGGCATGGCTTGGTCCTGGCTCAGCCTGATTCTAGCCTAACTACCTTGGCCCACAAGAACTTCTAGGACCCTCGCACAGAGGGTGGATGGGAGAGCTGACTGGGTACTATGATGACTTCCTCTCCATGAGAGGTCTTTACAAGGTATCTAAATCTGACTCTTGTCCTCCTTTGCAAAACGGCAGTTTCTCTAGGAATGGGTGCCTTGACTGGTACATGGCCAGCACACAATAGGAGCCTAATAATACGTTATACAAAGACCTTACACTTGTCCCAGGAGCTATGGAGGGCTGGTCTGCTCCAGGCTCTTGGGCACTCCAGTGCTGCTTGTTTTACTGGCATACCAGATAGTGAAGGAAGGCCAATCTCACTCACCACAAGCACGTCACCCTTGGTGCCATCCTTCTCCACCACGTACCAGGGCTCTCTCAAGCCACTGATCTTAGCTCTCTGGCCCAAAGTATACAGGAACCAACCTACGAAACAGTGATCCAGAGGGTACATCTCAGTCCTCAGAAGTGGGATGCTCTGGATTGCCATGAGGCATGCTGTCTTTAAACTGTGATTCTCTTGGCTTGAAGGGCTGTTGGCTCTAACCATACACCCATGCACATGCCACCTAAGGTTAGGACTTGAGGGATAGGATGCTATTAAGCCTGGCACAAATGCCAGCTCTTTCATCTGGGGAATATGACCCCCATGGGGATACAGCTTACAGAGTAGGTCTTGTGCCTAGTGACCATGTTCCTTGTATCTGCACTGTATACCCACCGGACCACCTAGTCACCAGCTATACCTCCTCAGGAATGCATGTGCCCTGGCAGAAGCAATCTGGCAGGACTCACTGTACCCTGGGCATCCAAACCCATGAGTCTCCTAACCAATGGCTGCTAGGGACAGCAGCACTGTCTCCAGCAAAGTCACTCTTTTCTCCAATATAACAACTGGGTCTCTCCTTACTCTTGGGGAGCCCTGCTCCCTCCAAAGGAGCCATACATGGGAAAAAAAAAAAAAAGCCCGGCACCCTGACTTTCCAGCCAGTTTAACAGATGGGTTCAGACACTAAGTCTTAGGAAGCATGTCCCCTCCAGCCCATACTTCCTGCCCCCACATGAGCACTGTGCTGTGAGCACTTGTGACTGGCTCTGTCTCACACACAGCACAGCGCAGGTCATGGTGGTCCTCTGTGATTATGTGAATAGCACCCATATGGTCCCTCAGTCCTATGAGGCCAGCTCTATTCTTTCTCCAGTGGCATTCCTGCAGTCTCCCTGTACTCCCATAGCAATCAACAGCATACTTTTAGGAATTTAAAACACACACACCCACATGTGGAGTCCAGTTCTGAATCTAAGGGCTAAATATTAGAGCATCACAGCACACACGAAGTTCCTGTCAGAGTGACTGCTCATTCCACATGTACCCACCCCAGCCTACCCCTCAGATCCTCCCGTGCCCTTCATGGGATGGACAGGAGCTAGCCCTGGACTCACCTTTATGTGTTCCCAGAACTGTATTATCCTCGATAGAAATAAACTTTCCAGGCTGAGGCTGCAAATACTGGAAGACAAGTTTCATCACTACTGGAGACCCAGGCCCAGCACAGACAGCCACTCACGTCAGAGGACACTCACCTGAAGAATGAAATGCTCGAAGTTTCTTTTACCAATGAAGCAGATGCCCATGCTCTGAAACGAGAGGAAGGCCAACATGATGTGAGCAGAAGCCAGGAGGCAAAGCAGGGAACAGAGAGCCAGGCTGGGCTAGGAGGGCAGCACCAGTGCCAGCCAGAGAGCAGGCTGTGCCACAGGAAGCCCCAGAACTCAGCACAGACACAAACAGAACTCCAAGGCCTAGAGAACATCCTGTCTTTCTGAGTTTGGCCCCGAAATGGATGCTATCATGTAAACACACTGCATCATTTACAACTAGACTGTGTTGGAAAACCCATATGAGCAATCCAGGAGAGCAAACTAGACTGGCTCCCTGCTGGAGAGACAGGGTCCAAAGGCAGGAGCAGGAAGCATGGTTAAGCCAACTCAAGGCAGTAGGGGAGTCAGGGAGAAGACAGTTACAACTGGCTAAGCCCAGCTGGGAGACCAGGCAAGAAGCTGATCTTCCCGGGACTGCACTGGGCAAGCAGCTCTGCCATTACTCCTCAGTGTGTGTCATGAGAGCAGGGGTCTGCCCCATAGATTGCAGTGACTCTGTCAGTTCCTACCATGGAGAAAACTGTCAAATGAACAACAGGGTAGATGATAGAACAGGTAAGGGATATTCTCTTTGGCAATGTGTACTTGCTGATAAAGGCACAGCCATGCGTGTTCCCAGAAGATTGGCATAAACAGTGGCTACAGGTGAAGCTGTACCAACCTCTAATCAAACCGGGACTACTGGGGCTTCTCCCAGGATCCCAGCTCTCCCTCCACAGGGGTTAGCCTGGTTTCCAAGATGCAGTGTATGAGCGTCCTTCTACAGGGAGCTCTGAGAAAGTGGAGAGGAACTATTTGTTACTGTCTCCTTGGACAGGCGGTACTGTGTTGCAGACTCCTGTCTCATGGGATGGACCAGCATGATTGTTCCCTGCCCACACTCACCTGGCTGGCTAAGCCAGTTACCATGTCTGCTGAGAAAGCAGTCGACCACAGCCGGCACAAGAGGTGGGAGGACGAGGTCGGCCTCAGCTGCTCCTCACCTGCAACCGTGCTCTGTGGCTTGGCCCAATGGGTTCCTAGCAAAAGCACCACCGAGCCCAGCCCTGCCTGTGCCATGACGACACGGGTGGAAACATTCACGAATCAATGGCAAGCTGCTCACTCCTACCTCTTTCTTCTGAAGCACATGATGGAGTCTATTCTCTCCAGCTATTTTCTTTACAAACTCTTTTGTTAATTCCCCCAGGGGGAAGATGGTTCTTCTCAGGGCATCCTGGGAAACCTGGCTGAGAAAGAAGGTCTGGTCTTTAAAGCTGTCAGCTGCTTGAAGAAGTTTTACGGCTGCCAAGAGTAAAGAACAAAAGTCATTGCAGGAACACAGATAGTAACTCTGCTTTTAATGCCCTTCTGTGTGAGCAGTTACCCCCCAGTCTGCCAGAAGCAAACCCATCTCAAAAGATTATGGGGAAAAAATACCAGCACGGCTAATGTACAGGAAATGCTGGCATCTGGTTTCTCTATAAGGAACAGCACAGGGAAGGTAGATTTTTACATACAGAAACTTATCACTGCTTGTAATTTTGATTGTAAGATTTTCAAACATGAAACACTATATGAAAAAAATGTGAAGTGAGAAGCAATGGTCCTAAAATAAACCTAGTCACATCTGGGAGGCTGGACAGACAGACAGCTCATGCAGAATTATGCTGAAGTAGTATCAGCAGTTCATCTGCCTATCAACTACAGGCATGTGACGTGTGCAAAGAAACACACAGGGCTCTGGTTGCCAGCCCAGCCTCAGGGTGGAAACAGCTTTGCTATAGAATCCAAACTGACATCTGCCGCCAGCCTGCTGTGGTTTCTCTAACTTTCTCCAGGTAACTGTAAGGAACTCCTTGTTGCACGTACACAGCTGTGAGTGACACTGACTTTAGACTGAGAAGGTGGCTAGGTAAATTTCCCCAAGAAAACAGTTCCTACTCAGGCCAGGGCTGGTGGGGCAATGGGTGGATTTGCTTCTCCCACCCTTTCTCTCACACACAGCAGCTCAGTTGCTAGGAGGCACCCCAGAGGGAATGTGGAGCACTTCACACACAGCAGCTCAGTTGTGTGTGTGTGCACATGCGTTTGAGAGCTTGCCTACGTCAGTGCATGAGTGTGGAAGTCAGGTGACAACCTCAACTGCTGCTCCTCAGGGTCACCCACTTTGCTTTCTCTTTTGAGATGGGTCTCCCACTGGCCCAGAACTCACCAACTAGGCTAGAGTGTCGAGCCTATCTCTGCCTCCTCAGTGCCGGGACTACATGGACATGCCACCATGCCTGCAATTTCCTCAGCTCTACACAGTTTAAATACCATTGTACACATCACACACCAGCCAGCAGTAAGCATCATGCTGCCTATAGGTTTCCACCCACTGGCTCTGACATTGCCTTGTAAAGGAGAATTTTCCCAATCTCTCCAGCAAGGACTACAGTCTGTTCCAAGATGATGCAGGTTGCTGAAGGCTGTTCTAAAAACTGAGCTGTTTCCCATTTCCGACCTGTTATTTTGTTAAAAAAAAAAAATCAACTGGCTGAAAATAAGGCTAGAATTATCTCAAATAGTGTTTGTGTACATTTTCTCTTGGTTCTGAGTTACTCTGTCTTGGATTCTTTTTGACTGGTTGTTTTTTGAGCCTTCCAAGTGCTGGGCTTATAGGTGTGTCCCCACATCTACCTTCTGAGTTATTTTAAAACACAATGAAAACCTATGCCTTTGAAACAGGAAGCTGGTAACATATTAACAAAGATGTTAGAGGGAAAGAACTGGCTGCAGCTAACATCTAGTGAAGCGGAAGCCGACTAGAGTTCAGCGCTAGCTGCTTCCAGGATCCGGCCCTCCTATTTGTTCTGCCAGGCAATGCACCATGTTCAGATGAAAACCAGCTAGTTACAAGGTCAGGTCCACAACTACAGCCATTCCCTGAGCCTAAGAGCTCTTATGCCTCTACTTGGATGATCCCCCTAGGACTCAGACCAATGCCACACAACAGCTTTGGTTTGCCTAAAATGCACACTGGAAACCAAGGCATCATAAAACTACCACAGGCAAGTCACTCAACACAGTACTTAACCATCTTAGGAGGGTCAGAACAAGTATGGACAGACAGCTAGGTGAGCATGTCCTCGACATGAGCAGATATATCTACTCGAGATGGGAAGTGACTTGCCATCTGCTTGGGGCCCTCTTAAAACCATCCCAGTTATTACTGTCAAATAGTTCCCTAGATATTTTTGGAAGTCCAACTTACCAACATGTAATAACCTAGATGATAAGTTTATGATCTCCTTCCTCAGCTCTCACCCTGGCTCCTGACCAGGGCACTGCAATGCTCAACCACAGGCCCTGGGGAAGCAACCCTGCTGCTACCTGTGCCTTTGCAAATCTAAACCTAAATGGACCAGCTAATTGGCCAGGAGCACACAGGACTGGGTGGGGGCTGTATGCCCAGCCCCCACGCCTGCCATCCTTCTAAGTACTCCCATGCTCACAGAGATTAGAGCTCTGGCCGCGCACATGAACTTACGATTTCTGACTTCAAATCGATTTCTGAACAGCCCATCTGGTCTCTTAGAGTGCTTCTGCTCAAAGACCTCTTCATCCTCCAGTGAGGTCCTTGCATAGTGGCCAGTGGCAACGGCATCTGCTCCTGGAGGGTTTTCAAAACACAAGGATCCAGAGTATGAGACACAAAGTTACTGGCAGAAAGTGGAGTCAGTTGCGAAGAGGAATCCTCAACTAAGAAAATGTCTCCAACAGACTGGACTTTCTCCATCAGATAGCAGACTTTTTTTTTTTTGAAGGAGGGTCTCTCAACATACTGCTGGCTGTCCTGGAACTCACTATGTAGACCAGGCTGGTCCTGAACTCCCTCTGTCTCCTAAATGTTAGGACCAAGTTTCTTTGTTAACCAATGAAAGTAACACATAGACAGATGACCCTCCTACATCACAATGGTGTGTGCCACCATGCACAGCTGGTGGGCGATTTCTTGATAAATGGCTGATGTGGGCAGTACTACCCCAGGAAGATGGTCCTGTATTGTAGAAGCTAGCTAGCTGAGCAAGCCATGGGGAGCAGCCAGTAGGGAGCATTCTTCCATGGCTTTTGCTTGAGTTCCTGCCTTGGCTTCCCCTCATGACAGACTGTGATTGGGACATGTAAGCCAATGAACCTTTCCTTCCCTAAGTTGCTTTTGGTCATAATTTTTATCATGGCAACAGAAAGTAAATTAGGATACCAGCTTAGATAAAGCATGCAGAACCAACGCACCCTGAAACCTGCACAACTGTCAATCCCACCCTGACCACAGAGCACAGGGCATAGAGGCCTGTGTGATAGCCCACTAAGCAGCTCCCTTCAGCTCCTGCATCTTTAAAGAGCCTTCCAAAAGTCAGAACTGATCCACTCACTCATCTAGCTTACTCAAAGATTGACAAGCTTACCAGTTTCTTACAACACTAAGGAAAAACTGAAAACCAAAATATTCAACAGTAGGAGGTGTAAATTCTGATGCTGCAGCCTGATGGGAACAGCACTGACAAAGCACTGACTGGTCCCAAGAGACCACACCCATGGCAGTGGTAAGCAGAGGAAAGTCATGTCATACCGTCCCCATGACTTTTAATATACGGGGAAAAAAGGACAACCTCGGTCTAATTCCTTTGATTCTTGTGTGAAATCATAGATAAGCTACCCCTCTTTTATCAATGCCAATGATTTGGTAAGTGTGCATTATTTTCATATGGAAGGACCACTCAACATATGTAATCTCTTCTGTCCCCATGATACTACCTTTGCACCGTGAGAAGTTCAGGTGTTGGTACTGCTGAGACTGACCTGGAAGGCACAGCGAAGCAGACTCAGACCTGAGCAGCTGTACTGCTGGGCTAACACTGCATTCAAACCACTCAACTAAAACCTTCAGGGACACAGCACGGCATCTTCTCATTGCTCACACATCATTCCTTAAGGACCGTCACCTATACTGCAAGAAATGTGGAGCTCTTCTGAGAAGCCCCACTCCCTCAGAGCCTAGATTTCAGGTGTCTGACCATCAGGGGGCTTCTAGTATGGGCTTCAAACACAGAATAGGGACCCGGAGAGACAAGGAGACACTGCAACAGGGAACCAGGTAAGGTGTGGCACAGATTACACAGAGGACCACCACACTAGGTCATAGCTTGACTGACCCTCAACACAAATGCATCTAAGAGGCTAGGTGTCCTCTGGGCTCTCTGGACACCACTGGCTCCCAGTTTAAGCAGTCTTCTTGCTAGTGTAGTGAAATAACACACAGGCCAGTAAGTCCTAACTTGCTGCTCTGTGGGTGGTCTGCTGACTCCCATATTGTGCAATTCTGGCTACGGTCAGGCTGGCCTGCAGGCTTGTCCATGTGCCTGCCTCCCACCCTCCCTTTCTTCCTTCACTGAGACAAGGTTTCACTATACAGGAGGGCTTAGAATTTGCTATAAAGCTTGGCTGGCCTCAAACTCCCAACAGGCTTGCCTCAGCCTCCCTCTTACTAGGATTACAAGCGTGTGCTATCACTTCCTGCTCAGCAGACACTTGAGAGCTCTGCTGTCTCCTGCACTCCCGTGTTCCAGCCGATACAGATGAAGCACAGGTTCCCATGCCTACTTCTCTTTACTGATGCTCTTTCTCCAGTCACTACTGATTTAGATCTGAATCCTATTTTCTGAGAGTCCTATGCTTAGAGTCCTGCCACCTTTCAGCCTTTAGGTCAGTGGCCAAACATACCTCCTCTCAGCTATGTGAGGCCAGCTGCCTGCCCATGATGGAGGGCACCCTCTCCTTGAACTAGAAAGTTCTTCTGAAAGACAAAACTGTCCACAAGGTTCTATGACTATGCCTGGAAAGCTATGATTTGAGCACGCAGATGAAGAAATTCCAGTTCCTTACCAAGATTGTCCACAGCATAATGATAAAAGCAACTGAACTTGATGTGCTTATTGCAGATGATGTCAGGGTTGGGAGTCCGTCCTTTCTCATACTCATTCAAAAAGTCACTGGAAAAAAGGAAAGCACCCTCAGCTCTAAGTGATACATTCCTTAAAAACAAATAAGCTACTTGTTTAATGTGGAATTTCTCTCCATTGACCCCAGACTATGCCTTCCTCCCCCATGAGAGCTTCATTATCAAACCATTTCCTACTATATCAAGTGGCTTCTCAGAACTCACATATTTTGAGAACAGGCTCAGATGTTTGAATACTTGTTCCCCAGTTGGTGGTGCTGTTTGGGCAGGCTTAGAAGGTACAGCCCTGATGGAGGAAGTAAGCCACTGGGGGGTAGGTTTTGAGGTTTTAAAAGCCACATACCATTCCCAGTTCACCCTCCCTGCTGTTGCCTGCTGCCATGTCTGCAGCTGGCTGTCACAGCAGACTTGCATCCCTCTGAACTGTTAGCACAAACAAACTCTTCCATTAGCTGCCCTGGCCACAGTGTTTGTCACAGCAACAGAAAATGCCCAAACCCTTGTGAATGGACCAGGCACTATTCTAGAACTCTTCAGGACAGCAGCAACTCATTCCCACAATGCTCCTGGTAGGTATGAACATCATCCTTGACTTAAAGATGAGAAAATTGAGACTTAGAAAAATCAAATAAATTGTCTCCAGGCAGTGGGAGCACACGCCTTTAATCCCACCACTCAGGAGGCAGAGACAGGCAGATCTTTGTGAGTTCAAGGCCAACCTGGTCTACAAGAGCTAGTTCCAGGACAGCCAGTGCTATGCAGAGAAACCCTGCCTCAAAAAACCAAAGAACAAACTAACTAAATAAATAAATAAATAAAATTGTCAAAGGTCTTCTATGTGGAGTGGCACAGTTGAGACAAGGGCAACCCACAATGAACATATAGCCTGTTATCTCTGCATGTGCAACCCACAATGAACATGGCCTGTTATCTCCAACATGTGCAACCCACAATGAACATGGCTTGTTATCTCTGCATGTGCAACCCACAATGAACATGGCCTGTTATCTCCAACATGTGCAACCCACAATGAACATGGCTTGTTATCTCTGCATGTGCAAGGGCTTCCAGGCATTGTCAGGGTTGACCAGAGAATAGTCTGGGTGTCTTTCTCTGCACGAATAAGTGGCTAGCCAAACTTCACACATTCCTGAGATAAAAGAGGAACATGTTCCCCCTCACTGCTGCTCTTGTACCCCACATAACAACCTCTATTTAAGTCTTCCTTGAAGCTGCTTGGGCCCCTCCTCTTCCATGAGGCTGCCAGACGATACTCTATGTTACACCATTCTCCCTTCTCTCAAACCAGAGAGTTTCCTACAGGATGCTCACCACCATCGGCACCTCGGGTAAAGATTCTACCACCAAGTAGATAGCCAATTCCTACAGAACAGGGCCATGATGTATATATTTGTATTCTTAGATGTAGCACAGTGCTTAGCAAATAGTAAGCAGTAAGAATTATGGTATTTGGGCTGGACTCTGGAGGCAGAGGCACATGGATCTCTGTGAGTTCGAGGCCAGCTTGGTCTACAAAGAGTGTTCCAGGACAGCCAGGGCTATACAGAGAAACCCTGTCTTGAAAACTCAGAAAGAAAAACAGAAACCTCTGGCAGGTGGGAAATATCCCAAGAAGGTGAGAAAGGTGAGGTTGCTGTGGGCCAGGCTGCTGGTGCTCCAACTCCAGCACAATCTTGGGCACCTCTGTGGAGAAGCACCGACTGTTTTCACCCTTCTTTGGAAAAGACTCACAGTACAGTAAACCAGTAAACCCTGCATGTACAGCGGCCTGCACTCACCTGAACACCTCGTTCCAGTACTCCTTCACGTAGGACACCTGATGGAAAGGGATGTCTAAGATCCGACAGACTTTATAAGCATCTTCACAGTCCTTGTCAGCAGCACAGACACCGTGTTCATCCAGCGAGTCCCAGTTCTTCATAAATACCCCTGTCACCTGGTAACCTGCAGAGAGAAGTGAGGGTAAAAAGCAGGGCCATCTGTGCTCCGAGCAGTTCGGACACACCATACCTTTCCAGCCCCGATGCCTCTGTAGATTTTGGATGGCAGGCCAAGCCTGTCCATGTGGCCTAGGGCCTGGGTTCCATTCCAGTGTAATCCCTGTAGGCTCTTCTTCCCTTTAATGCTCATTGCACTGCTAAGGCCTCCACACTGTAGTACACTGTGTATTGAAACTGTTTGTGTCCCCACAGTGAACAAAATGAGCTTTCTCCATCCTATGTATCAAAACAATGCCTAACATACAGCAGAGGGGCATATCAGATATGTGCTGAATGACTGAACAGTGAGCAAAAACTCAAGCTATCATTCAGCCAGATGTGATCACACACATCTAAGATTCCAGTATTTGGGAGGTTAGGGCAGGAAGGTACTGAGTTTGAGACTAGCTGCAAGCTACATATTGATTCTGTTTAAAAAAGAAAAAATGAAAAAACAAAACAAACAAACAAAAAAAAAAAACAGGGCCTGAGAGATAGCTCTAGGGTTAAGAGCATTTGCTGATTCTCCAGAGGACACAGGTTCAATTCCCAGTATCTACAGAGCAGGCCCAGGCACAACCATCTGTAAGTCTAGCTCCAGGGGATCCAATGCCTCCTTCTTGCCTGCCTTAATACCAGGCACACACGGCACACAGACATACATGCAGGCATCTTTACTATCCACATATTTTATGATTCATTTTCTTCTCTACTGTGACAAATATCACATAGGACAGCACTGGCACTCCAACGTCTTAGAAAACTCACAGACACTCAACCTACATCAAAACCCTGTTTCTCTTGAATAAGCTGAATGTAAGGAAAGACAGAGTAGTTGTATTAAAAGCTTTAAGTAACACCCCCACACACACACACACAAAAAAATTCCAGGGAAAACTTTTGCTTACAAATCTTTAACAAATGAAATGTCATGCCCATTAAGGTCCTACACACCCTAAGGACCTATGGGATGAGGCCCTCTTGCATCTGGAAGCACCTGACTCTACTTTACCAGAGATTAGCCATGCTGGGCTCAGTTCTTGAGCTAGTCTTGCACTTAACTTACTACTTGAAGAGGACTCCTCGAGGGCAGAGACGGCATAATCCAACCCTGGATCCCCAGAGCTACTACAATGCCCAATGCATAAGGAAAGCTAAAACCCAACAAGTCTGTAGGATGAACAAACTCTACACGGAGCTTTAGCACCTCCCTATCCACATACCAAATCTGCCTGATCAACTATCCCACAGAGAGACATACCCACATACGGGGGGGG
>LOEQ01001083.1:0-21788 GCA_001685075.1 Bramus lutescens | reverse complement strand
TGATGAGTGGATGCCTTTGGGACCTCGGATTGGAACTGTGGCTCCTTCTGAATTCATTGTGGGGAGCCAGGCACCTGGCAGTTGGTAGGTGGCTGCTGGAAGAAACTAGAAGATACATGTGCTGAACCTAAAAACTGAAGCGGGGTGTGGGGGATAGGGTATGAGCAAAGAAAGTCAAGTAGGAGACTTGGGCTGGCAAGAGGGCAAGGGGTCATGTCTGTGGAGTGTCCCAGCCAAGGATAACAAACACAGGTCAGCCTAGAGGACTGGGACCTCCCTTCTTAGGTGTGGGCATTTAATATAGCAAGTCTCACTTTCCCTGCCAGAGCTGGTGATAGGACCAACCACAGAGTAGCAGAAACCTGACAAACTTACCTCTGTTGTCCTAGTTAGAGTTTTTTGTCAACTTGACCCAAGCTAGAGTCATCTTGTAAGAAGGAACATCAATTGAGAAAAAGCTTCCATTAGATTGGCCCTTAGGCAAGTCTGTGGGATTTTCTATTTTTGGTTGTGAGCCTAGTCTTTAACAGCTGAGCCATCTCTCCAGCCTTTGGGATTTTCTTAAGACTTTTTAAAACTTTATATATATGAATGCTCTATCTGCATGTACAACTTTATGCCAGAAGAGGGCATCAGATCCAACTACAGATGGTTGTGAGCCATGCATGGTTGCTGGGACTTGAACTCAAGCTCTCTGGAAGAGCAGCCAGGGCTCTTAGCTGCTAAGCCATCTCTCCAACCCCTGGGGGGCAGGATTTTCCTGATTAATGACTGATGTAGGAAAGCTTAGATCACTGTGAGCAGGGCCACCCTTGTGCAGGTGATCTTGGGTTGTAAACGAACTAAGCAAACCATGAGGAGCAAGCCAGTAAGCAGCATTCATTCCTCTATGGCCTTTGCTTCAGTTCCTGTTTTGAGTTCCTATTCTAACTTCTCTTCACGTTGGACTGAGTTTGAGATGTGCAAACCAAATTAAAAAAACAAAAACAAAAACAAAAAACTTTCCTCCCCAAGCTGCTTTTGGTCAGTGTTTTATTACAATAGAAAACAAAGTCTTTTTGATTAAACACATGGTACTTAGCTAACCTATAGTTCTAATAGTCTGCAGTATAATTAATACACCATGGACCAGCTGTGGCAAAGGTGACATGATAAAGTGCTGTGTGGCAACAACACAAAAGGCATGTAAATCTCAGAAATACTGACCCTAGCCGGGGTGGGGTGGTGGTGGCACATACCTTTAAATCTCAGGACTAGGGAAGCAGAGGCAGGTGGTTTGAGGCCAGCCTGGTCTACAGAGCTAGTTTCAGGACATCTAGGACTGTTTACCCAGAAAAACCCTATCTTCAAAAAAAAGAAAGAAAACGGAGGAGGAGAACACAGTCCCACAGAGGGAGGCCTCTGCCATCTGGGAGGGTGAAGGTTTAGTTATCCACCCATGTACTTCATGCCAGTCTCTTAAGCTAAGTCTCCAACCTGTGTCACAAAGCTGACCCTTTGAACAGCCAGCTTAAGATGTGTGAAGGACAAGGATTTAGGAAAGCTGCCTTTGAGCATCTTCAGAGGGGAAAGCAGAGGATAATGACACAGGCTACCAAACATCAGATGTCCTGGTAGACAGAGCAGAGCCCAGCCACATTAGGGAAAGGCACACAAGGGCTGAGCCAGAGCTAAAGGCTAAGTAGTCACTGAGTGAACACTACCAAGGTAGCCTGGTTATTATGGGTTAATATCTTTTCCCCACCAAACACCCCACTGTACCCTAAGGGAAATGCAGCCCAGCCCCTAGTGCAAACCCAATACTTGCTTAATGAGTTCAATTCCACATTTCATTTTTCCCATGTGGAAGGAGGATTAGATCTGGGAAGGTGAGGGCACTTTAAACTGCTAATGCTCAGGATTCCAGAATTTACTGCCCACTGGGGAACAATCTTCCATCCCTTCAGGGAATGCAGCATGCAGGATCTATATTAGATGGATGGACAGATGTGGCAGTGCCGTGTGATACCCCCTCACTTTGTCCTGCTGATGCCCTAACCATACTCCAGCTAGCAGCTTTGCATTCAACACATAACCAGAGAATGAGAGACCCATCCAGACTTCTTTCTCCCCACCGTGGACAGTGAGAGGCTCCAGACTGAAGCAGAGACATGAGTGGGCTCCACACAGTGCTTTCTGCCGACATCCATAGGTCAGTGGCTTCCAGGTAGCTAGTCTTTTTGAAGTGAGGCTTCAAGCATGGGACTGGCCTTCCAGTGACTTTCTTCCCAGTGTCCCACATCATCTGGTTTGTGTGGGCTCAGAAGTGGCCCAGGGGCTATCACTTTGAAGAGACCCTCCTTCACAGCTCAGAGCAGCCGTGAAAGGTGTGTCCCTTTGACTACCACATCAGAATTAGCGGACTGTATCAACAATGAAGGTTATTAGGCCTGCCCAGATGACAAGCTGGTGTACCTGGGGTAGACCAGAGACTGATATTTATACCATTTTATTTTATTTCCTTACATTTTTGAAAATTAAGGTTAGATAATGAGTCTTCTATAATGTCTGGAGAGATGAAAACAGCTCTCCATGTCCAAACATCAAGTGTGAAAATCAAGCATATTTTAATGTACTTTATAATTTAATTTAAATCTAGAATATTTAACTTTTCAAACAAATTTAAGTTTACAAACAGTCATTAGCTATTTTACATACAAAAGAATCATGGCAGGGAGCAGGGTAGCCACAGAGGTGGACTTCTCAGGTCCACAGTGGGAACCCTACCTGGGCGCCACTCCAGACACAAGCAGTATAACAGGCCTCCCCCCCCAGTCAAATACAATTTCTTCCAATGTTTGCACAATTCCTTCCAATGTTTGCGTCTACAGCCTGAGGACATGACAGAGGTCAACCTTGAAGGGCAGAAGGTGCTCTGCTCAGAACTTGAGCAGTGGTGAGTCCACATTTTCTTTGTCAGCCTCGGGGCTCAGCTGAATCAGTGGGGAGTCCAGGTCAATCAGCTGGAAGAGAACGGATAGCAAGGTGAACACAGCTGTCTGGGTGGCCATCACAGGGACACAAGCAGCTGCAGTAGCTGAGCCCAGGGATAGAAAACAACTCAGCACAGCAGTGAGGCCATGGAGACTCAAGTACCGTGTCTAAGACTCTTAGACCCTCACACTCATAAGCACTGTGGGACTCCCTGACACGGCAGGCAGGAACGTGTGGTGCTGGGGACCTGACTGCTGTCCTGAGAGCACCTCCAGGTCCACAAGATGCCTGAGGGCAATGGGTGACCGCAGAGAAGCCAAGCCTGCCTGACATGAGCATGAGACACAAGCCCTGTGAGCCCCAAGGGCACCATGCAGGGCCCAAGTCAGACAGCACCCTGGGCTGAAGTCAATATGGATGCCCTGCCGCTTCTCACCTGCCCAAGCTCAGCCTTTGGTGGTTTCCCCACATTGTTTCTCGCCATGTTTGGAGTGTTCATTATAAGGTCCATCAGGGGCCAGCTGCTGGGTCCCAAAGCCATGTTCAACTCAGGGGTGTTGCTGAAGTCGATGAGAGGGTGGTCAGATAGGTCTCTGCCCCCTGCTTCAGGAGTGATGGTCAGCTGGTCCAGCTTGATGTCCAGAAGATCCTAGGCAGGACATGGAGAGAGGGCAAGTCTAGTACTATGTTGGTGCCCAGCAACCACCCTGGGAAGCCAGGCTTTGCCTATGGCCTGGACTCAAAGCCTGGCGCCTAAGGGAAAGGTTGGAGGGTGCGCAGAGTGGGAGGAAGCTCCCCTCTTGGCAGTGCACCTCTTTCCAGAACTAGTAGGGAGCTTCAGCCTGCTCCCATCCCTGGCCTCTGACCCCCAACCAACTCCCTTGTCAAACATTTCTTTAGTTCCCAGTCCTGAGCTCCCCGGAGTCTGCTGGCCCAGCCATGGGGGGAGGGGAAAGGGGGAAGGCAGAAGGGACCTATGAGTCCCTGTCAGTGGCTGTCCATGCATCTCAGAGGGCTCCTAACTGCAACCAGCTCCATGTACCTCGCTGGGGCTTGTGTTTTCTTGAGGCTCTGCTTCACCCTGAACTGTGCCTGTAGTGGAGCCGTGGGAAGGAGGAAAGTCACTCTTCTCTGGAGAAAAGTCAAGTGCTTGAGGCACGGAGGACGGAGGGGAAGAGCTCTCATCTGAGAATAGGCCTCGGCCCTGCCCATTGCTGCTGCTCTCCTGTATTGGCTCCGCTCTGGAGGGTGGGGGAGAGAAAATACCTTTCATCAGCCATGGCATGAAAGCAGTCTCTGAAGCAGCACCTGGACCTGGGGCCAGAGGCCTAACTCTGAGGACACCCTCAACGGGCAGGAGGACCAAGCATTGCCAGGGCTCCTTCCACTTCTGATTCTGTCAGTCAAGCCTCATACCTCAGGTCTGCCTCAGCTCTTTTCTCTAGAGCCACTAAATTACACAGGAGGGGCTCTCTCTATCTCTGCCCTCAGGCTGTAGCTAGCCCCACCCCCACCCCAGGCCTAGGTGAGCCAAGTGCCTGCCTGAGTGACCCTCCCCACTGCTCTCTCAGGAGACCTGGTCCTTCGCTCTGGCCAGGTTGGAAGCCCAGTCTCGCACAGCTTTCCACACTGCAGCATGCTTTGTACTAAGAGCTACACCTGGTATGCTGTGTTTCCCTCAAGCCCAGACCCCTCGGCACCTAGCACAACCCTAAAGCACCTGATGACTCAGAACTGAATGAACTGTGGAAACCGGGAAAAGCAACAATATCCATAAATCAGAACCGAATACCTTCTTTGTCATGGTTTATGGGCTTCACAGCAACCCGAGAAGAGTTCCTTTCGTATTATACTTAAAACACACACACATAACACATACATGACACAACAGACCACACACACACACACACACACACACACACACACACACACACACGCTGAGCTTTGTGCTTCACTGAGCTTATTTTCCTGTTTCTCCTATCTGCTGCCTGCACCTTCCCAACACAGGAGACCCTGAGGTCTGGGGAACTAAAGACAAAAGCTCACTCGATCCTTGTTTTTTACCTGACTGTGGACCTTCTCCTGGGTTCAGAAGAAAGTTGCCGGGCAGGCACACACAGTGGGGATGCCAGAACCCTGGGCATGGACTGAGGTGCCATTAATGGAAGGCCAGAGAGGCGCCGACTGGCAGGTGTGGGCAGCGCTGACATCCGTCTTGCGCTCACAGGGGTCTTCACACCGCTGGGCAGTCCTTGTGAAGCGGGCCCCAATGAGCGCCTCACAGGAGTGCTGCTGATGACTCTGGGGAAGACAGGGATATCGTCAACAGACACTGAAGTTGAACGGGCAGCCAGGGAGTCTGAGTGGCTCTGTTCTTGAGAAGGGACTCAGGCAAGGACCTGACTCAAGGACGCTGGCAGCTTCCATGAGACCGCGGATGAGTTTCAGGTTCCTCTGCAAGCAGTGCCTCCAACCTGTCCCACAGGTAACTAGAACATGGCTGCATTCATGGTATCATCCACGGAGGAGTCAGAAGGGACTTAAGGAGATACTCATGCGGGTAGATTTTCTCTGGGCTCCCATCAGACTCTGGCTAAGAGGTGAACTGATGGTGGTTTTCACCTCTTGCCCAGTCATCCCCAGGCTTATGAGGTGAGAACTGAGTCCGGGAACTCAGCATTTCCTGGCAGCACCCATGCCTTAACCACCATCTGTCCCAAATGTTACTTTGTTGTTGTTCTTAAACCAGAGGCAGAGTCAAGTCAATTATTACCAGTTATGGATTAAATGTTTGCATCCCCAAATTATGTTGGAAGCCTGGCCCCCAAGATGATGACATAGGAGACAGGTCCTCTGGGAGGTGATTAGGTCAGAAGGCAGAGCCTCAATCAACAGGATTAGTAACATTATAAACAAAGTCTCCAACACCATGTTTGACCTTCCATATGAAAACAGGATGTGCCGAGCAGTTGACCCACAGACACTCAATCTGTAGATGCCCTGATCGGGATGACCAGGCTTCAGAACTGCCTCACACCCGTTTAAATCCCAGATGCCCAGCACGGTGGCACAAGCCAATAAGAACAGCAGGGAAGGAGGAGGCAGGAAGATTGAGTTTGAGGTTAGCGCAAACAGTCTACATAGAGAGACCCCCCCACACACCGGCCCCAACTCATAACTAAACAAAAACTAGGTGTTGGTATGCTTGTTACAATAGCCCCAGATGTGATGAAGCAGCTCTAGGACACACTGCTAACATAGAGCCCTGGCAGGCCTAGAGACACCGACCAACTCTCCCGTCCAAAGACAACGTCTGTGTTCTTCAGAGTCTGGAAGCAAACTTTAAACAGCATGAGCTAAAAGATGGGCTCCCTACACAGGGCAATCCAGGCATGAGGGGTGCTCTCAGATCAAGCTCCCATCGCTGCCGAGGGCCAAGCCCACTGTCCTACCCATCTTGTTATTGTGGATTGGAGTGTGGCAGAACTAGCCGTGTCCACAATAGCAGGATGGGTAGGGCAGTGTGACGAAAGCCTTCACCTCAGAAGCTTGACCAGCAACCCAGGCGGCACTCTCCGGAGCCTCAGACACAGCAGTTCTCAAAAGGCGAAAAAGGAGGCAAATCTGTCAGCTACCTGCTAGTTGGTGTCCAGGGCTGCAGCCGATTTGTCCGCGAGAACTTTGGGGTCATGCCATCAATTGACTCGCCTAAGAACATGAGAGAAGAGAGCCATGTGGGAAGCCTGGCATGTGCCCTTACCTGGGCACTCTCCTTTTAATGTCCCCACTTTCCCAACCGTCCATGTAAAGTACAGACAGGTCAGATAAGACACACAAGGAAACCCTCTTAAGACCCCAATTGAACCATGGGCTGGGTGGGTCTGACGCTGAGAACTACCTGGCTGTCTCAGAAACCATGGGTAAAGCGGCTATCACCAGAATCCTTGGCCCATCTCAGCAGGCCATGCAGGGCCAGCTGAGTCTCCAGGCCACCACTAACCACACTCCTGTCACCCTCTACACCCCAGCAGCTCTGCAGCACCCCTGTCATGAACTGCTCTAAGCTTCTCACCTCACTCCTCCTCCAGTCCTGCCCCTGCCCCTACTCTTCCAATCCACATCAAAGAGTTGCCTGTGCCTGCACCACCTCTCACCCGTGTTTTAAAACTGCTGTCAAGGTGATTTGATTGGTGTTACCAATGAGGGGAGCATCTTGGGGAGAATGCATGTCTCCTGCCACCTCCACCCCAGCTGGTCCTGGAAGCCTTTGCCTTCACCTACTTCACATACTTCTCTGCTGCCATTTCATTTCCAAAAGCTTCTCATGTCACGAGAGTTTCTGCCTTACTCCCTTGGACTCTGAGCTGGCTAGCTGTATCTCAGCTTGACACAAGCTAGAGTCAACTGAGGGAACCTCAATCAAGAAAATACGGGTAAGGCATTTTCTTAATTAGTGATTGATGGGGAAGGCACAGCCCATCATGGGTGGTGTCACCCGTCAGCTGGTAGGCCTGGATTCCATAAGAAAGCAGGCTGAGCAAGACATGAGGAGCAAGCAAGCTAGGAAGCAGCATCCCTCCATGGCCTCTGCATCAGCTCCTACCTTCAGGTTCCTGCCCTGCTTGTGTTCCGGCCTTTACTGCCTTTGATGAACTGTTACATGGAATTGTAAGTGAAATAGCACCAGCGCCCTACAGCCTGCTTTGGTCACGGAGTTTCAGCACAGCAACAGAAACCCTGAGGCTCCAGATCACTACCACTGAGCATGCTACTGCCCCCTGCACCCTAGCAGCACCCTGCTGTCAGGAACCACTGAGTGTCTCACCTCACTCCTCCTGACAGATGCACAGAGCAGGGCCACGGGTGTCCCCATATCCTCTTTCTACTCAGACTTTGATGGGGGGGGGCGCTAAACCACCTCTTCTTTAATAAAACCAATGTTTGGGGCTTGCAGTGGATCTATCCCAGCTGCATTCTCAATACTTGTCTTCCCTCTCTTCTAGGAGCTCAAGCGTCTTTTTTGCCACAGGACCTTTACAGCATCATGTCCTCGGCCCGGAATGTTCTCTTTGGGTTATCTAGTGGCTGCCTCCTTACTGGGCTTCTGATCTCAGCTCAGCACTGCTGTTTGGAGAGATTACTCTGGCCAGAAAGGACCACTCCAACTGCGACTGCTTATCTTTATTGTCAACTTGACATACGTGGGAGAGAGAACCTCAGTGGAGGAGTAGCTTCCATCAGGCTGGTGTAGCAAAGGGCCTAGCACTGTAAGCTACATGGGCAGAAGTCCTGGAAGCAGCATTCCTATGTGGTCTTTGCTCGAGTTCTGGCTCTGACTGTGATGCGTAAGTGAAGACTAAATACACTCAAGGTGCGTGGTGTTTCTCATAGCAACAGAAAGCAAACTAGAAGTGTCTTAGTTATTCTTCTACTGCTGTGAAGCAGCATGACCATGGCAACTGACAGGAACTCAGTTAATGGGGCTCACAGTTTCAGAGTCCATGACCACCATGGCAGAAGCATTGCAGCAAGAAGGCAGGCATGTAACAGCTCATCTAGATGAGCCACAAGCTTTAGGCAGAGAGAGGGCTACCTGGGAACGGCACGGGCTTTCGAAACATCAAAGCGCACCCTCCGGTGACACACCTCCTCCAACAAGGCCGCTCTCTAATCCTTCCCAAATAGTTCCACCACCTGGGAGCCAATTATTCAAATATATTCGCCAGTGGCAGCCATTCCCATTCAAACCACCACACCAAAGCACCAGTTAGTCTGTCGCCAACCTTTCTTGTTCCACTGCGCTGAAGATCTGAAAGAACAATTCCTTGATAGGAGCCAAGTCTTCTAATAAATGTAAACGTGGGCTGGAGAGATGGTTCAGCGGTTAAAAGCACTAGCTGCTCTTCCAGAAGACCCAGGTTCGATTCCCAGCACCCACATGGCAGCTCACAGCTGTGTAAATTCTGGCCTCTACACTAGGCATGGAATACACAAGGTGTACACATAGATACTCACGCAAAACAATAACACACACAAAGATGCTCAGCAGAGGCCTCAATCTGGGGCTTTGTTTTGTCTGGAGGCAGGGCTTCACTCTGTAGCCCATCAGTCTCAAACTTGTGCTCTCCTGCCTCTGTCTCCCTCATACTGGGATCACAGGCAGAAGCCACCAGGCACGACTTTTTTCACTGTTCCCTTCCCTGTTTCTTCTCCTTCCTCCTCCTCTTCCTTCTGTTGTGTTTTTGCTTTTGAGGTAGGGATTGCAGCTCTAGTTACCCTGAAACTCCCTATGTAGACCAGGCTGGCCTTGAACTCAAGAGATCCACCTTCATCTGCCTCCCCTATTTCTTTCTGAACTTTCCATTAGAAAAAGAAAATGATGAATGGGAGGCCGAACCCAACCAACTATAAGCTGACAGAGCAACTGCACCATGTGCAAGAGTCCCACCTCTGATAACAGGTTTTGGTGGAGCAGCTGCCTGACCGCCACAGGCCAAGGAGAAAGCCTCCCATGCTGACCGCTTGTGAAACCTTACTGCTCTGTGCTCAGGGCTTCCTTGCTCGCTGGAGACTGAAAACCCCTGCCTTTGCCAACCTTGCCAGTGTCAATCCCTTTCAATGCTTCTCTTGTTGCTGATTCTATTTTATTTATTTTGGTTTGTTTTTTTGTTTGTTTGTTTTTTGTTTGGAGACAGGATCTTACTATGTAGTCCTGGCTCATCTGGAATTTGCTTTGTAGACTAGGAAGCCTTGAGCTCAGATCCCAATGAGTGAGTGCTGGGATTGTGCTCTGAACTTCAGCTGTGTCACGGTGCACGCACACACCCACAGGTAAATAGAAAATTAAAATTATTTTTTCAACGAAGAGCTTTCTATTTCTATTTGTGTGTGGAGGTAGGGATTGAATCAGCATTAGGAAAGGACTCTGCCACTGAGCTACAGTCCAAGCTTTAAGACGTGCTTCCAATGGGAAAAGACACAACAGGGGTTCTCTGCAGCCCTGGCTGCCCTGGACTCACTCTGTGGACCAGGCTAGCCTCAAACTCAGAGAGATCCATCTGCTTCTACCTCCCCAAGCACTGGGATTAAAGGCATGTGCCACCATCGCCTAGCCATTTTGTTTTTTTAATATTATCTCACGGTGTGCTCCTGGGTCCCAGAACTTATTATGTAGCACAAGCCGGTCTTGACAAAACAGGGCAGGACAGTCTTAGTGGCTGAAACAGACAGTGGCTTGAGTTTGGGGGACTGAGGTACCAGAATCTGAGAGCCAGAGAACTGGAGAGAAGCCACATGGAGAGAAAGATCTGGAGAGCTCTGTGGAATCTCCTGAGCAGGCAGATACACAGCAGCAGCACACCATGCAGGGAGAGATGCCTGAAGGTCAACAGGAGCAACTGCTGTAGAATAGTAGTTGAAGATTAGTTCCATTCGTTTATGCAGTGGAACGTTTGTTTAATGATGTAAAGATGTGTTGCATTCTTTTATGTTGCATTTGTCTAACTCTGTGAAGCTGTGTTACTTCGCCTGCCTAAAACACCTGACTGGTCTAATAAAGAGCTGGACGGCCCATAGCTGGGCAGGAGATAGGATAGGTGGGGTGAGCAGGCAGAGAATAAACAGAAGGAGAATGTGGAAGGAGGAGTGAGAAGATGAGGAAAGGAGGATGCTGGAGGTCAATCATCCAGCCAGATAACAGAATAAGAAAGAAAGAAAAGGTATATTGAAATAGAAAAATGTAAATGTCCAGAGGCATAATTTAAGACAAGCTGGGTAGAAAAAAAGTAAAGCATTCGTGAGAAGTAATAAATCTGTGCGAATGTGTATTTATTGGGTGCTGGTGGTGGGTCCCAAAAACCAATGAGAAAAAACAAAACAACAAAAAAACAACTACAAGCTTCTAGAGAGGAACAAGGGCTTGGAAACAGCTCATTCCACCCAGCCTGAATGGATGGAACAAACTAACATGTAGCTTAGAAGAGAGTTATCTGGGCAAAACCCACCCATCAGTGCCAGGGCTAGACCATTCCAGATGACACCCTTCTAGACCCATCTGTGAAAGGTTAAAAATACCAGCGTAGAGCAGACTGGTCTGCGCATTCACTGGCTACCAAGCTTAGCCCCTTAATGAAAACACAATCCAGATGGTTATAAACAGACGCACAGAAGCAGAACCACCAATACCATCCCAACAGACTGACAAAAGATCTAACCCACCCAGGCAACAAATTAAAAGCCACAGCTCCAGACATAATGACCACACTGAAGACAACAGTGAGCAAGCAGCAGCCCAGGGGCTATGGCTCGCCCACAAGAAGAATGGACACAGTAAGTGGGTCGAATACGCCTTGGACAGAATGTCAGAACTAAAGTTAAAAACAGCACTAGCCATACTAGTAACCTCCCAAAATCTTAAAGACCAAACATACCCAGGACTTACCAACAGAAAACTGGGGGACTTTAAATAGGTTTGTATCGGTAGACACAGCCTCTGTCTCGCAGTTTATATACGAGTCCTGCCGCTTTACACTGCTTGTTTTATTCAGTTGAGAAGAGGTCAGGGTATCAGGGCCCAGCCTCGGTCCTTTTTGTTCTGGAGTCTGAGGTGGTTGGCTGAGAGGAGTCAGGATGGAGGCCTTGGGCTGCTCTACCATTGTCTGGGCAGCATCAGCCCCTCTGGCTTGTTTGCAAGATGCCCTGGCAGGGGCTGCTGGCAAAGCCTGATGCAGAGGGGCGGGGTCTATTTTGCCCAATTTGCTGATGTTTGACAGAGGCCGAGAGCTGTTGGTGGGCATATTTGAAAGATCACTGGACTTTGCTGCAAAAGGAGATAATCAAGGCTGGTCACTCAAGCCACAGTGTTTCCAAACACCTAAACACACCAATACACATGCAAGCATGCATACACACGTGTGTGTGACATGACAGACACCTCTAGACTAACATGAGCTACAGACAACACGTGGATGCCCATTAGGTGATCATCAAAGTCAGGGGCAGCAGGGCACCCGGACCTGAGCTGAATGCCAGCTAAGGATCAGCAGTTACTAAAATCTGCGTGTACACTCGCACAGTTAAGGTCTCCTTCGTTCACTTCCTTGCTGAGCATAGAAAGTGGACAGTCTGTCTGGTCTGGTCACTTGTCCTACCCCACCGTCATAGCTGACAGGCGATCAAGGAGGGAAAGTTAGGACTAGAAAGTTTGGAAACCGCAGTGGATAGCAAGGATGGCATCTGCTCGACTAGGAATAGACCCACTGTGGGCATCGACACAGTGAAGGCCTAAGTGAAACTTAGAGAATAATGCTGTAGCCACATCTACACCATGTGTTAGTTCTACCAGGTCCCTTCCCAGTCTCACCGGGCTCAATGACTCTACCATATACAACACATGGTGTCAAAGTCCTGAGTCAGTGGAGCAAGACTCGCCTCACGAGGCCTAGGCAGCAGCAGGAGCTTTCCTGATCATGGACTCATGGGCCACGGAAGGGCCCACAAATGCTCCCAGACTCACAGGAACCTTGCAAGGCCAATGATACCACTTGATTAAAGGTAAGGACACTGAGTTCTGTTAATCACTGAGTAGCAGTCAGGACTTCAGATCAGGCTGATGCTAGAGCTCAGATTTCTCACATCTGTGTCTAGCCCTCACCACGATGGCAACAATGGATATGACCAGAATCCACAGGCAAACTCGAGAGACAGATGTACTCCCTAGCCCCTACACCAGTTTACCACTAGGTGGCAGCCTTGTCTAGGCACGTTGAACCCAAGGGCATGTGTCCCAGATGACCCAGGCCGGGATGGCCTGACTTAGCTAGCACCTGTGCTCTGGATAGATGGCTAGTGGAAGCATCCACCTCTTCTTGGCACTTCAGGAGTTTGTGTGCCTTCAACTGAAACCACCACCTCCTTACTGGAGAAAGTATGCAGGGGCAGAGGGACAATGAGTCTCTTCCTGCCCAGCCCTCAGTCCTTACTTATAATTACATAGCATCCTGTGAGGCCCAAACATGGTGCTCCAGGGTTCACCTGACTAGCTGATCTGCTCACCTTTGCCTGCTGTTGGAGATACACATGCACCAGACGTGAGGCTCGAAGCAGACCCTGAGGCAGAGGACTTCTTCGTGAGACTGCTGGTGTAGCCAGGTGGCTTCAACAGGGTCTTCTTCAGCCCCCACTGAGAGAAAAGTTGAAAAAAAAATTAGCTGTGACTGTTACCTACATACACATTCATAAGTCTGCAAACGTAGAATTTAAGATCTAGAGATGGCTCAGCAGGAAAGCGCATTTGTTGCTGTTCCAGAGAACCTGGATTCAATGCTCAGCACCACATGGTGGCTCACAAGCATCTATCACTCCAGTTTCAGGGGATCTGATACCCTCTTCTGATCTCTTTGGGTACTGGGAACACATATGATATATAGACATATGGTGTGGGACAACTGTTTGCATTTTGTCAATTATATTTTAAATAAACGCTGATTGGCCAGTAGCCAGGCAGGAAGTATAGGCAGGACAACCAGGCAGGAAGTACAGGCGGGTCTATGAGAACAGGAGTACTCTGGGAAGAAGGAAGCTCTTTCTGCAGTCCTGCCCAGAAACAGAAGAAGGAAGATGTGACTGCCTCATTGAAAAGGGTACCGAGCCATGTGGCTAACACAGGTAAGAATAATAAGTTATAAGAGTTAATAAGCCTGAGCTAATGGGCCAATCAGTTTACAGTTAATGTAGACCTCTGTGTGATTTCTTTGGGACTTAATGACTGCGGGAACTGGGCAGTACAGAAAACTCAGTCAACTGACATACATGCAGGCAAAACACTCATGCATATAAAACAAAATCTAAAACTCTTTTAAAAAAATCTTCTGTAATAATTACCTCTATAGGAAAATTGAAGTAACAGAGTCATCCCCCAGTCTCTGCAGAGCATGGCTTTGGGCACCCTGTGGACACTAACTACGTGGGTCCTCCACATGCAACAGTGTAGTGTGACAGCTGCATGGAAACCTACACACATCTACCTACAGACTCTGAGTCACCCTAGATGACTCTAATTCTAATGAAAGACCGTGGAAGCCACCACACTCATTCAACACTGTCAAGGAAAAGCCATCCATGGTCAGTATGAAGGCACCTCCCTTCTGAATAGTTTCTGTCTGACTGGATGAATCCACAGAGGAGCCCATGGACCTGGAAGGTTGACTGTTATGTCCAAGCCTCTGCTAGAGGAATGAACAGAGAGCTAGCAGCAATCAAGGCAGTGAGGCTCAACCTAGACCCCAAATCAGTCGCTGTAGGCACAGCTTTTGGCAACTTTAATAAGTGATTTCTAATAGGTAGCTCAGAGTACCAGAAAGGTGACAGCCCCAATGTTAGCTCAGAACAGAACAACACTTACATATCCAGAGGCTATGAGGGATCAGCGAGAACCAGTAGCTGGGAACCAAGTGCTAGGCTTTTATCAACCCACGCAGCCCAAGTGACAAAGCCAGTTCAGTGCACACTGCCAGGCCTCTCTTCTTTGTAACCTAGCCACTTCTTGTGGATTGCTTCCAGCTTTCCTGAACTGGTGTGCTGGTGTGTGTGTGTGTGCGCGCGCGTGCGCACGCGTTTATGCACATGAAGACCAGAGGACAACTCCACCCTTATTTACTTTGGATACAGGGTCTTGCTGAGTAGCTATAGCTGGCCTAGAACCCACTATGTAGATCAGTCTTTGCCTCCAAGTGCTAGGATTAAAGGTGTGCACCACTGCCAGGCCCAGACACCTTTTCTTTTTAAAGACAGGATCTCTCTCTGGACTGGCACTCGCCAAGTAGGCTAAGCTGGTTGACCAGCAAGCAAGCCCCAGGGTTCCATCTGTCTCTGCCCCCCCCACCTCAAACGCTGAGACTACAAGCACACACCATCACACAAGGCTTTTTAAATGAGTCCTAGAGATCTAATTTATGTCCACGCAAGCATTTATCAAATAAAATACCACCCCACCAACTTAATTCTAATCAAAATATAAAAAACTGGCAACTTGTTGCCATGGAGGACACGAGGCAGCCTTGCAGCCCCAGCCAACTCACCTTGCTAGGAACGGGGAGGGATCGTTTGCCTGGGCGGCTCCCTCTACTGGCAGCATCTGGAACGGTGCTGGGTTTGTCCAGGGGCACATCACTCTGGGATCCCTTTTGACTCGGTGGTTTCATCCTCTGAACACTAGCTGGCACCTCTTTTTTGAGCTGAAAATGTTAATTTGAAAGGTGAGGACTGCACAGTCTCACAAGGCCAGAGCTGGCACCACTGCTCCCAATCAATTCCTCTGCTAGAGTGAGGGAAACAGCACAGAATGACAGACTTGGCTTCCCCACTAAAGCCAGGTCAGATGGGGACAGGTGGCTTGCAGGAAGATCTCTAAGGCTTCTCTGTCAGATTTTTTGCTTACGAGTGTCAGTGAGAGCTGGGCAGTGGTGGCACACACCTTTAATCCCAGCATTCAGGAGGCAGAGGCAGGCGGATCTCTGACTTTGAGGTCAGCCTGGTCTACAAGAGTTAGTTCCAGGACAGGCTCCAAAGCTATAGAGAAACCCTGTCTCAAAAAACAAAAGGGGAAACAAACAAAAAAAGAATGTCAGTGTGGTGGCCCAGGACCCAGTGTAGTGGCACACATCTTTAATCCCAGCACTCAGACACTGAGTTCAACAAGGCCAGACAGCTACATAGTGAGACCTTGTCTCAAAAACAGACATACAAGAGCCCCAGTGAGGAAGCTGGCTCAGTCACACATGTTCTACATGTTGAGTGCAAAGTCACCCTCTACCACAGCAATGGCTGAGCCGTGGTAAGGCTTTCTGGCCAAGTGCTGAAAGCCATAGTCTCTGGCATGCAAGGCAAAGAGCAAATTCCTGACCTATTCATGGACAAGGGCGCCAGGGAGCTGCTCCATGTGCACACAAGCAGCGGCTTCAATGTGAGAGTGTAACAGTTCTGCTTTCTCTTTAGCACTTCATGAGCCTGGGACACATACCCAGTGACACGGCAATTCTCACTAAAACACTATCTCATCATGTGGATATGCCCCCATTGTATTTCTCTGCTCATCTGGATCGGCAACCATGAATTGCTGCTGTTGTGAGTGCCTATGGTGAACTGATGTGGGCCACACACACAACCCTGCCTGGTACCCTGCAGGTGCTGTGACCCCAGTCCTGCCCCACCACCATGCACAGATCACACACAAATACTGCTCCATGTCCACATGTGCTGCTAGCAGATTCCACCCAGAGCATACTGGACCTTGGGGGACCAGACACGGTCAGCAGAGGCTTATAGATGGGGAAAGGGATGTGTAGGGCCTCACCTTCCCACAACCTCCCCAAGCCATTCCTTTTACTGCAGCCCTCTATACAATGGCGCTGGTGCAGGACATCACGACAGGTGCCACCCTAGGACACCTTTACTCTGCATCTCTTCTCCGAAGCCCCCTCTCCTGAGCAAGAAAAGAGCAGGCAACCTGGAAGCAAGCTGTCTCTACCATCTGTCCTTCTGCCTACCCCCAACCAAGCCTCCAAGACCCTGAGTTTTCTAGAGCTGGTCAACTGCCAACTTGTCTACTGCCGCTTCCCTGACAGCTCATGCATGCAACGCCTGGGAAGAAAGGTATAAAGTCGCAGCCCCAGGGAACTAGAGCCCAACTTGGGGTACAGTGTTTATCCAAGGGGCCCATGCTGGGTAGCTCCCCATCATTATTCCCTGCACTGTCCAGATTCTGGCTCTACTCTGGGGCTCTCCAATACTGAGAGTGGCAGGCCCTCCCATGAGGCTTCCACAGCAGGGCATGGGCTGAAGAGGCGGGGAGATGGGGAGCTGTGTCCCAGGGCCATTGCTATGTGTTTTGTCTACCTTCTCTGTGGCCAGGTGAAGAGATTTCCCTCTTACAGGCACAGCTCGGGGTGGCTGCAGCTTGCTGGTGATCCTCCTCAGAGGCCCAGCCTGATGTGGAGGTTGGGAGGTCCTTGCCTCCCCTGGCAGCGGCTGAGAGGAGCAGGGCAGATCCTGGTTGCTCTGGGTCTCAACAGGGCCAGCTGGGACAGGGGAACTGAGCAGGGCTGGAGACGCCAGCAGCTGGGTCTCCCCCAAGAGAGGCTGTACCCCTGAAGATGGCAGGCAGAATGTCTCTCTTTTCAGTGACGTGGGGCTTTTCTCTCTCTTCTGTTCTTTTTCAAAGAGACTTATCTTTAACTTTGAGTCTTGCAGAAATCTTTCCACACCCTGGTTCCCAGGATTTTGGGGTTTGGCAGCCTGGGCCACCTCTCTTCGGCTGTGGCTTTCTATCTGCAGGGCCAGTAAGTGGGCTTCTTTGTACACCTCTACAAACTTCTCGCCGGTGAGAGGGCTCCAGGTGAAAGGGCTGCCAGAGGCTGCTGCAAGAGCCTGCTCAGAAACCTGGCTGCCTAGGCACAAGCTGGCAGCGATGCATCTTTCTTTATGTCCAACAGCCCCCAAAAAGACTTCATCGTCTTCGTTTGCACTGCGTTTAAAGAAAAGTATTAACAGCAAAGAGCTACACCAACATTCAGATAAAGGCTTTAATGAACGCATCTGCCCGGAAATGGGAAGAAGATGCATTTGTTTACCTTGAAGAAGACAAGGAAAGGTCGAAGTCAAATTTCTCATCTTCCAAAAGAACAATGTCTAGGGGGTGGAGGGAAAAGTCCACTGTTACTTGGGGCTAGGATAAGACGGGAAAACATCACCAGGTCTGCTGGTTTCACAGCTGCTGTACAGTTTCACTCTGAGAAAAGGAAGAGATGGTGGCTGGAAGTTCGATCCCTTTTCGTGGGGAACTCAAGTCCACTCTCAAGTTCTGAGTGTGCTCACCCAACCCCAAAGCACAGAATCTTGCTGCTGTGATAGAGTCTACACATCGCCACAGACCATTCCGAGGGTTTCCAATGGGGCTGGCTCACCTTCGGGCACAGGGGTATTTCCTAACGACCACCTACTTTAGCTCCCCTGGATTTAAATTATGAGACAACTAGCCATCCGTCAACAATGAGTTCAAGGACGGGTCAAACTCAAAGTAGAGACTCAGTAAGTACCTGTGGACCACCATGGCTCCTTGGATCCATTCCCGGGTCACTCTGCCCTCCACCCAGTCCATACTCCTAGCAAAGCCTTGGTTGGCCCAACTGGTGATTTGTTCAGCTCCCTCTAACAGACCAGCAACTTACCAATCATACTTAAGGTCTACTCCACTACAGGGAACCTATATGTGGTACTGTAGTTCAAAACAGAAAACTGTGGCTGAAGGCGGTCATAGGCTCCAGTGGGGACTCCACTGCTGTTGTTGTGCTAAACAGATATGCCTGGTAAGTTACCTCCTCAACAACTGTGTTCATGCCCGTACATTACTGTGGTGCCAGCCTTGGTCTGGGAAAATTCTTATAGTGGGCATCAGTTACTGTATGAAGCAGTCTCACAAGGGGTCAAAGTGAAGAGGATACAAAACCTGATAAGAAACAGAGACTCAGTGCTTAGTGCTAAAGGGAGAAAATAATTGTAAACCTGTATCAGTCCTCCAGGACCCAGGGAGCAAAATTACTGTTCATTAAGACTTAAGTTCAAAGCCCTGTGACTTGCCAAACAAAAGCAGAGCTCTTTCCTGCAAGGTGTTTTCTGAACTTCTACAGAAGCATGTGCACCATGGCCCCTCCTCCCAAAATTCATAAATGCTAAGAGTTTTTTCATTTCTCTTTTCTTTCTTTTTGGAGACAGGGTTTTTTGAGTAGCCCTGGCTGTCCCAGAACTCAAAGATCCACCCACCTCTGCTTCTCCAGTGCTGGGATTAAAGGGGTGCAGCACCACTGCCCAGCAAGAATTTCTTTTCAAAGAAAGAATCTGCCAGCTCTCATGGAGCAGAAGCAGATGGATCTCTACATGTTCAAAGCCAGGCAGGTCTACAAAGGGAGTTCCAGGCTACAAAGGGAGATCCTGACTCGAAAGACAAGCACAAAACAAAAAGAAAGGAAAGTGAAGTAAGAGGGAAAAAAAGGCAAAAGCCAGAGGAAAGAGGTGTGTGGTGGTACACTGTCCTCTGTGCATGAGGAAACTTGCTGTCATTTTGATGTCACAGCATCTGTGATTACCCACAGTAAATTCTCAGAAGACTGAGCCCAGTAATATCCTTCTGGTAGTGGGGGAGGGGGCCCACAGAGTCGTGAGATACAAGAGGTTCTTCTGAAGATATGTAAGTGCTTTACAATTGCTGGGGGTGGGGACCCTCTTCTTTGATGGTGTAGCTGTAAGTTGCTAATGTCCNTACAAAGTGATTTCCAGGCTACAAAGTGAGATCCTGACTCGAAAGACAAGCACAAAACAAAAAGAAAGGAAAGTGAAGGAAGAGGAAAAAAATGCAAAAGCCAGAGGAAAGAGGTGGAGTGTGGTGGTACACTGCCCTCTGTGCATGAGGAAGCTTGTTGTCATTTTGATATCACAGCATCTGTGATTACCCACAGTAAATTCTCAGAAGACTGAGCCCAGTAATACCCTTCTGGTAGTGGGGGAGGGGGCCCACGGACTCGTGAGATACAAGAGGTTCCTCTGAAGATATGTAAGTGCTTTACAATTGCTGGGGGTGGGGACCCTCTTCTTTGATGGTGTAGCTGTAAGTTGCTAATGTCCTTGTAAGAGACCCAGTTAAATTCATTAGCTTACCAAATCAGACCTGTTGTTTATTTCTTTGGTCTGTTGTGGTCCTCTATTCTATTTGGGGTGACTACGAATAACCTGAACTCCACAGTGGCACAAACAGAAAGGACCTACCTTCCTTATTACCAGCATCCATCTTCACCTCTCTCGCCTGGCTGGCCGAAGGTATGTCGCGGCCGTCTCCTCCTTCCATGAAGATCGCTGCAGGAAGAAAGGGGACCAGAGGGTGAGGGCATGTCAGAGGCAGGCCCCAGCTTGCTCCGTGTCGCCCAGACACAGTGTGCCCCGAGGCGGCGTAACGGATTCCTGTCTCTGAGCTGCAGAGCAGGCCCGGCAGCCCGTTCTCCTCGGCCTCAGAGGCGTGAGCCCGGGTTCCCCACTCTCTCCACCTCGTGCTCACTCCTTACCCTGTAGCCTTTCACTCGGAGGGCCGAAAACCCAGCTGGTGTTCCGCCACGAGTTTAAATGCAGCGCTGGCCTTCGTCAGTCGCCGATTGGCCGGTTTGAAAAGGGAGATGGTCTCGGTGCACCTTGGGAATTGTAGTCAGAGTGCTGATGTGCGCGACCAGTGCGCGCTCACAAGAAACTCCAGGTCTCGGATTGGCTCAGCTCGTTGTCCGACACTCCCACCGTAGGTGTCCGTGAGTCTTCTCCCCAGCAAACACCGGGAGGATATTTGCGTTCCGCCTGTGACTGTGCTAGCAACTGGGCTGAGGCGGTGAGGGCGGAGTATGGAGAACGGCCAGGCAGCTGGGAAGCAGTTTGTCTTGACCACCACTCTCTTCAGGGCTTGTCTTGGCATCCTTGGCATTTCTCTTGCGTCCGAATACTCTCCCTCTACAGCATGAGGTCTCCTCCTGTACTCTGATCTTCTGGCCCTCCCTCTCATCCTCCTCCCCCACTAGATCCCCTGATCTTGGGCGTCTTTTCTGTAAACTGGTGAAGAGTAACAAAGACAGAGTCGCCAGTATCAAGAGCTTTTGGATAGCACTGAACAGAAAGCTGGCATCAAAGTCGTTTGACTCGAGGAGGCCATCAGTTTGGTTGTTTGCAGCTTTTTGCCTATGCAAGCTGGCTTTGTTGTGCGCAAGCTTTCCCACCAGCCAGGGATGGTGACCACTGCAGTGTGACCTGCACTATATAGCTAGAATAGTTAAGAGCCAGGCTTTCTTGATTCATGCCCAAGAGGAGGGGCAGAACCCCAGCAGCAGGTGCATCTATGGTCAAAGCCTCAAGAGCTCTTGACCCCACTTCTTCTGTGCCCCCTAAAGTGTTAGGTCCTAGCATCTGCAAGTTCACCAACACTTCTCTTTGTATCATATTAATTCATAGTAGATGTTCAGTAAAGCATACCTCTAAATTAATAATTCACTTGCATTTTCTCTTGGTATTTAAAATATCCTTTTATTCCTTTGTTGATATGTGATCATGTACATGTATGTATGCAGGTGCCTACAGAGGACATAAGAGGGTGTCACATCCCCTGAGACTAGAGCTTCAGACAATTGTGAACTGCCACGTGGATGTTGGGAACTGAACTCTGGTCTTCTAGAAAATCAGCAAATGCTCTTAATCAGGAGCCATCTCTTCATGCACACGCGCGCGCGCGCGCGCACACACACACACACACACACACACACACACTTTAAATCAGTAGTTTGTCCCAGGTAGATTCATACCCTCCTTCCTTAAAGCACATACACCCGCTTTTACAGGCATATATTCAGTGGAAGCAACTGAGTGGCTGGGTGATACAGAGTTCACACTTTCTGACCAGAGAGAAATCATACCAGAAAGTGGTGTAATAGCAGGGGCCGGCTGCCAGGCGGTGGTGGCGCATACATTTGATCCCAGCATTCAGGAGGCAGAGGCAGGCAGATCTCCTTGAGTTTGAGACCCACTCATAGAAGCAGAAGCAGAGGTTGGCCAAGGAAGCCACATCCCTCAAGCTCCCCTCCCATGTGCAATTTAAAGAAATTCTTCAGTTGGCACAACTAGATCCCCTCAGGGAGACAGAAGCCACCCTTCCCTTCATCTCTGGGAATGGTGGCAGGTGCAGCAGTCTGGGGCTGACAGCCAAGGTCAATGAAGCAGATCCCCTCCTGTAGGCCCAT
>LOEQ01001082.1:282923-303237 GCA_001685075.1 Bramus lutescens | reverse complement strand
TGTGGTTGCTGGGAATTGAACTCAGGACCTCTGGAAGATCAGTCAGTGCTCTTAGCCACTGAGTCATCTCTCCAGCCCCCGTACTTGCATTTCTAGCAGGGATATTTTATCTGCCATTTATTGGGAAGTGTCGATGAATAGACAGACAGGCCAATGATTAGCTGGAACTAGAGATACTGAGAACACCAGGAACTCATTTCAGCGCCTGTATACATGAGTTTGCCTTCAACCCTAAGGTTGTATGGAGGTGATATATCTGCTTTTCCAGACAAGGTAAGAGCAGAGTCTGGCCTGCCACCCACCTCTTCTTCTCCATCACGGTTGGGTGTCATACATGCTGTTTCTGTGTGCATTATGCATGGGTGATTAGCTCAGCCCATGCTGAAGGTTGCTTCTAGAATTTTCCCTCTGTTAGCTACATGGTGGGACCCAAACAAACATACATTCTGATGTGGTCTCTGTATCACTCACATCTGCAGAAGGGTATGGTTAGGAGTGCTGCCTTGCTGTTTCCTGCTGTATGATTTGGGGAGAGTTTTCTGTCTCCATCTCCTCATTTGCTAAATGGAGGCCATAGAGTGATACTCACTCCTAAGGCCTGTTTGGAGGGTTGGCAGAGAATTCGGATGAAGTTATATGGACCTGAAGGTGCTTACTGTCAAGTATGAAATCAGTGACTACGAGTCATCTTGTTTGCGATGTCACCAGGGGTGGTAGTGGCACCTTCATTAACAGTGTCATTTGAGTCTGTCATCATACTTGGTTTTGTCCTTGTCCAGTTGGAATCAAACCACTTAGGAGGCTGGAGTATGGGTCAGTGGTGCCAGTACATACACAAGGCCCCTGGTTCTGTTCCCAGCACTACAGAAACAAACATGGAGCTGAAATCAAACTACTGCATAGACCTTGGGTCATGGTCATATCCTTCCAAACTTTGGCTTGCTGACTCAGCCTTCCCTGCTGTATGGCCAGTCTGGCTTAAGTTGAGGATTGCTGGTGCCCAGGAGAGCTCATTTCTTCCACAACTGGTTCATCCTAGTTCCAGAAAGGATTTTAAATACAACTAACTTTGACTTTAAAAGACTGTAACATTTAAGATAGATTGCCTGACTTGGCTTCATTACCCACATCTCAAATGATGTATAATCCAATCATGTAAGAAATGTTTTCTTACTGTTTCTTGTAAGTATTCTGGATCAATTAGGACCTTCCTTTCCTTCATGTAACTGTGAAGACCCCAGGGCTCGTCTTCCCACCTTGAACCTGAACGAAGGTACTTACCGCAGGGAAGAAGGCATGGTTCTCCAGCCGTCTTCATCTTCCATCTGACCTTCGTCTTTGACTGCCATTCTGTATCAAGAAGCCTGCACTGCTCTGCCAGAATGTGCCTCTCTGAGCCTCCCACTCCTTTTATTGCTTGTAAAATGAGTATTAAAACATCTCAGGACAGAGGATGCTATAACTCAGGGCCAAGTTACCAATAATGACACAAACATTGAGAATGACAGTCTAGAAGTGGGATTGAGCTAGACACTATAGCAAACAAAACAAAATGTCTCTAAACTATTAGCTGATGGCAGCCATTGCCCTGTGAGTATGTCACTCAGATTTTGCCTCCTCATCTTTCCGCAGTTGAGAATACACAAGGTTGAGGACCATGAACAAGCATGAGGATGATGGAGGTCAATGACAAAGATGCTATCCTCAATGAGCTCACCATGCGTCACTGTTTGTAAATCAAGACAGGTAGAGATGGGCACAAAGTGCAGGTGTCTCATCCTGAGTCAGAAAACAGGGAGGAACAATTGGTTTAAAGAGCTCATTGGGAGAAGTCTTGGGGAAGACGCTGTCTGTAGGGAGGGTATGATGCAGAGAAAACACTGTGGATGTTAGCTAGGGCTGGGGGGTGCTCCAGGAAGAAAGCACTAAGGTGAACCCAGAGGGGCAGGATGGATGCACAGCAGGGGTCACAGTGGACTCATGCAGGGAATGAGCAGAGTTGCACTAGTACTGCATCTGGGACTGGGCACATCTCCTCTGTCTGAACTCAGGCCTTGTGCACGTATCCCCGAATTCTGAGATGCAGCTCTTGCACGACAAAGGGAAAGTCGTGAGAACCTGAGAGCTTTTCACCTTGTGCTGAGATCTGAAGGGCAGGGAAGAAATAAATGTCTCCCACGAGGCCAATAATGATGACACTAGATTGTGGATGGTGAACTCATTCCGAAGGTTCCGACGGGGATCCAGGCAGCCTGGCTGCAAATCACGCTGTGCCAGGACTCATGGCGTATTACTGGCTGGCTTGGCGCATTCTCTCTGGAGGAGCAAGGACAACGGTCCAGGGTATAACCTGCAGCTCATCAGAGAACTGCAAATCTGGAGGGGTATCCTGAGGTTCCAGGACCCCTCACTCCACAGATGGGAAGCGAGGCTTTGATTGCCGTCACACAGGCTACTGGCATAAGCACTGGTACAAAATTCCCCCAGCAATTTTTCCTGGAGGCTGTTTTCTACCTTTCCTTTGAAGTTAGAGCATCTTGCAGCTGTGAGTTGTGCTGATCTCTAACTTCAAAAGACAGCTGTTCCCATCTACCATCCTGGTCACTCTCCCCGGCATGTCCCCTTCTCTCTCCTTGCTTTAAGAAGGTCCAGGCAAACCAGATGCTGGGGAGAAAGCCACTTGGTTCGCCTCCCTGGGAAATCACAGGATCTTTACAGCTTCTGAAGGAGATGGTTTTCCCATGACACTTATTGATCAACCATGGTGGAGCAGAGTCTGTTCCGGGCTTTCACGGTAGACACAGGAGTCACTTTAGTGAGGCTTGAGTTGGGTAGACAAGGTGGGGGTCTATGCTGGGCAAGTGAGAATTTATAGCCAAGGAGCAGGGTGAGGCTTTCAGATGTAAAGTGACTAAGGGAAAACATTATGGGTAAAGAGGCTTCTGCTAAGCCCATCTGGCTTGTGGTGCTGGAGATGAACCAAGGTAACAGCTTCACTCTGGGGCTTATGGAGGGGACGGAACCTGATTGTATATGGAGAGAAGGGAGATTCTCACTAAACTGACCAAGAAGACTCTTTACTTACTTTGGATCTTACAAAGATGGTCATGCAGAGAGGGTTCTGGAGCCTGAATAAAGGTTGACCAAGCAAGTGGAGATGGTCAAGGTAAGGAACCACGACCCTTTAAACCACGGGTGCTGGGCAGTGCAGGGCTGAATGCAAGGGTCCCTCTACCTGGCAAACTTTCCCATACCAACCTAGACTGGAGTAGACTGCAGCTGTCCTTAGAGGCTGAGGGTTTTGTTGTTGTTGTTTCTTTTTCTGGCTCCCTGGGAGTCAAAGTATCTTCATCACTCCCTACCCTCAGGCTGAACCTGCTCACTCTTTGAAATACTTCCGCCAGTGACTTGGAGATAGAAAGTAGCTCTGGTTCTCCCTCATGCCCTGTGTCTCTCCAGAGTCTACTTGCTTTGTGTCTGGGCTGGAAAAGACCCAGGGAGGTCTCTGTCAGACTTGGAGGGAGCTGGGACACATGGAGGCAGAGTGGAGAAAGAGGAGTGAGGAACAGGAACTGTGTTTCAGAGAAGCAGACATGCATACAAATCAGAAAGTCAGGTCTCTGGGAAGCTGTGGGGACTTGAGTGCAGGCTGATAGGGTCTGTGTTCTTGCTCCAGGGTGTCAGGGTGCAGGCACAGCAGAAGTTCCACCATCCAGCCATTCCCAGGGCAGGCTGGGGTGGAAGGCAGGTAGACAATGTATTCTTCATTTTGTGTTCCTGTGGCAAAATGCCAAATACAAGCAACTTGAGGGACGAGGGCTTGATTTTGTCTCACTCATGGCTTAAGAAGGTCTATCATGGTGCAGAAGGTATGGTCTCAGGGACACCTGTGGCTGGGACAGCGGTGGAAGGATGAGGCAGCTGGTTACCCTGTCAGAGCAACCATCAAGTAGAGAGAGGGAAATAGAGTCTATGAGCAGGGTCAGGATACAACCCCAATGACTCACCCCTGAAGGGCCTCTCCATTCAGGTCCCATGAAAGAGTCAATCCAAGCTTGTTCCAGATGAATGATGAAATCTCTGTGGTGCTGCTCCCTTCTGCTCTATTTTGTGTGTCTTTGCATATGTTGTGTGTGTGTGTGTGTGTAAATTTCGGGTATCATTATCGTTACTCGGGTGTCATCCAACTTGGGCTTCTGAGACAACATCTCCTATTGGTGCTCACTGAGTAAGCTAGGGAACCCTAGGGATCTGCCTGTCCCCACCTCCCCAGCACTAGTGTTGCTTGGGCAAACAGCACAGCTTGCTTTTTAAATGTGTCTTGGGTCTCAAACTCAGGACTTTGTGTTTGCAGAGTGAACACATCACCGAATACATTGTTGTCCCAGCACTTTCCTTTGCTACTTTTAGGGACGCAAGCAGCCCCAGAGCCAGGGACTGTCATAACATGGCTCATTTGTTCTCTGTCTCATACCTCTGCATGCACAGTGGGCCATCCAGCTCCAGCTCTGTAGGAAGGATTGCAGGGAGGAAGGGGTGATGATTGACATCCCAGGAACTCAAGTCATAAGATGCCAATGGTTGGAAAGCTTTTGTCACCAGCAGTTCAGGTTTGTGGTTTCTGACTTAAAAAAAAANNAAACAAAAAAAAAACAAAAAAAACTTGTTTGAGTAGGAATGTTATATAATCAGTATGTGGAATCGTGGGCTGTGTCTCAGACTCAGACAGAAGCTAGAATGCAGGTCCCCTTTGCTCTTTGGGTTGCATCCTCCTTGTTTATACTGATAATTATGAATCTGATACCAGAGATGTAAGGTTGCTCACTGAGTTTTGTGCTGAGGCTTGAGCTTTACACAGGTTGTCCCTTGATTCTACGAGCTTCCCCACTACAGCAGCTGCCTGAACCCCTGAGAACAGGACAGGGGGAGGCTGGGAGGTAACTCAGTCAGCAGTGTGCTCCCTTGACAAAAGTAGGATCTGATATAATGCAAATGCAGCCAGAAGGCCAGAGAGGTTGGCTCCCTGTGGAGTTAGAATCACAGGTGGTTGTGGGTCACATGAGGATGGTACTGGGAGCCAGACTCTTAGGTCCTCTGCAAGAGCAGTACATGCTCTTAACCATTGAGTCATCTCTTCAGCCCTGCCCCCTTTTAAAATTATAGTAAGTGCATGTCTGTTTAGAGGGACGTGGAAGGAATGCTATGTTTCCGCTAGTGTCAGTGATACAGAATGCTCCCTGTTTAAATTTATGCAGAAAGGGCGGGTGATCTAAAGAAATAGTTTGAGGAAATGGTGCCGTAGCTAGCATGCAGCTAGGAAGGAAGAGACAGAGGAAATGGCTCAAGGCCCTAGTCCTAATTCTCATCCATAGTATAAGGGCTAGGAGTTGAACTTAGTGGGTCAGAATTCAGAGTGCAGTTGTGTTGGAACCAGGGTGCCGTCCCCCTCCTTTTGAGCTCTCTATCTACCAGGGCTATGACCATAATCCTTCCTGATATGCTTCCCTAAAGCTCCAAGTGTCGGATCTGTTAATCAGGGTTCTGCTCAACAAATACTACGCCTCTTAAAACTTCTATTCAAGGATGAAAATAATGTCTTCTCCTAAAGATTGCTTGTCACGGCAGCTACCTGGGAATTATGGAAGCATTAGACACAGTACTAGCACTGTGGGTTTTCGCCTGATTTATAGAATAAGTGTGTGCTGGAGAAGATGATATAAAAATCAAATTTGTGTGAATCAAATCTCATTTTTCCATCAATTTACTTTATCTCAGAAGTGTTTTAATCTTAATTTTTAAAACTCTCACACTTGACAATTGCCTCAAGTTTCTAACCCATCCCCTAAATAGAGAAAGAACACTAGCCCAAGAGCCCAAGAAGGGGGCTGCTGTGTCTGATTCTGCCACACACTCCCTCTGTGACAGCTGGGAAATCCTGACCGTCTTTGCTTCCAAGTGTTCTTTATAGAAATGAGAGCTTAGGAGGGCGGAGCAGGTGACTCTCTGAGAGCCTTTGTATCTAGTGCTGCAGGTTGGCTGACTCTCTACTCTTGACCACTTTGCCTTTAGCCCCTGTTTTGTGTCCATCCCATGGGCAGAGTGGGGCTATATTTCAGGTAGGTGGCAGCAACTGTGGCTTGTAGACATGTCCCTTAAGCCCCCGAGGCAGGGTAGACTTGGGAGTAGAGACCACAGTCTTTGCTCTATCCCTAGCTCCTCGGGCTTCCCCAGCTTTATGTTCTTAGCCCCTGAGGCATGGTGAACTAAGGAGTAGAGACCACAGTCTTTGCTCTATCCCTAGCTCCACGGGCTTCCCCAGCTTTATGTTCTTAGCCCCTGAGGCACAGTGAACTAAGGAGTAGAGACCACAGTCTTTGCTCTATCCCTAGCTCCACGGGCTTCCCGGTTTTACATTCTTAGCCCCAAATCATCTTCTTTTCATCTCTGCTCTAATTTTATTTTTTTCTTAAGATTTCATGCATGAGTCCCCCATTTATATTATTTCCATCATCCACCCCTAACTCCTCCTGAGTCCCCTGAATCCCTCTCAAATTCATGACCTCATCTTCTTTATTACTGATGTATTTATAACACACACACACACACACACACTCACACACATGCTAAGTCCATTTAGTGTTGCTGTATGCATATGTGTTTAGGAATGATCACTTGAAATTAGACAACCTATCAGGGGCTTGCCCCTCTCTCTAAAGAGCCATTAATTACCTGTAGCTCCTCATCTAGGGGTGTGGCCTTGTGGTATTTTCTCTATCCACATTGGCTTGTCAACTGGTGTTGTCATAGTTCTCTTCTAGGGTCCAAGACATCACTAGGCATGGGTAGGTATTTAGGTTTCCAGCACCAGGAATGAATTCCCTCTTATTAAGTGGATCTTAAGACCAATTAGATGGTTATGAATTATCACTAAGATCTAAGTGCCATTGCTGCAGCATTGGGTATGTCTTGCCAGGCTGGTCATTGCTGTAGTTTGCAGACTTTATAGCTGGCTGGGACTATTGATTGCTGCATGACCCAGCCATACCACCCCTTGGCATATGCTCAATGAACTTGACATCCTCCTCCACAAACACTTGTTCAACCATATTCATTGCTGCTGTACTTAAAATAGCTAGGAATGGAAGCAACCTAAATAGTCTTCAACTGATGAATGGACAATGAAAATGTGGTTCATATGCACAATGGAATTCCATTCAGCTGTAAAGACAAGTAAAAACATGACATTTGTAAGTAAATGGATAGAGCTAGAAAATATTGTGTGGAGAAATCTAGACAAACACAACCTCTTCCCTCCTATTTGAGGGCCCTAGCTCTGAATCTTTCTATGTGAAACATAGCCTGCGTGTGAGAATATAACCTGTAGGAACTGCAGAAACTGGGAATGTACAAAGGGACCATGGTGGGGAGCACTACGTGAGTAATAACAGGAGACAGGTGCTAGGCGTGGGGAACTGGAAGGCACACAAGGACTTTCATTAGGGCTGGGAGAGGGAGGGTAAGGCAGGGAGGAAGGATAATTAATGCTAAAGAATATTTGAAAATCCACAGAGAAAACCACACATATATATGCATATGTATGTGTGTATAAAAATTATATATGTGTGAAAAAGCATGTGTATATATATGTAAATGAATTTTGGGATGATAGTGTTTCTCACAAGAAATATAGGCAAACAAACAGGCAAAATCCCAGTGCTCTAGGGATAGCAAACCTTTCTTTGAGTTGTTGGTCAAAGAAGTCCAAGACTCCCAAAACAATATAGGCTGTTGCTATGGCTCTTGGCTGCCTCCCAGAACTTCAGGGTAAGACCATTCTGCTGAAGACCCCACCCATTTCAGACACAGGACTTGGAGGAGCGGAGCTGGTATTGACCTGAAAGCCTCCTCCCCAGGGAATAGCTGGTGGTACTTTGTAAAACGCAAAGGGAACAAAGCAGCCATCTCTAGTGTGCCTGGCTTCTGAATGGACATCAGACTTGGAGGGGGAAAGTGGACACAGAACACTCCAACAGGGATAATGGCCATCCCTAGGACAAGCTTCATCTTTCTCAACTGCATTGCTTTGCCATCTGAGTATCCTGACACGACACTGTCACTCAGATGTTGGCACCTCCCCTAAACTTATTAGCACAACATTTGTATTTCTGCCATTTTTTTCCTCTAGGAATTCTGAAGCAATGCCCGTCTTCCCACATTTTTCTTCCTGAGTGACTTGGACCCGGCTCTCTACCTGCATCTCTCTTCTCTCGTCTCTCTCTACTGAGTTAGAATCTCAAGAGCTTGGTTTCTACCCTGCTCTAAGTCATGCAATTCTCCAAACCTCCTCACACATATCATGACCGACCATGTTCCGTGTAGCACCCTGCAGAACTTCCCACCCTTGTTCCTGAAAAGTCTCTTGTCATCAGAAATCTGGAAAGCTCCTAACGGGTATTAATGTCCCTGGGCCTCTTCAATTGCTGGTATGATGTCTCCCCTGGGAGGAGAGCTTCCTGCTCCCCAGCTCTGTGTCCTTCAATTAGGCAATTAGTAGGTAGCTCTCTGGGGAGACGGGTGGAGTTGCTAAGTTGGAACTGGGAGCAGAAGGAGAGTTGCAGTTTCTAAAGCAGCAACCAGAAAGAGTCTTGTCCTAATACATTAAGTAAGGCATAGGCACACGTGTGTGTGTGTGTGTGTGTGTGTGTGTGTGCGTGTGTAAGCATGTTCATGTTTATCAGCTCAGAGGTCAGCCTCAGGAACCATCCACCCTGTTTCTTGAGATAGGATATCTTGATGGCTTGGAACTTGACAGGTTACTGACAGGTTATTGATCTTTCTGGATCCTCCCATGTCTATCTCTCAATGTGACAGTTACAAGCACGCGTCACCATGTCTGGCTTTTTAAAAGCCAAAACAAAACAAAAATCTAAAAACATGAGTTCTGAAGATCAAACTCAAATCTATGGTAAGTATTTTATTGATTGAGTTATCTACCCACTCCAAGCTAGTAGGATCTAAGAGAGTTTCTATAAACCACAGAGATAGCAAGGGGATTGGTGATGGTTGCGGGATGGAAGTGGGCTTGGGATGCTGCCAGGCAATTGCTTAATGGGAACTATGGGATCCTTTTGGGTAAATTCTTAGTTTTTTAGATGGAATGTCCTAGAACTAGACAGTAATGGTGGATATATTAATGCCATGAGAGGGCACACCCTAAGACAGTTTGAATGGTGACTTTTGTGGCATGTGTCTTTTACCAAAATTGAAAGAACTGCGTATGAACAGGTGGCCTATGGCAGGCACAATGTGCACATAGAGAGGCCTCTCCCCCTTCCCTTTGTCTACAGTGGTTTCTAAAGGCTGCCTTACATGGCCAGACGTCTAGCTCCAGTGCAGGCTGAGTGTGAATATGGCTGCCCTCTGTTCCTTATCACTTCCAAAGATAGCTTCCACTAATCTAGGCATCTTAGTTACGTTTTCATTGCTGTTATAAAACACATGGCCAACAGCAACTATGGAAGAAAGAATTTATTTTGGCTTACGGTTCTGAGGCCTGAGTCTGCGGTGGTTGGGAGGAATGGAACAAGCGGCAGGCATGGTGGCAGTTGCAGAAAGCTGAGAGTGAAGCAGAGGAAACAAGACTGGAAGTTGGGTGAGGCTATGACTGTTGAGAGCCCACCCCAGTGATATATTTCCTTCAGCAAGGCCACACCACCTACCCAAATGAGGCGCCACCTACTAGGAACTAAGTGGTCAAATAGCTGAGTCTATGTGGGGAATTCTTATTCAAACTATCACACTGTTGGGTCCAGAGGGGTCACATAAAGATGGGGACACACCACCAAGGTCTAATAAACCAAAAGCAAATTTTATTCCAGAAACCAGAATCCAGGAAAAAAAAAATCTCCATGGGGCACAGAAAGCTTATCAGCTAGCTGAGACCACAGCCAGAGATGGATTTTGCAAGGCTGTGGCAAAGGCCGGTTTCTGAGTCCACCTTCTTATAGAAAGGTGTACCAAGCATTAACTTTGAACAAAGGAATTTTTACAATCTTGAGGTAAAATTACAGATTGCCTTACGTTACAATCTCCATTAACAGAGTTTTTCAGTTAAACTAGTGTTTGTACTTAATCTATTGTCTTCCTTGGGACTTCCAGGTGGTGTTTACTGAAGCCCTGTGCTCTCCTCTTTGATGCTGCCAGTTTCACATAGCAGGGATAATGCGTAACCCAGAGTTCATATATCTCCTAAAAGTTGACTCAGCTCATACTGTGTTAATCAAGGATGGCCAGGTGTTAGGCTCTCAGTTTGGGGAGAGATGCTTCCACCTTGTAAATAGAGGTATGGGTTGTAAAGCGGAGTAACCCATTGTTAATAGTTAATCCTTAAGCTGCTGAGAAAGCAGCTGGCAGTCTATTCTCATTCTCCTAGGCTTACAACTTTATTTTTTTTATTTTTACATTTTTATTTCTGGAATCTAAATTTTTATATTCATATTCTTGGACCTTTCACACATCAGGGAAAGCCCATGGCTTGGTCTGAACTACAGGAGCTCTGGAGTCTGGTTACCTGTATATGAATCCCATCTTGCTATTTTTTTTTTAAAAATCTTGTTTTACATACCAATCCCAGTTCCCTCTCCCTCCCATCTTCTTGCTTCCCCCACCTTTTCCTCACCCCACCCCCCATCCCCACTCCTCAGAGAGGTGAGGCCTCCCATTGGGAGTCAACAAAATCTGTCATATCATTTGGAGCAGTACTAAGACCCTCCCCACTGTATCTAGACTGAACAAATGATCCCTCCATAGGGAATGGGCTCCAAAGAGCCAGTTCATGCATTAGGGATAAATACTGGTTCCACTGCTAGTGGCCCCACAGACTACCCAAACCACACAACTGTCACCTACATTCCGAGGGCCTAATTCAGTCTTACGCAGGTTCCCACACCTGTCAGTGAGCTCCCACCTGCTCGGATCAGCTGTTCCTGTCAGTTTCCTCATTGTGGTCTTTGTCCCTTTGCTCAGAATATTGCTCCTTGCTCTCTACGACTGGACTCCAGGAGCTCAGACCAATGCTTAGCTGTGGATCTCTGCATCTGCTTCCATCAGTTACTGGATGAAGGGTCTATGATGACAATTAAGGGAGTCATCAATCTGATTACAGGGGAAGAACAACTAAGGTACTCTCTTCACTATTGCTTAGATTCTTAGCTGGAGTCATCCTTGAGGATTCCTGGGAATTTCCCTAGTACCTGGATTCTTGCTAGCTCCATAATGACTTTCTCTTTCAAAGTATCTCTTTCCTTGCTCTCCCTCTCTGTCTGTCACCCCCCTCAACCTCTTTGATTTCTCATGTTCTCCCCACTCCCCTTCTCCCCTCCCTACTCCCCTCCTATCCTCCCCCTGCTCCCATGTTGCCAGTTTACTAAGAAGATCTGTCTACTTCCCCTTCCCAGGGGGATCCATGTATGTCCCTCTTAGGGTTCCCCTTGTTTCCTGTCTTCTCTGGAGTTGTGGGCCGTAGGCTGGTTCCTTTACTTTATATCTAATATCCACTTAAGAGTAAGCACATACTGTATTTGTCTTTCTGGATCTGGGTTACCTCACTCAGAATGATTTTTTTGTAGTTCCATCCATTTGCCTGCAAATTTTAAGATGTCATTGTTTTTTACTGCTGAGTAGTACTCCATTGTGTAAATGTACCACATTTTCTTTATCCATTCTTCAGTTGAGGGGCATCTAGGTTGTTTCCAGGTTCTGGCTATTATGAACAATGCTGCCATGTAGGATCAACATAGTAAAAATGGCAATCTTACCAAAAGCAATCAACAGATTCAATGCAATTCCCATCAAAATCTCAGCCCAATTCTTCACAGACCTTGAAAGAATGATACTCAACTTCATATGGAAAAACAAAAACCCCAAGCTATCCAAAACAATCATGTATAGAAAGGAACTTTCAGAGGCATCACCATCCCTGACTTCAGGCTCTACTATAGGGCTGTAGTAATGAAAACAGCTTGGTATTAACACAAAAACAGACAGGTGGACCAATGAAATTGAGTTGAAGACCCTCTACTCTTGGACACATACCCAAAGGATGCAACTCATACTGTGAGTACATCTGCTCAATTATGTCCATCTTGCTATTGACTCACTGTGCTGAATAGAATTTACCCAACTCACCCCTGAGCCTTAGTTTTCATGTCTTCAATGGGAACTAAAAGATCTCTCAAAGGAATAATGAAGTGTTTGAACTACTCTCCATAAAAAGACAGACACATTTAAAGTAAGGGGGGTGACGGTGCCTATCTTCTCCCAGATCCAGCCCCCCAATACTTCCTAATCATTGTTGTTAAAGAAGACACTGGGCAAATGCGATCATTAATATTGATCAACAACTTGACAAGACCTAGATTCACCCAGAAGACAAAGCTCTGGGCATGTCTGTGTTATCTGAGGTGGGAAGACTGACCCTAACTGTAGGTGGCACCATCCCATGGGGTAAGGTCTGGGCTGAATTAAAAGGCGAATGTAGGAGTGGAGAGACAGGGTACAGATTAAGAGCGCAGACTGCTTTTGCTCTGCAGAGGACCAGAGTTTGGCTCCCACAGCTCATGTCAAGCACTCATAACCACCTCTAGGGGTTCCAATGTCCTCTCTGGCCTCCTCCTGTGCTTGCACATGTATGCACATGCATGTGAAGGGGTGCACTCGCAAAGTAAAATACAATTTTTTTAAAGGAGGAAGTGAGTTAAATGTCACCACTCATGTCTCTCTTCTTCCCAGTGACACCAGCTTCCTCATGTGCGCTCCAGCCACCAGGCCCTCCACTCTGAGATGGACTATGAATACCATAAACACTTCCTTCCTTAAGCTGCGTTTGCCAGATGTTTTGTTGCAGTTATGAGAAAAGCAACTAATGCGGCAGAGAAGGGGTGAGAGCAGGGCACTAGGGGGAATGGCTGCATGTCTGATCCCAGGAACAGTGTTCCAGATTATTCTGATGTGCAAAGACTATACTGTAAGGTCTTTGCATTTTCTTAACCACCAGCTGCCTTCCTCATTCCCTGCTACTATTTTAGTAATAAAACAAACTTTGTATCCACATTTGATAGGCAAGTGGCTTGAGTTGCAGGCAGATGGAACAAGACACAGCAGAGCTAGGAGTAAATCATGAGAAAGTCTTGTCCATTTTGAGCCATCAGCTTTTTTTAGCCAGAGCTGTGGTAAGCGATGTTGAAACTGGCCATCACATCCAAAGCAAAAAAAANAAAAAAAAAAAGACTTAATTCTTGTCATGCCAGGAGCCTGTCTCCATGGGGACAGCAAATTGTCCTGGGGAAGGGGCCCAAAATGCCCTTAATTTCTCTCTGTGCTGGCATAGCATGAGTGATCAACATTAGCGTATCCATTAGGAGACCTAGGTACCACTGTTGTTTGACCGTCAGAGCTGCCTGAGTACTGCAGTTGCTTGGATACCAGCACTGCCTCAGGACCAATTCTGGCTTTACCTTTAATCTAGCCTTGTCACGAAGCCTCAGAAGGACAACAGGAGCCGTGATAATGCCATCCTCCGTCTTCAACCTCACTTTTACTCCTCCTTTTTCCTTCTTTCTTTTCTTTTTTTTCTTTCACCTCCCCTTCCTTCTTCCCTTCCTTCTAGAATTCCTTAATGAACTGCTTTTCTGGACTCCAGGGTCAACATTGAAATGGGTAAGGCTTGTATTTTATCGTTTCCCTGTGTGAGGTTTGTATTACAATTCAGGAGAAAATGGGAAAAACAACATCAACCACACATAAGCGAAATCATTCAAAGGGCACTAAATGTTAGGAAACAGAAAATAAATATGAAATATAATGGGAGGAAGCCTGGATTAGGCATAAGGGCAAAAAAGTGAAGAAATCTTTAAGCTGAGTTTTGAAATATGGCAAGGAGCCAAGGTCTATTTTGCAGGCAGATGCTGAAGTGCTGCTGTGCTTGCTTAGGGGAGGATGTGAGTGGGAGAGCCGAGATGATGCGATAGTTTGGACCTGTCTGGGACATGGGAGGACATGGGAGTAGCCAGTTCCATCTTAGACATCCTTTCCTGAAGAAAGGATCGAGTTACCTTGGGAGGCTCTGATGTCAGCAGAGGGCATGTGTGTAAAGACCTTGTATAAAGTTCTGTATATGATCTTAATGAATTAGCCATTAACTGTTCTCTCTTTGGGTCCTACTTTCTCAGTTCTTAGTGTTAATGATTGGATTAGATGCATCTCTGCTTGCCTACACCTTGACAACCCATGATCTCGGATTTTTTTTTTTGAGACAGAGTTTCATACAGCCCAGGTGACTTGCATTCATTATGTAGCCAAGGATAAGCTTTAATTGGTATTTTTCCTGTCTTCACCTCTTGAGTGTGAGGACTATAGGCATGGGCCATCACTCCTGATGACACACCATGATTCTAACAGGCTTATTTGTTACTCTTTAGGCTCTCTACAGTTAGGTTAATATATTTGTTTTGGAAATCTCTTCCTCCCCTTCACAAGCCAGTGACTTCCTTTTACATACATGCTACTTCCTGTAAGGGATGCTAATGGTGCTTTTGATATTTCACATGGAAACCTTTCTTGAGCTCTGCCAAAATTGGATGAGCCCTCCCCAGAGTTCTAAACCCAAAACTTGGGTTCCGGCAGGTCTCCTTGTAGTATCTCCATGTTCCTGGGCTCTCGCTCTATTCCCACTCATGGAGATAGCAGCTCACTAGTTTGTATGTTAGCTACCCAGTGTAATCATCTAAGCATCTTTAAGATCCCTTGTCCTGGCTCTCATCCCTAGCCTTTCTGTTTAATTATAATGTGAGCTGGGCCTTGGACACTCGGAAAGCTCCCCGGATGATTGTAATGTGCAGCAAGTTTGAGAAGCACCGTGCTAGGGAATAATTAAGATGCGGGTAGGCAATTACGGTGTGTGCTGAGAAATGTCAAGCCAACTGAGGAAGAACTGAAAGTCACTTTTCTCTCATAATTGTAGACATTTCCTAAGCCCCAGAGGATCAGAGGGCAGGAATAAGCAGGGCAGGGCAGGGCAGGGCAGGGCAGGGAAGTTGATGTTGTCTTAAATCACTTCTTCAGTTGCTGTGAGAAAATATCTTGAGAAAAGCCACTTTAAAAAAGGAAGGGTTTATTTTAGTTCACAATTCCAGGGAAATCCATCACAGCAGGGGTCACTGCTGTAGAAGTTGTCAGGTAGCTGGCCTCATTACATCCGAGAGAAAGGAATCAAAGCTTGGGCTCAGCTCACTTTCCTATTTTTACACAGTCTGAAATCTTAAACTAGGGAATGATGTTTACCCACAGTGGGCAGTTCTTCCCACTTGATTAACCTAATCAAGATAATTACTAGTGTGACCAGAGGCTGACATGACCCAGATAATCCCTCTGTGGCCAGAGGCTCATCTCTTGAGGGATTCTGGAGCCTATCAAGTTGACTGTTAACAACAGGAATCACAGATGCTTTAGGGAAGGACACAGCTAAAGGTCTTGTCTGGTGACAAGTGTGGTGTATTTGTCCAGCATTCTCTCCATTTTCTCTTCATCTCCCTTAGCAGATGGTAGAATATGTTTTTGTTTATTTTAAATCATAATCTTATTATATTAGCTAACAGACATTCACAACACATTCTGCTGCTTCCTCTCCTACGGTGGCTGACATTAGCAATCAATCATAAAAATTGTTCTTGGTCTTGGATGGAGCTTCACAAGTCTCACTCACTACCCAGTGCTTCTGGTAGCCACTTCATGTAGCACAAATAATAAAAAACTAGAGACAGATATTGGGGCTCAAGCTGAAGATCAGAAAAGCAAAGCAATCAAGCCACCTGAGATATCTTACCTCCACCAAGGCTCAGACAAAGGGGCCACCCTGCAATGCTCTCCACCAACCTCAACCTCCACACTCCACTGAATTTCTGTCCCTTCCCCTTTATATTTCTCTCTCTACCCAGCCATATCACTCCTGTCTCCACCTCCCTAGTGCTGGGATTAAAGGTGTGTGATCCTAAATGCTGGGATCACCTTTGTGTGAGCTCTGTTTCTATTTTAGACAGATTCAATCTTGTGTAACCCAAGGTTGCCTTGAACTCACAGAGATCCATCTGCCTCTGCCTCCTAAATCCTGGGATTAAAGGTATGTGCCAGCACCGTCTGGCCTCTAGTCCGAATCAAAACGGGAGACTAAAAGTCCGTTCGAAATAAAATTAAAACATAAATGAAATATCACTATAACAGCATGTGATGCATGATCTTGATTGTCAACTTGACTGTCTTTAAAAAATCACCTTGGAGTCACACCACTGGGTGAACCTGGGAGTGTGTTTCCAGAAGGTTTAGCTGAGGAGGGGAGACTCTCTCTGGATGTTGGGCAGCACAGTTACATAAGCTGGGGCCCAGAGCTGAATACAAAGGAGAAAGTAAAGATGAAAAGCTCAGCCAGCACTCTTCTCTCTTCTCTGGCTGTGGACACACTGTGACCTGCTGCCTCCCACTCCCACTTCCTTCTTCTTTCTGGCTGTGGACACACTGTGACCTGCTACCTCCCACTCCCACTGCTCTAGCTTCCCAGGCAGGATGCATTATAACCTCAAACCCTTCCTTCTTGAAGTGCTTTTGGCTGGTATTTTGTCACAGCAATAGAAAAAATGTGTGTTATAGTTTGAATCTCAAATGTCCCCTGAAAGTCCCTGTGATGAAAGTTGGCTTCCCAGGACATAAGTGTTGAGGAGGGGATCTTTAGAAGTGGTTGGATCATGATGCCTCTGACCTCACAAGTGAATTGGTTCCTTGGTATATGTTACTGAGCAGGGTTGGAACTTTAGGGTGTGGACCTGGTTGGAAAAAGTTTGTCATTTGCAGCATAGCCTTGAAAGGTATATTTGGACCTGATCCCTTCTCTGCTTCCTTTCTCTTTGCTTTCCAGATGTCACAAGGCCAGCATCTTTACTCTACTTTATGCTCGTCACCGTGATGTCCTACTACTATTACAAAGCAATGAAGCCAGCTGACCAGAGGCTGGCTTTTCTGAAACTGTGAGTCCAAATCACTCCCTTAATTTGAGGGTTTCCTCCTCAGAATTTTTGTCACAGGAGCAGAAAACTAACACATTCTGAGATAATACACACACACACACACACACACACACACACACACACATACACACAGTGTATGGATTAGTCAGTTTGTTCCTAGGTGAGGATGAGAGGCCTTGAAGGCAGGTGGTGATTTCTGGTACTTGGATCAATGAGAGCTGGAGACAATCCACAGATCTGATGGATCAGATTTGACCGAAGGGAACCTCAGAGAAATCTGTACTCACACAGCAAAGAAACAGACAGAAAATACCTTCCAAAGGAAGGCATGGATCCTGCCCTGCTTCTGCAGGTAGGTTTTGGCCATTTGCTCTGCTCACCCTATTTCCTTTATGAAATTTCTCACTTTACCAAGGAGATGTGCTGGAGTAGATTGAAACAAGATTGTAACTTCTCTCCTCCAGTTTCAAAGTTTGAAAAAAATCATATTCGTTTTCTTCTATGAACATACTTTGAAAATCTTCGTGTAAGCAGCCAGTGCAGAAAGAACACTGTATTTAGGGAAGGCTACAGTCTTCACGATCCTTCTCTTTGTCCTTCCTTCTTGGCTTCCAGAGTCTTTTGGAGGGAATGTCGATGCCTAAGAAAGACAGAGGCAAAACTGTGCATCCCAGCCCCAGAGATTCCAGGACAAGCCATCTGGGGCTGAGAGCATCTCAGTTCCCTACCCCCAAAACACAACAGAGTCAGACTTGGGAGCCACAAACAAGAGCAAATTCCAGCTTTGTTCCTCACTCAGGTGGCTATGTATAGTTCCAGCCTCTCTGGGACTTATTTCCAGTCCTAAAGAAGAGTCCAATGATATCTGCCCCTCAGTAATTCAAAACTCGTGACTAAACACAGTCTGACCGTAGGAAGACAAACTGCATAGACCAACTTGCTACCATGAGAGTCATGTGCTGTGTGTTAGCTGCCTTTCTTATTTGCCATGATCATATATCAGACAAGAAATAACCGAAGGGTAGAAATGTCTATGCTGGATCATGGCTTAAGAATGGATAGTCTATTATGTCAGGAAAGGCATGATGACAGACACGTGAGGCAGCTGGCCATGAAGCTTCTATAGCCAGAAAGCAGCTAACTGTCTAGAAGCAGGGTGGGGTTTTCAAACCTCAAGACATGCCCCCAGTGACTCATTAGTGCTACCAAAGCTCCACTTTTGAAAGATTCCACAACCTTCCAAACAGTACCACAGCTAGGGATCACATGTTTAAAAGCACAGAAGCCAGTGAAGGGTGTTTCATTCAGACCATAACATGCGCAAAGCTGTCACAGGCTTCACAGGACCAGCCTGGAACATTCTCCTTTCCCACTAGCTGGAACATGAAACCCCACAGGGGTCATACCTCCTCAGAGAAAAGTTTCTTTCCTTACCTGATTAGGCCTTTGGGGGACACATCTAGTGTGCCTCTGGATAGCTACTGGAGTTCCTCTTAGTCCATGTGGCTTTCGTAGGTATGGTATTGCTGGGTGGTTTATGAATGCCAACCTTCTACAACCTAGAATCACCAGAGAAGAAAGCTTCAGTTGAGGGATTGTCTAGATCAGGATGGCCTGTGGATTTGTACAGGAGGGCATGAATGTTAATGGATGTGGGAAGACCTAGCCCACTGTAGATGGCACCATTCCTTAGGCAGTGGGGGAGGGAACCTTGAACTGTGTAAGAGTGGAGAAATTGAGATTGGCCCAAGTAAACAAGCAAGGGAATGTACATACATTCATCTCTCTCTGAGGATATCATGTGGCTAGCTCTTTGAAGTTCCTGCCTTGACTTCCCCATAATGGTGGACTCTAATCAAGATCTCTAAGCCAAACAAACCCATCCCCCCCAAAGCTTTACATTGGGGTATTTTTATAAAAACAAAAGAAATGCAAGTAGAACAGGGCTGCCCCATGCCCCCAACTGATTTCCCATTGTTTAAATGCCGAACCCTATGGTGAAGAAGTCTCCCCACTATATAGATAAAGAATCTAAGAGCTAGAAAGGTAAGTTCATTAGTTATACAGCTAGCTGGTGGCAGAGCCAGGCTTGAAATCAGGGTGTTTGGAAGTTCAGATCTCATCCTGTATGCACCACAACCTCCGCCCTATAAAAGGAAAGTGCCTCTGACATGTTTTTGAAATCTGCACCAGGCAGCCTCCTTTTTGTGCATATATAAATAGGGGATAGAGACCCAAGCTTACAAATTTAATCATTCCTGTTCTCTCTTCCCTGAACCAACCTTTACCGAGTGCTTGGAAAGGGCCACTTAAATCTATAGCCTGAGAAAAATGTATCTTTGTGATTAATATGTGTTACAATGAGGAGCGACATGGCAATAAAATGGAAAAGTCCAGGGGCCTGTGGGGAAATCCACCAGGCTGCAGGCTGTGCTTCCATAATGAGGCTGCTGGTTCATGGTCATGGAGGTAATGTCTCCAGATGCGGCCAGAATGATTAAAAAGGTAAGGATGTGTGCCTGGCGGGGAGGCAGGAGGACAAGAACAGGAAATAGCTCAGAGTGGAATGTCTGGGCCTCCATTTCTTCCCTCTTCTAAGCTAGAAGAATCTCAGTGTCTGAGTTTGGTGGCCAGGGTGACTTATTCTCTTTCCTCTGTCATGTCTACATGCTGATGTATTTATATAACATGTGTTTTTGTCAAGGTGGGGCAGAGTGGAGGGTGGCTACTACCCAAGGACAGACGAAAGAAAAAAATTGTGTTGGGTCAGTCTAGTGTGCTGAACATTGAGACATTTAGACCAAATTGTTTACAAGTAGGGCTCTGTCTCAGTTATGTTTCTACTGCTGTGATAAATACAACAACCAAAAGCAATCCAGGCATGAAAGGGCTTATTTCATCTTGCACTTCCAGGTAACAGTCTGTCACTGAGGGGGAACCAAGGGAGGAAGTCAAGGCAGGAACCTGGAGGGAGGAATGAAGCAGAGACTGTGGGAGAATACTGCTTACTAATGTGTTTTCCATGGCTCATTCAGCTACCTTTAGTGTGCTACTCAGAGATACCTACCTACGGGTGGCACCACTCACAGTGGACTGTCCCCATCAAACATTAATTAAGAGAATGCCAGACAGACTTATATATAGGCCAATCTAATGGATGAGGTTCCTAAGTTGAGATTCTCTCTTCTCGGGCTCATTTGCCCAATAATTAAAATAATACTAGCCATACGATCTGGTGTGTG
>LOEQ01001082.1:248158-278167 GCA_001685075.1 Bramus lutescens | reverse complement strand
AGAGAGAGAGAGAGAGAGAGAGAGTAGGCAGAGTCAATGAGACAACATATAGCTGCTGAAGGAGAAAGATGCTGGATCCCTACCAGTAGGCCATAGCCTCATGGGAATACAGAGATTAATAGAAATGGGTTAATTTAAGATGTAAGAAGCTGAGCTATTGGCCAAATAGTGTTATAAGTAGTATAGTTTCTATGTGATTATTTGGGTCTGGGCAGTGGGAAATTCAATCCATGTCAATGGGTTATGAAACCTTACAGAAGAATCATTTGGGAAGATAGTCTCAATGAGGAGTTGTCTGGATCAGGTGGGCCTGTGGACATGCCTGTGTGGGATTTTCTTGACTGTGTTAATTAAAGTAGGAAGACCCAGCCTGTGTGCAGAAGGTACCATTTTATGGCCTAGGCCCTGGACTGAAGGGAAAGAATAGCGAGTGGAGCCCTCTACTCTAGACTCTGAGGTAATATGACAAGTTCCCTCAAACTCCTGCTGGTATGACCTCACCATCAGGATGGAGGGACCTGGAACTGTGTGCCAAATAAACCCATTATCTCTCAGGTTACATTTATCTGGATATATTATCAAAGCAACAAGGAAGGAAATGGAGATAGGCCTGTGCAACACTGAAATGGGTTTCCACTGCACCCAACAAAATCATCTTACATAGGCCCTGCCCATGTCCTGTTAAGTACCAGCAGGTCATCTTCCATTTGCCTGTGTTATCAGGCCACTTGGGAAGTCCAGCTGTTATTTGATATAGTCACCATTTTGGATTTTGTTAATGCTGATTTTCCCCTTTCGGCAGTTCTGGGAGAGGGATTGGTAGAGTCATTCTGCAGTTGAAAAACGTATCTTCTCAGTCTTCAAGAGGGAACGCACCATTTCCTAATGAACTGGCCACTTTGATTCAGCTTTTGTCGTCTGGAGGTTTAAGGAGCATGTGTCTTTCTCTTTTCAGGTGGGGCTTTTCCCTGTCTGCCTGAGACTGCTTTCATGAACATTCTCTCATCAGTGTCATGGCTTGACCTCTCCCTCGCCTTCCTACTCAAGGACTTAGTTGATGAATACCAGCTTCTGCACTTAATCCAATTCATTTGTTTCCTTGTTCACAGTTAGGACCGTAACTGTTGCTCGAGAAATTTTTATCTTCGGAATGACATGTATGAACTCAAAGATTGGTTTCTCTGTATTTTTTACCTTTAGGGTTTTTTATTTTTAGATTTTAAATCAATGAGGAAATGACTTTGTATGCATTTATTTGGTAAAAGGAAAGGGTGGCAAAAGTTTCTACATGCGACTATTCAGTTGCTATCTTTTAAATTAAAAGCTTTTATGACCAAAACTGCTGTGTCACCAGCGTTACCTCTCACTGTTCTGTTTGCTTGCCTAAGTACTGTGTGTGGTAATCACTGTCAGTATTAAAAGTCTGTCAATTGAATATCCTCAAATCCTTAGTCTTCTGAGCTGAGCAAAGTACATATTTGAAATCTCTGTACTAGGAAGGCCTAGGCATAAGACAGTGATTCTCAGCCTGTGGCTCATGACCCCTTTGGGGTTGAATGGCCTTTTCATAAGGGTCCCATATAAGATGTCCTGCATAACAGATATTTACATTACAATTTATAATAGTAGCAAAATTACAGTTGTTAGGGAGCAATAAAAATAATGTTATGGTTGGGGGTCACTACCACTACATGAGGAACTGTATTAAAGGGTCATGGGATTAGGAAGCTTGAGAGATACATTGCAATAAATTCACCTGAATCCAAGAATTTGAGTCTGAACAGCATCGTGAGACCCCCATCTTGTAATCACACATAAAACCAAACAAGTCTACCACACTCTTAGGAATAAACATAATTAAGAGAATTGTCTACACAGAACTATAAAATGTCACTGACAAAAGATGAGATATTCTATGTGCATAAAATATATACTATCTATAGTATATTATAACGTGTGTGTATCATTTGCTGTAGCATTATAATAGATTGCTTTTGGTTTTGCTTTGAAGCTGGGTCTTATGTAGTCAGGCTAGTTTCAAACTCATTATATAGCTGAAGATGATTTTAAACTCCTTATCCTCCTGTCTCCACCTTCCAAGTGCCAGGATTTTAGGCCTGAGCCACCACGCCGGGTTAATAGATCTTGAACTGTGGAGGGTGCCTATATTCTTTACGATTGACCCAGCTATTCTTGTAGCCCATCTCCCCATATACTTTTTTCAATGTATAAAAATTTTTATTATCAGTTATTAAAAGATAATGGATGTTGTTATGACATTTAATAAACGCACTTAATATGCTTTGATCACCTTCAATCCCATATTATCATGTCCTGCCCTTCCTCCTCCTGTCTCCCTCTGATTCTAACCCTTCCTTCTGATTTCATGTATTATCTCTATTATTTATTTTTTTAAATTAATATTATTACATGTGGCCGTAAATTTAAGTGAAACTTGCTGGGTCTGTTTAGTGATGTTTTAGGTCTGACCACCTGGATAGCCCATTAGGGGATTCATCCCTCAGAAAGACTGGTTCCCCCCTCTCAGCAGCCATTAACTGCCTGTGGCTTTTCATCTATGGGTGGGCTTTGTGAGATTTCTCTCATCCATGATGGCATGTCAGTTGGTGTTGTCCTTCTTCAGGTCTTGTTTGGATGACCATATTGTTGTCGTTTAATGGGTGCAGCTTCCCTGTCATATACAGAAGGCAGTATCACTCGGCCTATTGCCTGGCTCTTTTGCTCTTATAACCTTTTCTCTCCTCTTCCACAATGTTCCCTGAGCCTTGGGTACTAGAGTTGTGTTGTCGGCATCTACTGGGGTTGGGAACCTCGTGGTCTGTTGTTCTCCGCATTTTGACTACCTGTGAATTGCTGTAATGGACTCTACCTGATACATAAAGAAACTTCTTAATGAGGGGTTAGGACTACACTTCTCTGAGGGCATAAGGTTAAATATTTAGACGACATTATACTAGTTCAGGGAATTAGCAGTAGTGGTTATCCTCTAGGATCCAGGACCTTAGCAGCCAAGGTTAGTTCACTAGATTTTCAGTACTAGGCATGATTTCCCTCCTTTTGAATGGGCTTTAAGTCCACTTAGATAGTTGTTGGTAGCCCCAGGATATAAGTGCCACTATTGCTAGGCTGTCCAGTCTAGTCTGGAACTCAGGGGCTAAATGATCTTCAGTAGCTGGCGGTCTTGCCTTTCTAAGATCCTAGATACATTTTAGGTTAAATTTCCATTTTGCATAAAAATCATACAATGGAATTTCTAGTGAATTACATGGAATTTGTTTATTAGTCTGGGATGGAGTTTTTAATTATATATTAATATGTCTAATCTATGGATACATACTTTTTTATTTAGATAATTTCTGCTTCATAAATCAGATCTTAGAGTTTCAGTATAGAAGTTTATTGATATTTTATATTTCAACATTTGTTCCTGGGAGCTGAGTAGATTTTTAGATTATTTTCAAGTACTAGACTCTTAAATTTACAATTTTCACTTCTCATGTTATCTGTACAAAGAAACATAACCAAACTGTGTGGGGTTTTATTATGTCTAGTAGTCTTGTTTAATTTCTTTTCTAATTTGCAGAGTTTATCTACCCACTTTTTCAGAGCTTATAAATACCCAGCCCCTGGGGGAGGGGGAATGCTGGAGAGAGGTTAAGAGCACTGACTGCTCTTTCTGAGGCCCTGAATTCAATTCCCAACACCCATATGGAGGTTCACCACCATCTACAATGAGATCTGGTGCTCTCTTCTGGCCTGCAGGCAGAACACTGCACACATAATAAGTAAATAAACCTTTAAAAAATGAACATCCAGCCCTGTTGTCTAGTAAGGTGACACGTTGACTCTGATTCTCTTCCCCACCATGTTTCTACCACCCATCCACCTTCCTTACCCCAGCTGGAGTAGACCCAGCATTTTCTGAGTGGTGACAGAGTGTAACCAGCTTCTCTCCATGCTGGACATGTGTTGTTCATGAGTCTTCACCCTGATTTGAAAAGAATTGATGAACTAGTAGCTGTTTTCAATGGTCCTTTGTGGCAGGAAGGGATATATTTTAAATATTTATTTTTAGTGTGTGCGGTGGGGGGTATAGGTAGGTATGCACCCATGTACAGTGCCCGCAGAGGTCAGAAGATGGTGTTGGACCCCCTGGAGCTGGAGTTACAGGGGGTTGTTCTGCCTGGCATGGATCCTGGGAACTGAATGTCAGTCCTCTGTGAAAACAGGTGTGCTCTGGATCACTGAGCTATCTCTCTATCCATCCTAGGGACATGAAAGAATTGGTTTTGGACCTCTCTTACTCAGAGTTAGAATTCTTCAACTCTTTATTGAGGATCTCGTGAGTTTGGTTCTCCTTGGGTGTATAAGACATCGCTGTTTAAGTCACGATGGTCTTATCTATTCATTAACTGTTGAGTATGCATTGACTTTGTATCAGTTTATTTGACAGTACTGACAATCCTGTATGGTCACCATCGTAGTTCCTTTTGTTATAGATGAGGAATCTGGGAATTAAAAATCATAACCCTGGCCCATGTCAGGCAGTTAGAAATAACAAGGCTATGATTTGGGTGTGGGCGGTATGTTTTCAGGGCTCTCAGTTATGCATACTGACTCATCTCTAGCAACCTGAAGTGCTCCTCAATGTAGCAGTTACCACTTCCTGAGAAAAAGCAACTTGAGAAATGATTTATCCCAGCTTTGGTTTTATGAGGGTGCAGGCCAGTGTGGAAGGGAAGGCATGGCAGAATTCATGGCAATAGGACCACGTGGTTGGGACGCTTAACAACTTGATGGGCAGCAAAAAGAAAATAGGAATTGGAAATGGGGCTGGGCTGTAGATCCTCATGTTCTGCCCTCCGCATCTGCCCCAATAACCCAACCTGCTCCAGTGGGCCTCCACCCTCTAAAGAGTGTGGAGCCTTTCCTAACAGCACCCTCAGCACCTCAACGCTCAGCCTGTAGAGGACACTTTACATCTAAATCATAGCACCCTGTCAATCCTCCGTAGTTAAGCTGAAAACCAACCAACCAACCAACCAACCAACCAACCAACCAACCAACCAACCAACCAACCAACCAACCAACCAACCAAACAAACAAACAAAAACCTCTCCTTTCCCCACAAAACCCTTTTGTCTGAAGATGGTCATTACATGCTTTCCTGATGGTCTCTTGGGTTGAGTCTTGTCTGTCATGTTTTCTTTACTGAGTGCCCCTCCGCTTTAGGCAAGGGACTTGGAAGAGAATGGTGTGTCCCACAGTTTACCCTGAATTATTTCAGCTATGCTGTGAAAAACCCCATTTCTTTACAGCATACCCTGCTGTAAACTGGGTAGAGATTTTGGAGTTGAGACATCCATTCCAATCCTAGCACAGCCATTTGCTAGTCGTGTGACCTTGGGCCAGTCCTGAAGTCTCCCCCTGCCTCAGTTTCCCCATCTCTAAGATACAGAGCCACCCATTCTACCCTGGTTCCTCCTTCAAGTCTGGTAGGGACTCATTTGTGACAATAGATAGGAGTGTGTTAGCAGATGGGCAAGAGCTCTATCAATGTCAGTTAGTTTTAGCAAACACATCCTGGTGTTGACACATCCTGGGTGACTATTTGCGCAGAGCAGAGCTGAACTCAGTCCTCAGGAAAGCAAAGAAAGGGACTGGGGAGGCATCCAGTCAACATGAGGAGATGCTGGATGTGCTGTGCCGGCATATAGGGAGAGGACGGACCTGCATGGTCGGCCAAGGTTTGGGGAAGATGGCCCTGGTCCACTCTACCAGTAGGGTCCAGAAACTTGGGGTGAGATCTAGTGACCCAAGTTTCTGGAGTCTCATTTTGCTTCCAATGAGATGGCAGGGCAGCCATTTCCCACCTCTCCTCCTTCTATCCCACAAGGCTAATTATTATAAAATTTCTCTGTCATTGCTTTGCAATGGTCCACAGCCTAACTAATTTAAAAATGCAAATGAATGCTAAATTACAGTTAGATTTGGAGTTGGTTTCCTGCCCACATACCTAGAGATGGTAGGCGTTATGTCTGTGGTTGGAAATCAATCTTCGGTGCCCCAGGGTGACTTGATAACAGCCAGTGGTATCACTGTTGATGTCATGAGCTGCTGGACTGATGGAGTTCTGCAGCATGGGGGACCATCAATCTTCGCCCGTCTCTGCCTCTGCAGCGGCATACTGCAGCAGTGCTGGGATTTTTCCGGAAGGGGCCCTCCCTCTGCCATCTGTCAGGTCAGGGATGAATCTGGTTCTAGTGGCTGGGCAGCGAGCTCTGCCTTCAGAACACCCCTCCTTGTTGTGAGCTCTGAGGCTGAATGCTATTTGGTGACTCTACCGAGGATGAGGAACAGGCCCTGCTGTCAGTAAGTGCAGTGATTATTAGCATGGTCCACAAGACACTGTGACAGTTCAGGGGCTTGAGATGCAGAGTCTCTGGCCCCAACTGCCAAATACTGATTGGGGCTCTAGAGATGCAATCCATAAATACATTAAAAAAATAAAACCAATAGCAACAATAACAACTCTAGAGATGCAATCCATAAATATATTAAAACAAAACAAAATAAAACAAACAGCAACAATAACAACAATAATAACAAAACTAAGCAAATCCAAGTCGCTTGGATGTTTTATCTTCATACTGAGGTTAGAAAAAAGCTGCAACCTGGGGTAAAACAGTAGGCTATTAGGGCAAAAAGAAATCAAAGGAAGTTTCTGGACTTGTAGTGACTTGAACTTTTGCCGTGTAGCAGAGATACCTGGGAAGCTTCGAAAGCTCTTCCCAAGCCAGAGGTCCCACCCCACACAATACCTTCACAATGACTGATGTCAGACCAGGTTACAGTGCTGTTTGAAATCTCCGGTAGACTCCAGCATCTATGGGACCTCTGCTCTGGCTGGCCTCTTGATGTCCTGGTGGGAACAATGTTACCACAGAGAGGCTATCTCTCTGAGTAGTGGTAGCACCAGAGTCAGGGGCTCAGGCAGGATGAGAAATGATAGTGTTCCCACTTCTGTGTTGAACCAACAGCAACTCTGTTCTCTGAGTGCTGCTTAATCCTGAGACAAATTGATACTGGAAGTTTTGGATTCTTACAGGGCAGAGAGTCATGCTGTTCTCTGACTCTAGACAGCAAACCCGAATTTGAGTTCCTGTTTCTGATTCGCTTACCCCATGTTCCTGAGGCTGTCCTCTGCCACCTAGAGAAGAGTGACAGGGAAGTTGACTTCTGTCTCTAGCACTAGCCCTACAGAGGGACCATGAACAAGAAACTAAACCTCTTAGTCTCTTGTTCCTCACTCTAGATCCAGTGTGTGCAACCAAATCAAAGTGCCTGGCTGAGAATAGAATTGGCTTTCACACTGTAGTCTAGTGCTGGGCAGGAGGACATTGGCAAGCATGCGATGGATTGACTAGCTAATTGAACAATGCAAACATAAACACTCTATGGCCCTTTCCCCTGGCTCATCTAGCCCCAACATGATTTACTCAGTAGGTCTTAATTTAAAAGATTTGTTTGGGCCAAGAATTTCCACATTATACCTATTTCTAACCATAGCCAGTGGGGCAGTAACAGTTACTTTCCAGAATACAATTCTGATGAACAAAATATCTTGCTCTGTTCCTACTAATTTAGAATTTGGAAAGATAGAACTTCTTCAAAAAAATAACATAAATGTGTGTGTTTATGTGTGCACACTCATGCCACACCACAGTGAGCCTGGGTAGATCAGAAGACAACGTATAGGAGTCCATTCTCAGTTTCTATCTTATGGGTTATAGGCATCAAAGTCAGGTAGTTAAGCTTGGTGGCAAACACTTCTACCTTCTAGTTCATCTTGCTGGCCAAGAGCTTCATTTACTAAGCATCACTTACATATGTATGATGTCTGTCACACACATATCATTTGTATATGTGTAGTGTTGGATAGTGAACACAGGTCTGTAGTAGAAGGCCACTTGTTTGTTCCCAGCTGCTCAGCCCTGAAATAACCACACAGAAACTATATTATTTGCAATACTGATTGGCCAATAGCTTGATAATATTTCTGGCTAACTCTTATATTAACCCATCTCCATTAATCCATGTATTGCCATGTGGCTGTGGCTTATTGGCAAAGTTTCAGCATGTCTGTCTCTGGTGGTGGTTCCTTGGCTTCTCTTTACTTCGCCTTCTTTCTCCCAGCATTCAGTTTAGTTTTCCCCACCTACCTCTGTTCTGCCNCAAACAAACAAACAAAAACCTCTCCTTTCCCCACAAAACCCTTTTGTCTGAAGATGGTCATTACATGCTTTCCTGATGGTCTCTTGGGTTGAGTCTTGTCTGTCATGTTTTCTTTACTGAGTGCCCCTCCGCTTTAGGCAAGGGACTTGGAAGAGAATGGTGTGTCCCACAGTTTACCCTGAATTATTTCAGCTATGCTGTGAAAAACCCCATTTCTTTACAGCATACCCTGCTGTAAACTGGGTAGAGATTTTGGAGTTGAGACATCCATTCCAATCCTAGCACAGCCATTTGCTAGTCGTGTGACCTTGGGCCAGTCCTGAAGTCTCCCCCTGCCTCAGTTTCCCCATCTCTAAGATACAGAGCCACCCATTCTACCCTGGTTCCTCCTTCAAGTCTGGTAGGGACTCATTTGTGACAATAGATAGGAGTGTGTTAGCAGATGGGCAAGAGCTCTATCAATGTCAGTTAGTTTTAGCAAACACATCCTGGTGTTGACACATCCTGGGTGACTATTTGCGCAGAGCAGAGCTGAACTCAGTCCTCAGGAAAGCAAAGAAAGGGACTGGGGAGGCATCCAGTCAACATGAGGAGATGCTGGATGTGCTGTGCCGGCATATAGGGAGAGGACGGACCTGCATGGTCGGCCAAGGTTTGGGGAAGATGGCCCTGGTCCACTCTACCAGTAGGGTCCAGAAACTTGGGGTGAGATCTAGTGACCCAAGTTTCTGGAGTCTCATTTTGCTTCCAATGAGATGGCAGGGCAGCCATTTCCCACCTCTCCTCCTTCTATCCCACAAGGCTAATTATTATAAAATTTCTCTGTCATTGCTTTGCAATGGTCCACAGCCTAACTAATTTAAAAATGCAAATGAATGCTAAATTACAGTTAGATTTGGAGTTGGTTTCCTGCCCACATACCTAGAGATGGTAGGCGTTATGTCTGTGGTTGGAAATCAATCTTCGGTGCCCCAGGGTGACTTGATAACAGCCAGTGGTATCACTGTTGATGTCATGAGCTGCTGGACTGATGGAGTTCTGCAGCATGGGGGACCATCAATCTTCGCCCGTCTCTGCCTCTGCAGCGGCATACTGCAGCAGTGCTGGGATTTTTCCGGAAGGGGCCCTCCCTCTGCCATCTGTCAGGTCAGGGATGAATCTGGTTCTAGTGGCTGGGCAGCGAGCTCTGCCTTCAGAACACCCCTCCTTGTTGTGAGCTCTGAGGCTGAATGCTATTTGGTGACTCTACCGAGGATGAGGAACAGGCCCTGCTGTCAGTAAGTGCAGTGATTATTAGCATGGTCCACAAGACACTGTGACAGTTCAGGGGCTTGAGATGCAGAGTCTCTGGCCCCAACTGCCAAATACTGATTGGGGCTCTAGAGATGCAATCCATAAATACATTAAAAAAATAAAACCAATAGCAACAATAACAACTCTAGAGATGCAATCCATAAATATATTAAAACAAAACAAAATAAAACAAACAGCAACAATAACAACAATAATAACAAAACTAAGCAAATCCAAGTCGCTTGGATGTTTTATCTTCATACTGAGGTTAGAAAAAAGCTGCAACCTGGGGTAAAACAGTAGGCTATTAGGGCAAAAAGAAATCAAAGGAAGTTTCTGGACTTGTAGTGACTTGAACTTTTGCCGTGTAGCAGAGATACCTGGGAAGCTTCGAAAGCTCTTCCCAAGCCAGAGGTCCCACCCCACACAATACCTTCACAATGACTGATGTCAGACCAGGTTACAGTGCTGTTTGAAATCTCCGGTAGACTCCAGCATCTATGGGACCTCTGCTCTGGCTGGCCTCTTGATGTCCTGGTGGGAACAATGTTACCACAGAGAGGCTATCTCTCTGAGTAGTGGTAGCACCAGAGTCAGGGGCTCAGGCAGGATGAGAAATGATAGTGTTCCCACTTCTGTGTTGAACCAACAGCAACTCTGTTCTCTGAGTGCTGCTTAATCCTGAGACAAATTGATACTGGAAGTTTTGGATTCTTACAGGGCAGAGAGTCATGCTGTTCTCTGACTCTAGACAGCAAACCCGAATTTGAGTTCCTGTTTCTGATTCGCTTACCCCATGTTCCTGAGGCTGTCCTCTGCCACCTAGAGAAGAGTGACAGGGAAGTTGACTTCTGTCTCTAGCACTAGCCCTACAGAGGGACCATGAACAAGAAACTAAACCTCTTAGTCTCTTGTTCCTCACTCTAGATCCAGTGTGTGCAACCAAATCAAAGTGCCTGGCTGAGAATAGAATTGGCTTTCACACTGTAGTCTAGTGCTGGGCAGGAGGACATTGGCAAGCATGCGATGGATTGACTAGCTAATTGAACAATGCAAACATAAACACTCTATGGCCCTTTCCCCTGGCTCATCTAGCCCCAACATGATTTACTCAGTAGGTCTTAATTTAAAAGATTTGTTTGGGCCAAGAATTTCCACATTATACCTATTTCTAACCATAGCCAGTGGGGCAGTAACAGTTACTTTCCAGAATACAATTCTGATGAACAAAATATCTTGCTCTGTTCCTACTAATTTAGAATTTGGAAAGATAGAACTTCTTCAAAAAAATAACATAAATGTGTGTGTTTATGTGTGCACACTCATGCCACACCACAGTGAGCCTGGGTAGATCAGAAGACAACGTATAGGAGTCCATTCTCAGTTTCTATCTTATGGGTTATAGGCATCAAAGTCAGGTAGTTAAGCTTGGTGGCAAACACTTCTACCTTCTAGTTCATCTTGCTGGCCAAGAGCTTCATTTACTAAGCATCACTTACATATGTATGATGTCTGTCACACACATATCATTTGTATATGTGTAGTGTTGGATAGTGAACACAGGTCTGTAGTAGAAGGCCACTTGTTTGTTCCCAGCTGCTCAGCCCTGAAATAACCACACAGAAACTATATTATTTGCAATACTGATTGGCCAATAGCTTGATAATATTTCTGGCTAACTCTTATATTAACCCATCTCCATTAATCCATGTATTGCCATGTGGCTGTGGCTTATTGGCAAAGTTTCAGCATGTCTGTCTCTGGTGGTGGTTCCTTGGCTTCTCTTTACTTCGCCTTCTTTCTCCCAGCATTCAGTTTAGTTTTCCCCACCTACCTCTGTTCTGCCCTGATATAGGACCAAGGCAGTTTGTTTTTTTATTAATCATTGGTATTCACGGCATACAAGTCCTATGCATACCAAGAAATCACCATACCACTGAGCTGAATTAGCCTCATTATCTATCTATCTATCTATCTATCTATCTATCTATCTATCTATCTATCTGTCTGTCCATCCGTCTATATCTATCTGTCTGTCTATCTGTCTGTCTGTCTGTCCATCCGTCTATATCTATCTGTCTGTCTGTCTGTCTGTCTATCTATCTATCCATCCATCTGTCTATCATCTATCTATTTGTGTGTGGTATAAGAAGAATGTAAAGATAAGATCAACACCAACCAGTAATCATGTTACTCTTGGGCTTTGTCTACATGTGAGCTGCAGTCCTAAGCATTTTTTAGCTTAAAAATATTTTCCATTTGAAAGATCTGGCAATATCAGTCAACCCCATACCTTCCTTGATTGAGGCTGTTATCTGTATTTTCTTACCTGTGACTCAGCATCAAAGTGCTTGCTTAGTAGTATTTGAACAACATGAGCTTCTGATTCCTGGCTTGGGTGAAGGGCAGTGGCTATGATGAAGGTACAATTCAGACAGCCACTGATAGGTGTTTATGAACTTTAGCTAGGTGCTGCCCTGGATTCTGGGGTTTGAACTTTTCTGTGGAATAATAATAATAATAATAATAATAATAATAATAATAATAATAATCTTTCTGTATATTATATGAATATATGTCACTTGGGTTAATATATGATTGGGTTAATAAGCAAGCTTACTGTCCAATAGCCGCACAGGATAAAGTTAGACAGAAAGTCAACCTGAGAATGATGAGATGAGGAAGGGCAGAATCAGAGGAGTCACCAGTCAGATGGCGAGCTAGCTGGACACACAGAATGGGATAGAGGTAAAAGACACAAGCCTCAAGGTAATATATAGATTCAGAGAAGTGGTTTAAGTTGTAAGAGCTAGTTAGCAATAAGCCTAAGCTATTGGCTGAGCATTTATAAATTATATTAAGTCTCCTAGTCAGTTATTTAGGAAGCAGCTGTTGGTTATTTGGGAGCAGGTGGTAGGGGCAGGAAACTGCCTACAACCCTTTGCTGGAAATAGATGTATCCCAGTTGCTTTGCTATATATCATGCAGAGGAGACAGGTGGCAGTTAGACCAGCAGCAAGCAGCTAAACGATCATAGATGGAGAAGGAGGTTGGGTAGAGTGTTGAGTAGAGAAACTGACTCAGAGGAGAGATGCATCATCCACAAGGTGATGACAGTATAGACATGGGTGTAGGGGCAAGAGCCCCTGTATAAGGAGGAACAGGATGGGGCTCCTGCAGGAGGAGGAAGGACAGAGTTCTGTAGAGCAATGATGGAGTTTCTGCAACAGCAGATGCATAGAGCCTGTGGAAGGTCAGCCTGGCGAGTTAGAAGAGTTGAAACAAAGTCTTCAACTCTCCAGGCTCACTGGACCACCTGTGTATGATGGTAGGGTAGAGCTGGATTCTGACCAGAGTCAAAGGGGAGGTAGTTTATAGCATGCTGGATTTAACTATGTGCTTTGGATTAACTATGTGATCTGGATCATGGCTTACTAGGTGCTGTAGTAAGGGTCAGACTCTAGACACAGAGCAAATGCGTTTTTAATTAATTAAAAAATAATATTCATTCCTTGAAAATTCCACACATGTATACAGTGTATCTTGGTCATCTTCAACCCCCTCCCCTGATTTCCTCTAGATGCTCTCTTCTCTATCCCCCTCCCAACTCTTCAGGTCCCTTTTTTCCCCATATAACTCACTGAGTCCAGTTAGTACTGCCTATATGCAAACGGGTGTAGAGCATTCACTGGGATATGGACAATCTAGTCTTGTCCACTCTTCCCCAGCATCCACCAACTGCTAATAGCTTCACAGCTAGAGCTGAGCCTTGGAATACCATCAACTACGCATGTGGGGATTTTAAACTGGCTTGAGTTTGTGCAGGTGGCCACAGCTGCTGTGAGCCCATGTGTGTGTGATGGCCATGTCACATCCAGAAGACATTATTCCACATCACCTGTCCCCATCCTTGGCACTTACATTCTTTCTGCCCTTCTCCTGTGATGTTCCTTCAGTCTTAGAGGTGAGGTAGACTATAGGGGTGGATTCCAATCAATAATTTCTTTAACATACATTTACTGAGTTTCTATGCTGCAGCCATGTAGGTGAGCAAGGACCAAGAAAACAAAGTCAGTTTTCAGTACAGTTAGATTTGTCAGGTGTTGGGGGGAGAACTGTATTTGGGCTATCAAATGTGAATTTGTTCATGTTGCTAGCTTCACTCCAATTTCAGCTTCTCAACCATCAAATGGTGGGTGGGTAGGGGCGGGGAGGGTGGTAACAGAAACCTCCTCAGAGGGTGCTTACGAGGTCACGTGAGTTAGAAGTTGGAAAACAGCATCCCACGCATCAGGCGTATCTAATGTCAGTTGTATGCAAACCAGCTGGGGTAAAATAAGATGAAAATCAATCTTCGTTTCTAATTCTGAAAACTCGGAAGCCTCCCAGGAGACAGTTGAGGAGAGGTAGTGAGGATTCCTGCCAGCTCCATCACTCACCCAAGAGGCCTGGCTGGCATATCCTTCTCCTTTTAGACGGCAACTTGCCATTGGCTGGGCCCGTGGCAGTGGGCCAGTCACTGAGTTTAAATAGAATTTTCTTTGTAAATTGACACAGCAATGAAATTACCAAACTGTTGTGTTTATCTTTCTAAATAAAAGACAGATTTTAAGTACATTATACCAGAGTAATTGAAAATCAGAAGCAAATGAGGTGATGGTGGCGTTTTTACTGGGATTCCTACACTAATGTTTCCTTCCACTCTCTGACCCTGCATTAGGTACAGGAGGAGGATTGGGTGGGAAAGAAGGCACTCTGTGGTGTCCCTATGCTCGGAGCTGGTATGATGAGGGCAATTTTCAGAATGACATTAGCTTACCATTTGTGAAAACCGAACTCAGGATATTTTCCAAGGGGTGTGAATGTCACAATATGGATTTCAATTAAGGTTTTGCTGTTCCCAGGAGAAACAGGGTTGCTGCCTGGGGAAGCAAGCCCTTATTCCTCTGGGTTTAGGCTGTAGACTGCAAGTTGGAAGTGGCTTTCTTTAACCCAAGCTTAACTTCCAAGGCCCCCTGGGAAAAGCTCACCATCACAAAATCTGTGCATTACCTCCTGTGACTGCCTGAGGTGAGCTAGAATACTGCCATTTGCTGCAGGAGGCTGACCTACTCAGGGAACTGTCTCGAGCATCCCAGGACCAGTTGACAGGTTTTGAGCCTTGGCTTTCAAGGTTTTTCCTGCCAATTGTTGGGGACTGTGGACCTCCAGACCCTGAGTTTCCTGTGAACCCTTGCTTGCCTGAGTAAACATGCTTGCAGCTGCTCTGAGCAAACAACTTGTTTTCCTGTGCTTGCAGCTACTCTGAGCACGAGACCCTCGGAAGTTCCTGATGGCAGGGGAGTGGTTTCTGGTAGGCTTGCAGCTGAGAGTTGGGGCATGGCCACTGGTCAAGGAGATCTTATATAAGCTGCCCTGGAACACAATAAAGTTGGCATTCTTGATTCAAGGGGGCATTCTTGTTTCAAGGATGACCCATGTCTCTGTCTGTGTGCGTATGTGTGTCAATCTCTAGGCCCTTGCCTGACTTACGAACCATGTTGTAGTAGTAGAGCAGGTGTTGCTCTGCAAGCATAGCACCATAGTACATGTAGTACAGTGTGTTATAGCCAATGACAGTGAGGGAAGTTGCATGCACTCCTGTTTCTTCCAATGCCATGATCTCTAGGCAGCTAATGACAAACTATATTAGAACAATTTTTAATGTGAATAAGTAAAGATATTTTCCCAACCTTGAAAGTGGGAAGGGGTACATCTTGCAGACAAATTTACAAAGACTGGTGTAGATGGAAGTTTCTCTACCACCTGATCCTGCAGCTGTTCAGTCCCAAAGAAGCATTATGTTATATTATTTATATTAATTATAAACTCTTTGGCCTATTAACTCAGGCTTATTATTACTAGTTCTTACAACTTAAATTAAGTCATAATTCTTGTCTATGTTTAGCTGTATGGCTTGGTACCTTTTATCAGTGAGGTATTCTCATCTTGATTTCTCTGAATCTGCCTTTTCCCTTCCCAGAATTCTCCTTGTCTGGTTGTCCCACCTATACTTCCTGCCTGGCTACCAGCCAATCACTGTTTTACTAAACCAATACAAGTGACAAATCTTTACAGTGTACAAGAGCATTATCCCACAGCAGACTGGGAAGACAGCTTGGTCTTCAAAGTACTTACCACACATGTGTGAAGACCAGAGTCCAATGGCTGGCACCCACATAAAAAGCCAGGCATCATGCTATTTACATAATCTAAATTAAAAAAAAATCCTTTGAGGCAAGCAAAGAACTGATTATCCCAAGCCTTGTGATACCATCTTTCCCTGGAACCTGTCCATTCTTTTTGCTTATTGAACAGCAGTCTGTGCAGCCCCCAGCACAAGGTACAGTGCTGCCCATATCTAAGGATTATCCATCTGCATATCTAAGCACACTGCAACTAAATGAATATCCATGACAAAAGGTTAGTAACTATGCTGTCTTCAGACAATGGATAATTTTGCTGGAAGAATATTGGCAAATGAATGCTCTGTGCAGGATATTGGAAGGCACATGATGATGTACCTATTTAGAAACACCCCATCACTGAGCCTTCAGTGTGGAGCTCATATAGCCCAGGATGGCCTAGATTTCACGATGTAACCAAGGATGGGCTTGAATGCCAGATGTCCTGTCTCTAACTCCTGAACCCTTCAAGCGTTAGAATTACAGGCATGTGCCATCATGCCGGTCACTAGAGGGAATTCTTAGGTAAAAGTCATTGATGGGAGTGTGAGGGCATGTTTAGATTTCCTTTGTTTCTTTCTTGAGTTGAAAGTTTGCTTCTTGGTGTCCTTGCATATGGAGGCATGGATGACTAGAGAAGTAAGTGTTTCTGGAGAAACATGACAGTGATGGAATGGCCAAAAAAGATCCAGGGTTCACTGCTCAGAGCCTGCTGTACAGGAAGAGGTGGTCATAAAATGTGGGTCTCATTGCTGAGGTGTCACCTTCCCCTGCGCAGATACACAGAACTGTCATCTCCTATGTTCTTTTATTTAAAGCACTAACTGTACGACCCAGGTTCATCCTTGTTTTGAGTATCTGAGACTAGTGGCCCCATGCTGGTCCCTTATAATCAAGGTTGTGATACCTGCTAAGACTCCAGGGTGGTAGCAAAGCTCCTGTGGTTCTGGGCTGGGTTTAAGTCTGCCTTTAGTACAGATTGGGGATTCCATATCTCTCTAGTCTCTCCCAGATCTAAAGAATAGAGTTCCTATTGCTCTAGCACAGTGGTTCTCAACCTTCCTAACCTTGTGACCCTGTAATACAGTTCCTCATGTTGTAGGGATCCCCAACTGTAACATTATTTTTTAACTGCAACATTATAAGTATATTTTTGCTGTCATGGATGGTAATGTAAGGATCTGATATGAAGATGGTCTTAAGCCCCATGAAAGGGATATTTGACCCCCAAAAGAGTCGAGACCAACAGGTTGAGAACCACTACTCTAACAGTAAAGACAATTATTATGCTGGCCTCTGCAACAAGCTGCAACCCATAGAAAATCTGATGGAACCAAATCAGCTTTGGACAGAGGACAACTCATCCTGCCCCTAGTGGATATGTCCTTCCATTTCCTTGGACCACACTGAGCATCCTTGAAGATCCAGACCATACTGCTTGCTCAGTCTTGAAGGACAAATGCAGACTGATGAGCTGACATTAAGAACATGGGTTTTGCATAATCTGAAGTCACCATGTGGTGTGGGATGGAGTATGCAGAGAAGAGAGGAGCCACGAAGGAGCTCTGGAATGGAGTGGCATGGTGCTGGACAATATTTAAGGGGTTTTCATCCTGATTTACCTTTGGGTGTATGTATGTGTACTTGTGTTTGCATGTATGTGGGTGCACACAAGTGTACAGGTGAGCATGCATGCACATGTGTCAGAGTGTGGAAGCTCTAAGTTGACATTGGGTATCTGTCTCTATCATTATTTGTTGAGGCAGAATCTCTGGTCAAATCTGAAGTGTAGTGATATTTTGTGTGTGCTCTAACAAATAAAGCTTGCCTGAAGATCAGAGGCCAGAGCTAGCCACTAGTTAACCATAGAGGCCAGGCAGTGGTGACACACACCTTTGATCCTAGCACTTGAGATCTCATGTCTTTGATCACAGAACTTGTGGTACATACACATTTAATCCCAGAAATAGGGAGGTGCAGACAGGAAAAGATAGGACTGGGTGGAGAGAGGAATATAAGGCAGGAGACAGGAGCTCAACCCTATGGACTGAGGATTTGGTAGAGGTAAGAAGTCTCCCTAGCGGCTTGTTCTTTTGTTTCTCTGATCTTTCAACATTTACTCTGATATCTGGCTCTGGGATTTTATTCAGACCAATTAGAATTTATTCTACACTGAAGTTCTGATTCCAGCTAGTTTAGCTAGCCAGATTGTTTGAGGAAGATTCTGACTCTGCCATCCAAGTGCTGAGACCACTGGTAACTGTAATGACTGCCTGGGGTTTAGGGTTGGTCTTCAGGTTTGTGGACAAGTGCTTCGTTTGCTGGGGCAGCTGTCTCTCTAGTCCTTGTAAGGAAGGCAAATATGACTGACTGTAAAACCTTATGTGTAGTCTTCAATAATAGGGCCTTATCAGGTTCAGGATAGATGGGATCCTGGTGCTAAGAGGAGGAAGTAGACATGGATTTCCATCACTCATCAAGAAGCTATCTGCAACTAATACCCTCTTGCAAAGAAAAAGGTAGTTTTCTCCAATGCGGTCTCACTGGGTATATACACCACACTCAAGGGTAAGGCTCATGCCCAACACTAAACGACTAACACAAAGCAACCCAGTGGTAATTTTTGTAGACAGTTTTTCTCCCTAATTGGTCTTTTAATTGTATATTATAGTTTCTGATTTAGTGTTTTGTGGGAAGGTTTCTGTTTTTTTGGGTTTTTTGTTTGTTTGGTTGTTGCTTGTTAGAGAGAGAGAGAGAGAGAGAGAGAATAAAATCACAGATTTGAGAGGCTAGAGAGGTAGGGAGGATCTGGGAGTGGTTGGGGGTAGGAAAACATGATCAGAATATATTGTATGAAAATAAATTTTCTATGAAAATAGCTTTATGTGTCTGTAGAGTTGGGTTCCATTTTGCATGGGGGCACTTCCTGGAAGGTGACTAAGAAGTTGAAAATGCATCTTGTACAAAGTAGGGAGTTTCTAGAATGAGGAGAGAGCCTATAATGAAGATGTGCCATATGTCTGGGGCTCACAAGGATAATATTTTTGCCTTTCAGATTAAACAGTAAATAGCTAAGACCAACAATGACTCAGCATTGAAAAGCTTTCAGAATGTCTGTGGATGGAGTTTTTCATTGAACTAGAAGTTGCTTACTTCCAGAACTGTCCATGTTGGGGCTGAAGGTCTGCCTTCAGAGATGCTGTATTGGGTGGGCGAGCAAGGAAGCATCCTCCCAGTTTTGTTACGTTACAGTGGACCCATCATCTGCCTCCCACTTCCCAAGTTCTAGTTGTGAAGCCTATACTAATTTGCTATGAGAACTTGCCTAGTTCATTGAACTTCTCTGGGTCTCAGTTTACTCCTCAGACAGATAACACCTGTCCATAGTACTCAACAACAAGACTGCAGAGGCCTGTGGGGTAGGATAATGCATGTGAAATGGCTGGCTTTCTAGAACAAGCTAGAGGGCTGGGGCGACTATTCAATGGGGAGGAGCACTTGCTGTGAAAGCATGAGGACTAAATTCAAATCCCTGAGCATCCACATACAAAGCTGAACATGGCTGCCTGGGCCTGCAACCTCAATACTGGAGGGTTGAGACAAATGATTCCTGGGAGCTTGCTGGCCAGCCAGCCTAGCTGAATCGGCAAAGCTTCAGTTCTGTGAATGACCCAGTGTGGTGGTTTGAATGAAAACGGCCCACATAGGCCCATGTGTTTGAATGCTTGGCTGCCATTTGGAGGAACTGCTTGGGAAGGATTCAGAAGTATGGTCTTGTTGGACAGGGTGTTCTACTGGGGGCAGGCTTTTCAGCTTCAGTGTGTTCTTCTGCCTGGCACTCAAGATGTGGAAGTGCGAGCTCTCAGCTGTGCCTGCTGTCATGCCTTCCTTCTGCCATCATGGATTCTCATCCCCTGAAACAATAATTATATAATTTATAAATTTATATCACTATATGTAAATATATAAATAATATATTACATAATTTGTAAAAGCTTCATTTTATGAATTGCTTTGGTCATGGTATTTTATCACAGCAATAGAAAAGTAACTAAGACATCCTTTCCCAATACAATATTATGGAGAGAAATGGGGAAATACCCAGCATCCTCCTCTGGCTCTGGCCTCTATGCACACACGTGTACACGTGCACACACATACACACACACCCTACTACCACCATCACACACACACACACATGCAAACATACACTATCACCATCACACACATACCACCACCATCTCACACATACTACAACCATCACACACAAACCACAACCACCACCATCACACACCCATACACACACACTACAACAATCCCACACCAACCACAACCACCACCATCATCACATACTCATATACACACCCATTACAACCATCACACACAAACCACAACCACCACCATCACACACCCATACACACACACAACAACCATCCCACACCAACCACAACCACCACCATCATCACATACTCATATACACACACATTACAACCATCCCGCACCAACCACGACCACCACCATCATCACATACTCATATACATACACATGTACACACACACTACCACCATCACATACATACCACCACCACCATTATGCACCCACCTACACATACTCACTAGCACCCTCACATATGCACAGACAACGAACAGGATAAACAGGACAAATTCTGAGCTCATGATGCATTAAAGATGCCACAAGCCCCATTCTCCAGTTCCTGGACTGACTAACTCAACCATGGTGAAGTGTGGAGACTCAGGGGCCAGACTGCTTGAATTTGAGTCCAGACCCTCCTCCATTATGGATATTTAATCTTTGGCAAGATGATAACCTTGCTGACTCTTATTTTTTTCCTCTGTGTAAGAGCAAGACTATAAAAGGCTGAGAAAGAGAGGGGTGAGTTCAGGAAGTCACTGCAGAGGGTAGGACCTCTGACATGAGCAGCGACTGTCAAAGGGCCAGATGTACAGTGTGCTTCTGCCAGGCTTTATGTCTCTCGCCCTTACTATGTCATGTGGTGGGCTGTGACACCCACTGGGGCTGAGCCATTGAGGTATCTTTGAAGCATCTTTTATCAGAACATTAACCGTTACCGAATGTCCCAAGCAGTCAAATGCCTAGAATGTCCACCTGAGTCCCTCCAGGGAGAGCTAGGCACAGCTGCCAAAGTCTGTCAACTTGGAGACCCCAAATGTTTTCTTTTGTTTAGAATCTCATAACATTCTGTCATAAATGTTTTATAATTACCTCATGAATTATTCACCTGCAACTTAATAACCTTAAATTTTATGGGATTATGCTTTTATGGGAGAGAAACATTACCAACCCAAGACCCAACTGTGAAGAGAAAGTGCTGACACAGACAATTTATTTCCACTTTGTGGAAGAGGAATTTTTTTTAACTATAAAATATGTAGTATTGATAGAAGCACAAACAAGAAAACTAAAAGAAGAGAGAAAATTCTTATGTTGCTCTTTTAAAAACATTTTATGTCAAAGCTGTTCATGCCAGATTTACCGTAATCCAATGTTGTTTGTGCCACCTTCTTTGGTGGAACCAAAGAACAATCCTTTTTTTCTCTTCATTACCCATTAGAGTTGGGTTTTCTTATATTTTCATCCTGAATTACTGAATTTTATTTCATCTATCTGTATTTACCAGTGACTTTTCATGTGTGCATACCTGAGGAAGCCAGAAGAGGGGTTCAGATCTCCTGGAGCTGGACTTGAAAGTACTTGTGAGTTGCCTGAAAAAATATCACAGTTGAAGTTTCATTTGTCAAGTTGGTACAAACCAGAGTCATCTGGGAAGAGGGACTCTCGATTGAGGAATTGCCTCCATCAGACTGGCCAGTGGCTTGTTTGTGGGAACTTTCTTTATTGGTAATTTATGTTGGAGGGTCCAAGCCCAGAGTACTTCCCCAGGGTATGTGGGCCTATGTTGTATAAGAAAACAGGCAGGGGAAATAAGCCAGTAAGCTGCATTCCTCCAGAGTCCCTACTGCAGTTTCTGCTTCAGGCTCCTGCCTTGAGTTCCTGTCTTGGCTTCCCTCTATGATGGACTGTAATCAGTAAGCTAAAATAAACCCTTTCCTCCCCAAGCTGCTTTTGGTCCATGTTTTGTCATAGGAGCGGAAGGCTCTCATCCACTGAGCCCCCACACATGATTTTTAAGTTAGTAACTCTCTCGCCATCTTGGATGGTTAGAGCATTTGCTTTGGAATCCTTGGTGATACTCAAGGACCCTAGGAGTGTAGTTTATGGGAGCCGTGGCTGGAAGATTGGAGCCCAAGTCTTGGTTATCATTTAATTGATGTGTATATTTAGTAATTCAATTAAGTTTTCTTAGTCTGGTTTCTTGATAAAGGATGAGACACACTTTTATAAGAACAGGTTCCTTTATGAATTTACCCAGCTGGCCAAATGCCACAGGGGTCAAATCTGAGGCCAGTGGAAAGATGAAAAGGGATCTCTAAGGAGAAAACAGGGTCATCTCAAAGAGAGATGGCAAAACCGACTCTTACTTGAGTTCAAGTCTTCTCTGGAGCAAGAAAGAAAACAGTGACCCCCTCCATCCTTAAGTGCCAGGTGATTAATAGCTTCTATTATTCAGTCCTCTAAGTAGCCAGAAGCCTGGCATGACCCAGCACCAGTAAGGCTGAAGCAGAAGGATTATGAGTTTGAGGCCAGTTTTGGCTATGAGACCATCTTCAAAACCTAGACAAACAACAGAACAGGAAATGTTTTGTTGAAATGATGGAGTTTGCATGGTCTTTTAGGAACCAAAGACTGGTACAAAGGTAATAGATTTAATGTAATCAAACCTCCTGCATCGCAGATGGAAAAACTGAGGTCCAGTGAGGAGAACAGACAGGACCTGATTCTCCAGCAGGCCTGGCAGCAGATGCTGGGGAAATGGCTTCATTCTTCAATGACTAAGGCTGAGCATCTGTTTAAATATCAAATCCAAGAGACATGCTGCCAGTAGGGGTCCCTGGATCAGAGGGAGGGACCACCAGTGAACACGGGTGTCAGGGGTGTTTTGCATGGGTGAGACCCGAGTCATTCAATTCCAGCCAAAGCCAGGCCCCAGAGGCTGTGCTTCTGCCTGTCTCACAGTCTGCCTCGCCTTCTAATAACATTTTATTACAGTTCTCTGGCTTCTGATTCATTTTCCTGACTGCTTTCTTTCTTATTGCTTTTCTGGCCCTACAATGAGGACAGCGAGTACCTTAATGAATGCAGCGAACAGTTGGGTGCAACTCATTTGGCCTAAATGGTTCTCTGTCCTCTGCCTAATGATGCTTTGGGGGATGTTTCCCTTGCCTTTCTGAGTGGATGACGGATGCTGATGGCTGCTGGTGTCTGAGAACATGAGCAGTGTCACAAACTTAGGACATGACCTATAAGAAGAAGGTGGGTCTGGTTAGCAGAGGGTCTGGTCCCCTTGCCAGCTAAGGACAGAGAGTTGACATTTGTTAAAGGTCTGTGGTGTGCCAAGCACCTTCCTTAGCATCTTCTCTCTGAGTCCCAGAGTGCTTTGTGCCTTTCCTCTAATAGCCAGACTTGCTCAAATCTGTTTCCCCCGGGTGGAATTGTTCTATTCTGCTTCTTTCTCATAGTTCTCGGTCTCTCAATGAGAGATTCACTTTTTCTTTCTTGCTCCAAGGGAAATCTGAACTCAAGCAAGAGCTGACTTCTTTGCCAGTTTGACGTGAGCCCACTTCCTATCCAGAGCTTCCCGATGGCCAACTGGACACAAGCTCTTGTTAAGTTCGTTTGGATTGGTGCTGATGCTCCACGAGGCATTCCTGTTCAGGTGGCATCACCTCTACTCTCATTTTACAGGAGACTGAGGCAAGGCTCAGGAGACTTTACCCAAACCCCATTTACAACGTGTATAGGACTCCATGAGTTGAGAGACCACACTTTCACATTTATCGGCCCTGCTGCCCGCTTCTAGGAGTGATGTCCCTCATTTCCAGGGCCTTCTGCATTTCAGCTCATGGCTCACAATCAGAAGATGGACTGGTTGCAGGCAGGCTCACGAGAGAGTCACAAGTCGAGTCTGCTCTCCACTAGAATTCTTGCTCTGAGCTGAGAGGCAGCTCTGGCTATGCACCAGTGTATAAAACAGAGTCTGAAGAATGGTCATCATTAGGAGGTGAGATAATTAAGGAGTTACCCTATAAAATACTGCAATGTCCCCCAGACCAGCCAAGGCCGACCTGAAATTAGAGACCCAGTTATTTGGTTCTTGGTGGTGGGACTCACTCATGGATCTAGAACTAACTAATGATGACAGGAGGCAACAAGGAGAAGGCAAACAAGCAAACAAACAAAAAAACCTTGTATATAGGAGCAATTGAAGAAAAAGGAGAAATAGGTGAGACTCCCAGGGTCAGCCAAGGATGAACATATTTCAGTGGGACATCAGGGTGGGATGGTTAGTTTGGTGAGTATGGACAGGAGTAGCTTCAGTGGGAGACTTAGTTTCTTTTTCTGCTGATGTAATAAAATACTTTGACAAAATCAACTTAAGGGAAAATGGACGTATCCCGGCTCACATTTCAAGGGTGGAGTCCACCGTGGCATGGACGGTAGGGCAGCATGAGAGTGGCCACAGTGCCTCCATAGGAGGTAAGAGCAGCAGATACATGTGTGTTGGCACTCACTCCCCCTGCCCCACTTATACAGTCTGTGATCCCACCCGTGGTTCACACAGGTCCACATAGGTCTTCCTGTATCAACTAATGCAATCAAGGCAAGCCTTCCCAGGCAAGCTCAGAGGGCCATCTCTGAGGTGATTCTAGATTCTGTCAAGTTGGCAGCACTCACCGTCATGGGGATAAACATACTCTCTGAAAATAGATAAACATTTTTTATATGTACATTTTAATTTTTTGAAATGATTAAGTCAGAATTTTATATAACATGCTTTGATCACATTTGCCCCTCCCTCAACTCCTCCCAGATCTTGCCCCTTCCTACCCATTCAACTTGGTGTCTATCATCATCATCATCATCATCATCATCATTCATTCATTCATTCATTCATTCATTAAGTCCTCTTTGTGATGCCCACATGTTCTTGGAAAGGTGACCTTCTGCTGGTGCATAGTTGACTTCCCAGGAGCCACAGATTCATTCTCTTCTAATAGCTATCAGTTACCAGTAGCTCCTCAGCTAGAGCCGGGAGTGCCCATCTCCCATCTGCATACTGGGATTGGGTCTGACTTGAACTTGCTCAGGTCTTGTGCCTGCTGTCTCAGTTGCTGTGAGCTCTTGTGTGCAACTGCCCTGACAAGGGCAGAAAACAGTTTCCTTGTGGTCAAACCCTTTCTCTGGATCTCCAAATATTTCTGCACCATCTTTGGCAATGAACTCTGAGCCTTGTGAGGAAAGAGCAGCCCTAGGTGTCTCATTTAGGGCTGAGCATTCCACAGCCTCTCACTCTCCACACCTTGTGCAGCTTCACTTTAACCACCGCCTACAGCAAATAGAAGCTTTCCTGATGCAGGTTGAGACATGCACTCATCTATGGCTGTAACAGCAAATCATTAGGACTCAGTTTAATACTGGGTCGATTTAGTCTAATAATTGTAGTGGCTTCTCCCCGAGGGCCTACGGTCTCTTTAGCCACAGGTTCTTGACTCCTGACTCCGATAACGTCGTTAGGTACGGGTTTTATCTTGTGGGATGGGCTTTAAATTCAACCAAGAAGTGGTTGTTTATTCCAGTGAGGTTTGTGTCATTGTTACACAAGTTGCTATATCTTGCCAGGACAGTCATTATTGAAGTTCTCAAATAATTAGTAAAAACTGCCAAATAAAGGGACTTTCTGACATCTTTGTACAAGAATAGCATGCATCTCAGCCGTTTTACCCTCCTCCCTCACTGATCCCTGTTGCTCCATCTCCCCTGATCTGGTCATGTTCTTTCTCCCAAAGTCCAGCTTCTACCTTCCTGTCATATTTATATAGGCATTCCACATATGAGAGAAAATTAGATTTCAGTTTTATTGGGAAGAAGGTATATAGTGGGGCTTGGCTCAGTAGATAAACAGTTGCCATACAAGCATGAAGACCAGAGTTTCATGTGGGATCCCTAGAACCCACATGAAAGCTGAATTGAGGTACTGACCTGTCTTAATCCCAGCACTGCACTCAGGAGGTGGATATGTTAGACCCCAGCAAGCTGATCAGATACATTAGTCAAATATGTGAGCTCTGGGGTTCAGTGAGTGATTCCCACCTCAATAAATAAAATAGAGAGAAACTGAGAAAGACATCTGTTATTAACTTCTGTCCTCCATATACATATGTGAACATATACATATATGTACCCACACACTTCATACATGCAGAAAAGAAAAGGATATCATGTTACCATTTTTTTAAAGAAAGTAATCAACAACTTTTAATTAAGAGTCTACATACCGATATCCTGTGCCAATGTGTTGAAGGATACTTCCCACTTTCTCTTCTATGAGGTTCAGTGTGGTTGGTTTTATGTTGGGATCTTTGATCCATTTGGACTTGAGTTTTGTGCATGGTGATTGATATGGATCTATTTGCATTCTTCTACATGTTGATCTCCAGTTATGCCAGCACCATTTGTTGAATATCCTTTCTTTTTTCCATTTTATATTTTTAGCTTCTTTGTCAAAAATCATGTGTTTGTAAGTGTGTGGATTGATATCCAGGTCTTCAATTCAATTCCATTGGTCCTCCTGTCCTTTTTAATACCAATACTAGACTGTTTTCATTACTGTAGCTCTATAGTGGAGTTTTAAATTCAGGATTGTGATGCCTTCAGAAGTTCCTTTATTGTACAGGATTGTTTTGGCTATCCTGACTTTTGTTTGTTTGTTTGTTTTTCCATATGAAGTTGAGTATTGTTCTTTTGAGGTCTGTGAAGAATTTTGCTGGGAATTTGATGGGCATTGCATTGAATTAGTAGATTGTTTTTGGTAAAATTGCCATTTTTACTATATTTAATTCTACCTACCAAAGAGCATGAGAGCTCTTTCCATTTTCCAGTGTCTTCTTCAATTTCTTTCTTCAAAATTTTAAAGTTCTTGTCATACAGGTCTTTCACTAATTTGTTAGAGTTACCCCCATGTAACCCCAGTAGCACAGATAATGAGAGAAACTATTAATAAATGGAACCTCATGAAACTGAGAAGCTTCTGTAAATCAAAGGACATGGTCAACAAGATAAAAGGACAGTTTACAGATTGGGAAAAGATTTTCACCAATCCCACATCAGACAGAGGTCTGATCTCCAAAATATACAAAGAACTCAATAAACTTGATATCAAGAGAACAAATAATGAATAAAAATGGGGTACAGGAATAAACAGAGAACTCTCAACAGAGGAATTTAAAATGGCTGAAAGACAATTAAGGAAATGCTCAACATCCTTACCCATCAGAGAAAAGCAAATCAAAACAATTCTGAAATTCCATCTTACACCTGTAAGAATGGCCAAGATCAAAAACACTGATGACAGCTTATGCTGGAGAGGATGTGGGGTAAAGGAAATGCTCCTCCATTGCTGGTGGGAGTCCAAACTTGTACAGCTGATCTGGATATCAGTATGTCGATTTTTCAGAAAATTAGGAAACAATCTACCTCAAGATCTAGCAATACCACTGTTGGGTTTATACCCAAAGGATGCTCAGTCATACCACAGGGACTTGTGCTCAGTTATGTTCATAGCAGCATTATTCATAATAGACCGAACTTGGAAACAACCTAGATGCCCCTCAACCAAAGAATGGATAAAGAAAATGTGGTACATTTACACAATGGAGTACTACACAGTAGTAAAAATAATGGCATCTTGAAATTTGCAGGCAAACAGATGGATCTAGAAAAAACCATATTGAGTGAGGTAACCCAGACCCAGAAAGACAAATATAATATGTACTTACTCGTAAGTGGCTTTTAGAAGTAAAACAAAGAAAAACAAGCCTAAAATTCACAATCCCAGAGAACCTAGACAACAAAGAGGGCCCTAAGAGAGACATACATGGATCTAATCTACATGGGAAGTAGAAAAAGNAAGAATGGATAAAGAAAATGTGGTACATTTACACAATGGAGTACTACACAGTAGTAAAAATAATGGCATCTTGAAATTTGCAGGCAAACAGATGGATCTAGAAAAAACCATATTGAGTGAGGTAACCCAGACCCAGAAAGACAAATATAATATGTACTTACTCGTAAGTGGCTTTTAGAAGTAAAACAAAGAAAAACAAGCCTAAAATTCACAATCCCAGAGAACCTAGACAACAAAGAGGGCCCTAAGAGAGACATACATGGATCTAATCTACATGGGAAGTAGAAAAAGACAAGATCTCCTAAGTAAATTGGGAGCATGGGGGTCACAGGAAAGGGTTGAAGGGGAGGGGGAGAAAAGGAGGGGAACGGAGAAAAATGTATAGCTCAATAAAAACAATAAAAGAGTCTACATAGTGAATTCCAGATTCATTGAGAGACCCTCTCTCAAAAGAAAATGTGGCATTGACTGGTTTCTACATGTGCATGCACGTGTGAGCATGACACACGTATTCTCGTCTTTCTCTCTCTCTCTCTCAGAATCTATATAGTCTCTCCGACTAATACCCATCCTTATTCAACTTTCTCATCCCTCAGTCTTTGAGAGTGTTGAATATAGGAATGTAAGTTACTCATGCCTTTTTCTCTTCCTACAGTGCACCCCTAAAACCTTCAAGGATGACTGTGAACTCCTCCCAAGTCTGAGATTTGCTTGTGTTCTCATACTGTGAGATCCACAGTTGGGCTGTCTTTCTACTCATCGCCTACTCAATAAAATTAGTTGCATCCTTACTTTGCTATCCTCTGGAGGACAAGATTTCTGGATTCTGGACTATAAAATTAAGCTGTGTTTTCTAACATCATTGAAATCATATAGTTCTGAGAATAATTTCTTGAATAAGAGGACTTTACCTGTCCACACCACACATATGAAGCATCTGTTTTTGCATTCCTTGCATTTTAAGCCCCTTCATTTCGTTTCTATCATTCTAAAAATGCAGAGAAGTCTCCTTATCAAATCTCAACTTAAGCTTCTATATTTTTGAGCTGTGGCTATGTTTGAGGCAGGATCTTGCTGCTGACCCTAGGCTAGCCCAGAGCTCACTTTGCAGTATAGAATGACCATAACCCTAACCATAACCTAACCCTAACCCTAACCCTAGCCCTAGCCCTAGCCCTAGCCCTAACCCTAACCCTAACCTAACCCTAACCCTAACCCTAACCCTAACCCTAGCCCTAGCCCTAGCCCTAACCCTAACCTCTAACCCTAACCCTAACCCCTTGGTCCCTTTAGTCCAGAGCTTACCGGTGTGGGCTACACCATCCATGTTTCAGCTTTGACTTCTAACCAGCAAAAGAAGAAAGTCATCTAACACAAATGACCAAATTCCCAGTATCGCTTTAGTCATTGTCCTGTTGCTGTGAAGGGACCCTGTGACCATGGCAATTCTTATAAAGGAAAACATTTAATTGGGACTAGCTTACAGTTTCAGAGGTATAGTCTGTTTTCTTCATGGTGGGGAGCATGGCAGCCCGCAGGAAGACATGGTGCTGGAGAAGGAGCTGAGAGTTCGACATCTGGATCCACAGGCAGCAGGAAGGAGAGAGAGCCACTGGATTTGTTTTGGGCTCCTGAAACCCCAAAGCTGACCCGCAGTGACACACTTCCTCCAACAAAGCCACACCTACTCCAATAAGGACACACCTCCTAATTCCTCTCAAGTAATGCTCCTCCCTAATGACCAAGTATTCAAATATATGAACGTATGGGGGCCATTCCTATTCTAACCACCACACGTACACTTTCTCTGTATGTAAAATTTCATGTAAATTGTCTCATTTAAACACACATGATGACCTGCGGTGTAGGGATTATAAAAGAAACAGGCTCAGCAAAGGGTAGTAATTGACTCAGCTTCACAACTAAAAAGCAATAAGTTGGTCAAGTCCATGTCAGGGAGTTCCAGGATTATACTCTTTTCTTTGCTATATGGTATCTCTTCCTATGTAATGGTGGCCTGATATGGTGCCTTCCTGGATGTCTGCACTTAGCAGTGGTCTTTAGAAATTATAGTTTTTATGACATTTAGAGAGATCATTGTTATTGTGTGTTGTGGAAATTCTCCCATTTGGGCGACCTCCCAGGTTTTACAAGTACTGGCAAAAAAAA
>LOEQ01001082.1:235154-245851 GCA_001685075.1 Bramus lutescens | reverse complement strand
TTGGTGAAGATCTTTTCCCATTCTGTAGGCTGTTATTTTGTCTTGTTGACCATGGAAAGGGCTTAATTTTGGAGGTTCTTTGGGATGGTTGCTTCTTGGTAGTCATGCTAAGGCATGGAAGACAATCTATTCCAAGCTTCAGTGTGTCCTAGCATCACCTGCAGAGGAGCTGGAATGAGTAATGTCCACCAGTCTCAGTTGTTTGGACACTGGGTCCCCAGTTGGTGGCACCATTTGGGGAGGCTGTAGAACCTTTAGAGGATGGAACACCCCTCCCCATTTCTCCCCCATCTAGACTCTGGCGTTTGCTAATCTACATTTTCCCTAGTGGCTCTCTCTATTCTGGACAGTCCACTGCGGTGGAACCTATACACTTTACTCCTTGCATATAGATAATTTTTTTTATATTCCAAGGCTCAGCCATGCCACTGTAGATCTGACTACCCAATTCTTGCTTATGTAAAATATTTAATTGTTCTACATATGCTGCACTGTATTCCTTTGAACAAGGACACCACTTGCCTCTGCAGCCAGTGGTCTTTGGTTTCAGATTTAGGAACCACCAACAGTGGCATTGCCCCCAGCAAGGTGGACGCTTTGCAGGATCAGGTTCTGAAGTGTGTTGAGTGTGCTTGGTCTTTAGAGGGGGAGCCAGCAGAGTGTGACCAGGTCAGGTATGGTGAGAGAGATTTAGAGTTGCCACCCTGGCCTGTAGGCTGTGGTGGGAGCTGCTTCAACTCTGGTCCTCTGTTTTCTCATTCATAAACGGTGGACAGCTGTGCTACTTTCCGAGCACTGCTGTTCAGAGGAAATGAAGTCGTATGTATTACACACTTGCTAAAGGGCCTGGCACTCGGGGAGTGAAACACAGATGAAAACAGCTCTGATTTTAGCTCTTTCTAAGGAAGGAATGGTGCGCAACTGTCTGATGGGTAGGTTAAACAGACAGGGAGAAATGCTCTCAATGGGGCAGACAGCTGTTCCTGGACTTCACAACATTTCCTAGAGGAAGCACCAGAGCGAGACATGACCCCTGGTGAAAGGGAACAAGGAGTCCCAGTTTCCGGTGCCAGGCAAGTAGGCCAAGCAGTGAAATCCTGGGGAGCAAGTCAGTGAGCAGCGTTCCTCTGCAGTCTCTACTCACTTTCGCCCTCCAGGTTCCTGCCTTGAGTTCCTGCCCTGATTTCACTCAGTGGTGGAGTGTGGCCTGAGAGTTGTACAGTGAGATAAATCCTTTCTTCCTCAAGTTGCTTTGGCCGTGGTGTTTTATCACAGCAGTAGTAACCCTGACTAAGACACATATACATAAATGAAAGTAAATCTTTTAAAATCCATATAATTTTAAGTTTTTTATATTTTATGTGATTTCTAGTGTTTTTACATTTAACACGTAACGAAATAAAACAATGCTAAGGGTGATGAAGGATTTTCTCTGCTCTGGTGATGGTTTGGTTCCTAGAACACTAGGGTCTGTCTACTCTTCAACAGTATCAGCTAAGGAGATAAGAAAGCCCCAGAGTGCACTGGGGACACAGGCACCAGGCAAGGTTACTGCAGCACCCCAGAAGAACAGCACCCTCTTGTTTCATCGGCTAGGGAATGCTCTCTAAGCCTGCTGACCCTGTGTCCTGCCTTGCCTCTGTTTCCAGTGTAGCAGCTTTGCAGCAGGCTGTAGTAGCTTTGGTTTACATGGACACGGTGCAGATTACAGCTGCTCCCTCACTCCTCAGCAAATCAACCACAGGCTAGTTTCACCCAAATACATTTAAACTTTGCATGGAATGAACTGACCATGCAAATTAATTCTGTCCTGTTTTCTGGGAAATTAAGAGAAAAAGAAAGAGTTCTGGCTGTAAATGCACAAAAGTATTTCTGTTGAAATGGAAACAAGGAGACACTTCTCAAGAGCTGCCTTTCTTATCTCATTAGCTAACTGATTGAAGATTCCCCTGCTCTGGGCCCAAGGCTTTGTTCCTGGGCCAAGTGAGACTGCTTCACTTTATCTGCCTCTTGCTCCAGAGAGGATCTTGGACTTTTTAGACCAGTGCATGACTCCTGGATGCCCCTCCAAGGATTGCCAGGTGTGTCAGCATCTGAGAGAGAGTGCAAGTTACATCCATGCTGGCTTCTCAATAAGCATGCAAACCAACAACAGTGGTGTGCTACGGAGAGACCACATGCATGTGTGTGTGTTTGTGTGTGCATTCCCATGCATGTGTGTGCACAAAGCTATCCTTCAGTCTCCACTGGGAGTTGGTTCCTGTTTTTTTTAATACCAATATCCATAAATGCCCAAAGCTCATGTATAAAATAATGCATTATTGACACATAAGCCACATTCATCTTTCCCTAAGTTTTGAGCCATCTCTATGAGACCAATAAAATGTCAGTGCTACTGGGTAGTAATTATACTGTGTTATTGATAGGGGCTCTAATTTCATTTCTGCGGTGGTGATAAAATAGATGGAAAAAGTGGCTGTTGTGAGAAAGGGCTCCTTTTGGTTCACAGTTCCAGATTACAGTCCCCTTTGCTGCGGACAAGAGCTAGGCACAGCACATCCTCAGTCAAGAGCAGGGAGAAAGCAATGCACACATGCTCATTTGTTTCCTTGTGCTCAGCTTGGTTTTCTACACAGTTCAGGGCCCCCTGCCTAAGGAATGGTGCCACCCACAATGGGCCATGTCTAGCCAACATAAATTAATAAGAAAATAGCCCATAATCATGCTCACAGATCAAGGCAATGTAGACAATCCCTTATTGAGATGCTTCCCAGTTGATTCTAGGTTGTGTCAAGCTGACAATTTAAGCAAATCTTCACAGGAAGTAATGACAAGGAAATTATATATATANATATATATATATACATATATATAAAATCACTGTATGCCTGCCTAATAGTATATGAAGAGAGACAATGCCCCAGCATAGAGAAATGGGGAGAGATTGGGAGACTGCACAGTGACTTTGGAATGCCATGCCTGCATGTCACTGTATCTGTATGAATTCTGTAGTGCCAGGCATGGGGCAATGCCAGTCTTTGTGGAATCCCTTACGACACCACCCATATTCTTTATCTGCAGATAGTTGCATACTTGAATACAGAACTCATCTACCACAGGGACAGAAGCAGGCAAAGAAAAACAGATGAGAAGTGGAGATTTCTTCCAAAATACGGCCCCCATGATTATAGAGGCACCGAAGTCCTGAGATCTGTGGTTGGTACATTGCAGATGCAGGAGCCCGAATGCAGAGCTCTGGTCTGAGTTGGAAGGCCTGAGATCCAGAAGCAAGGATGTCAGTTCTGGTCCTGAGTACCAACATGAAGCAGTGTCTTAGCCCCACATGGAAGCCTGGAAAAAAAGAGCAATATTTCGGCTCCTGGTCGAGGAGGAAGTAGTCCACAGCATCTCTAGAGGGCTATCCTCTTTCCTCTATGCTTTCACCTGTATGGAGGAGACCTGCCTGCACCAGAGACAGCAATGCGCTTCTTATTCCACGGACCCAAGTGTTTCCCACAGACCTGTGCAGACAACAAAGATTTATTCTTGCAATCTTGTCAAGTCAACCCAAGATCACCACCATGCATGGATTGTGTAACCCACAGGATTTTGTGAGGTTAGCTGGGTTTTAAGTTCTTTGTCTGGGGGAGGTTTATATGCATGTGTATGAGTGTATCTGTGTGTGAGTGTGGGGGTGTAGTGAGAAGTTGAAGATGGGCATCCTCCTCTCTTCTCCATCCCCCCTTCTCCCCTGGAGATAGAATCTGTCAATAAGCCCGTTGCTCATCAGTTGGCTAGAGTAGCTGGTCAGTAAGTTCTGGGGATCTGTGTGCCCACCCTCACTCTTACCACAGCCGACATTGGCATTATAGGCACAGACCGCCACACTTAGCTTTGCTTTTGTTGTTATTTTTTAGATGGAATATAACATAACCCAGGCTAATCCAAACTCTCATTGTAGCTAAGGATGATTGTGAACTGCTTCTCCAACCTCTGCCTCCTGAGTGCTGGGATCACAGCCTTGGTTAAAGATGAGACACGAAACCTTAAAATATTTATGTTGTACACGCACAACAAAATCTAGTGAGTAAGGAGTCTGGGATTTGAACTTAGAAAAGTGGAGGGCCACACCGAGAGCCATGTGTATCCTAAGATTGACTAGATTTCGATCTCTGCCATAGAAAACTAACAAAAATACAAGCAACAGTGACAGATGGCTGGCTTTATTTGTTGTGGTTGTTGTTGGTTTTGTTTTTCAAGACAGGGTTTCTCTTTGTTGCTTTGGAGCCTGCCTTGGAACTAGCTTTTGTAGACCAGGTTGGCCTAAAACTCATAGAGATCCACCTGCCTCTGCCTCCCGAGTGCTGGGATTAATGGCGTGAGCCACCACCACCCATCCCAGATGGCTGGCTTTAGTCACCCTTTAATACCACAGGCTGTGTACAAAATGTACCTAGCACCTGCATCGGGTTTCCAAGGCCATGCTTCACAACTGTGGCTCGAGAAAGAAGGAGAATGCAGAACTCTAGGATCCTTTGGATGGTTAGGTTTCCCTTTCTGCAGGACTGTCCCAAGTCAGACAAGTTGCATTTTTGGAAAATAGTAATTGGTGTATTGTGGCATAGAGACCATGAGGGCTCACAGTTGAGATGCTGTGTCACAGGAATAGGAACCTACATCGCCAGCTTCCAGGAAGATGAATCTTAGAAGGAAGATTGCTGTGGTCACTTCCCAAGCGTCTGTCTAGAGGGTTTGAATGAGATGAGCACCAGTTAAACTCACGGCAGTCTGAGGCATCTCGGATCCTGGGTGCTGACAGTTCCTCCTGAGTCTTGTAACTCTCTAAAATACCTTTGGTGGTCTCTCCCCCTAGTCAGCTTGTTCTGAGTTACTTCCATCTTTAAATAGATTACTGCCTGGAAGAAGAAGAGAGCTCTGAATTTGAAGTATTGCTTTGGAAGCACAAATTTACCTTCACGGTTTATTACAAGTTGACGTATTTTTTAGTATAAATTTCCTTAAATTGGGGCACAGCTGAATTTATAAGAAAATGTGGGAGAAACTTCTCACTTACAATGGGATAAATTTTAATATTCCATCTCCCTAACTATTTAATGCTTTGTCAAATAGATACAGGCTGATTGTTTTAGTTCTTTTTCCAGAGCACCAGGAGAACAATGAGGCTAATCCAAATTAGCTCTTTATTTTCAACTGAAATCTACATAATGCAGGGGAAATTAAAAATGAGCAGAGTCCCACTGAAATATTGTCATTGTTAAAATTGGCTGGACAGCAAGCAGTGTTAGTGTTCTCTTTCTCGTCTGTTAATTAGTATATTTCATGTGTATGACTGTTTTGCCTGCTGTCTGAGGCATGCGTGTGCCTAGTGTTTGTGGAGGTCAGAAGAAAGGATGGAATCCCATGGGACTGGAGTAACAGACAGATGTGAGCTGCCGTGTGGGAGCTTGGAACTGAACAGAGGTCCTCTGTAAGAGCAGCGAGTGTTCTTTGCCACTGAGCCATCTCTCCAGACCTGAGTGTGGTGGTGTTTTCATGGTACAGGCTAGTGGAGAAAGACAGCCTGTGGTGGTGTGAGCTCCAGCTGGTACAACCAAATAGCAGCTTCAGGCTCAAATGAGACCAGCGTTCACTATATAGAGGAGTTCAGTGAAGGCGGATCTGGAACCAAACTCACTCCAGCTGGTCTGGAAAAAGGAGAATTTGGAAATGGAACAAGCGCTTTTTGTGAGAACAAAACTCCCCTGTGGTCTTTCCTTTGTGGACGGATGTGCTTAGCTCAGAGGGTCCCTGGAGTGAATTTCCACATCTGTCTGGTTTTGTCTTTCTGGCTGCATTAGAAATGCAGATTAGTGTTTCTCTACAGTACCTTTCCAAGGGGACACCCTAGTGAGAACGGAGGCAGAAAGTGACTGGCCAGATTCCCTCTGAAGCCGATGTGAGCTTTTAGGTTCCACCTTCACCAGTGTCTGTCCCAGACTCCCCTGTCTCTTTCTTTTTCTCTGTTCACACTCTAAAGGTGGGCATATTAATAATTTCCCAGTCACTTTTGGAATAGCTTTCCTTCCATTGGTAGCACTTTTGGTGTTAGTTTGGGCAGCTGCCTATGGCCTACAGGGGTCCCATGCTGAGTCCCGCGCTGCCTGATTAACCCTCCAATGGGGGCCAGCTGGGGTGGTGGTGGGGTTAGATATTGCTCTGAGAAGGAGTTGGGGCTTGCCAGTGTCTGAAAATGGTGTGTCATAGAAATCTGAGTCACAGAGGTCATGTGTCTACCCTCTGTCATCTCTTCCAAGCCAGGCTGAGCCCTTGGCACACAGTGATGAGTATGTGTCAAGGCTTCAGTCCAGCAAACTTTGGTTCAAAACAGGATTCCAACTTCATAATGAGAATAGGAATGACTAGGCTCAGAGATGGGGATTCTGTGAAACGAATAACAAACATATGGGTGCAGCTCTCAGCATCCATACAACCGTAGTGACCCGCATGGGCAATTCTCTACAAATGATCATGGGATGAATGTGATAGAGCATCAGTTTCTGAAATGTCTGGCTTTTGTGACCAGGGATGATCTCCATGCAAGCACCACCCATTTAGCCAACCTGTAGCAATAAGATTGCTGTAGGAATTCCTAAAGCCAGTAGCCTTTAAGTTACCGGCCACTTGGGCATGGTCTCTTATACTATTTAGGCCGATGTAAAGCATGCAGCCAGTCTCCAGTTGCTGTTCTCCGTTCCAGCAGAGAATTGTGATTTGTGAGTCTACCCCTAAATAAATAACCCTCTATTGCTGTAGGAAGTCTTACAGCCAGTGGTTCCCTGCCCACTGGGGCGTGGTCTCTTAATACTATTTATGCCGATATAGAGCATGCGTCTGGCCTCTTTTCCAGCTGTGGGATTTGGTTTCTGATCTCTGTTCAAGCAGAGGATTCTGATTTGTGAGTCTACCCCTAAATAAATAACCATCTATTTCTCGGTTCTGAGCTAGCGTGGGGTTTCTTTTAAGTGTCCTTCTTCAGAGGACCTTGGCCTCCGGATCTCCAGTGAGGGGATCTTTGACCTCCTGTTTCCTCTTTTGGTGATGAAGGTCATTACATCCCTTCCCTACATTAGAGAAATGGGGGTTGTCTTCATGTGAACACTGGTGCTCAGACTAGATGGTTAGCATGGCCTCACTGAGTGGAAAGAGCAAGAGACTGCATTTTGAGTCCATGTGTCCATAGCAACGGTGCTCTGTCAGTCAAAGAAGGCATGGGGCGATGAGAATGCGTCTGCTGTTAGTGATGTGTCGCGTATCACCAGGGGACTCCACTATGGACTTCCTGAGCACCAGGGAACAGAATGACGGCTAAGACAGGATGATGGCGGATTGTGGCAAAACCCTAGCTCTAAAGTCTCTACCCCAAAGTGACAAACAAAGGTACAGTTAATATGCCACTGGCAAAGCCAAATCCCCTTAATTAGCAGGGACATATAATCCTACTGCAGAGCTGGAAGAGGCTGTCCGTTCATGCAGCCTTGAATGAGGATGGCACCAGTGTCTTCAGGGTACCGGGCACATGACAGGTGCTTAAGAGTGTGTGTTGGATAAACAAAGGAATTAACAAATGCACAGGAATGAAATAAGACTTTGTGTCACCCAGAGTTCACCTTGGTACCTGCACACAGTTCTGAAAGCATTTTGATTAGAATGTCCATGAAAGGACTATGTTTCAAAAATTATCATTAATAGAGATGACTCCTTTATTTCATGAGCATGTGCATGTCTGCCTGTGTGTGAGTACACATACACATGCGCATGGAGGCCAGAGGTCAACCTTGGGTATAATTCCTCAGGAGCTGTACACTTGGATTTTTGAGACTGGTCTCCCCCAGGATGTGAAGATAGTGGATTAGGCTAGGCTGGCGGTGAGAACTAGGTATCCCCTGTCTCTGTCTCCCCAGCGCTGGGATTACAAGCACACCCACCACATCTGGTTTTTAGGTGGATGTTAGAGTTGAACTCGGGTCCTCATGTCTGTGTGGAAAGCACTTTATCCATAGTGATGCCATCTGAGACCCAGTTCAGATTATTCATGTTAAGAAAACCTTGGGCTTGGAGAGCCCGGTGGAGAACGGGCTGGGTAAGTCCCTCCTTGCATTCTGCATTGGTGCACAGAATATTTTCCCATGTCTCTCCGAAAAGAGGTTTGTCAGGTCAGTTTGAACAGTTATGTGATTGTTAGAGTGTTAAAGGGTAAGGGCTTTGATGTAAGACTCAAAAGAACTAAGTGTAAAACGACCATAAATGACCACCTGCTTTGTAGACAAGTGTCTAGGGAACATTAATCAAAATGATGGCTCCCTTTGAAGCTAGCATTGGTTCTCCATGAAATGGCTAAAAGATGCCACTTAAGTGGCCATGCCGGATTAGCTGGCTTCCATACCTGTAGACACACTGAGACTGACAGCCACTTTTATCACTGTGCTTTGTTCCTAGTAAGCACCAGCCCAAAGAGCCACTTCCTGCCAAGAGAAGAGAACAAACAAATGCGTTTAAGTGTCCCTTCAGTTTCCGGGAGGCCTAAACTCTACCCATAATTTGGTTCATTTGTAGCTGATCATAGGGAGGATAATGAGTAAGGAAGATGGTGGAAGCAGAGGACAGGTTGCTAGGAAACAGATTTACTTCTCACATTCAGACAAATAAACTAAAGATGTGCTGCTAATGAGTCTAGTTATCACCAGTCTTGGTTTCAAGGATGCTCATTACAGAAGTGTTCTCCTCATGAAAAAGCAGCCATCAAGAGGTAGAGATTGTGGTGGAGGAGGAGCAGGGTAGGTGGGGGAGGAAGGAGAATGGGGGATAACAATGATTAACTTCTGAGAACAGATTTGTTGTTTGAATGATGGAGTTTGGATATGGCTTAGCACAGAATTGCATAGTGAAGGGTGTCAGTAAATGTTAGTCTCATTATCTTCTTTTCTTCTCTGTGTTTGAGGATAAAGAGAGGGGGAAACAGGACCGAGAGTAGGGAGATGGAAGAGGCACAGAGAGAAGAGAGAGAGAAGGCGAAAGAGGACAGATGGAGGAAGAGAGAGAAGGGAGAATCGGAACCAGGGTCATAGGAGGGAAATGGGAAGAGTGGGGAGGAGAAGAGAGGAGAGTGCCCTCTTAAGAAAACGACAGTTGTATCATCCAAGGCCAGGGTGCAGGCTTCTCAGGAGAGAGGGTTACCTCATTAGTTAATTCATTTGTTTAGTCTTAAAGCCACATTGCTTTTCTGTCGGCTTAGTGGCCACACCTGAATCTACTGATATTTTAACTACTGTCTGTGTCTGACAGCGCTGCAGTCAGTACCCAGCTGCTCAGACCGAGCTTGGTCCCACCTACAAGGGCCATTGCCAAATGTAGGTTTTAACTAAGATTCTATCATTCTATTTACCAATAAAGTCTCAGGAATCAGATGTTGGGGTGAAAACCTGCTAGAGCCAGACAAGAGAGTCTGAGAAGCAACCAACTCACCTTCCTTTTTGGCTGGAGACCCAGCAAGAGAAGCAACTCTCCACTCATCCCAAACCAAAAAGACTGTGAATCTCTAAGTCCCTCCCTACTCCTTCCTCTGTGTCTCTTTATCCTATTCCTGGTTCCTCTGTTCTCTCTATGGCTAATTCCTGTCAACTAGTTGCTGGCTCCATCCCCTGATCCAAGGTTAATTTTATTAACCTAGTCTTGGAGTTTCACAGTGTGATCAAATATCCCTCAACAGTAGATTATCACTAATCATGTTCAGAACTGTCAAATATGTGGAGCTTCACCAATAAGGACGGAATGGGATGACTTTGGCATGGATTTTTAAAGTGTTTTTATTGAGTTATATATTTTTCTCTGCTCCCCTACCTTCTTCCCCCTCTCCCCTCCTGCCCTCTCCCATGAACCCCATATTCCAATTTACTCAAAAGATCTTGTCTTTTCCTACTTCCCATGTAGATTAGATCCATGTATTGGTGTAGGAGGTTCTTTCTATGTGTTGCTTTCATTGGTCAAATAAAGAAACTGCCTTGGCCTTTTGATAGGGGAGAAACTTAGGTAAATGGAAAAGACAGAACTGAATGCTGGGAGAAAGAAGGCAGGCAGAGAGAGCCGCCTTGGAGTCACCAGAGTCAGACATGCTGAATCTTTGCTGGTAAGCCATGACCTCATGATAATACACAGATTAACAGAAATGGGTTGAATTAAGATGTAAGAATTAGCCAATAGGAGGCTAGAGCTAATGGTCAGGCAGTGTTTTAATTAATACAGATTTCCATGTGATTATTTCGGGCATAAGTTAGCAGGGTGGCCGGGACGACAAGCAGCCCACCAGCCCAGGTGTAAACCAGTTGGCTGGCAGGACACGGCCCGCTCCTCTTCATTACTACAATGTATGTCTCTTCTATGGTCTTCTTTGTTGTCTAGGTTCTCTGGGATTGTGAATTTTAGGCTGGTTTTTCTTTTATTTATATCTAAAAGCCACTTATGAGTGAGTACATATCATAGTTGTATTTCTGGGTCTGGGTTACCTCACTCAATATGATGTTTTCTAGATCCATCCATTTGCCCACAAATTTCAAGATGTCATTATTTTTTTCCATTGTGTAGTGCTCCATTGTGTAAATGTACCACATCTTCTTTATCCATTCTTCAGTCAAGGGGCATTT
>LOEQ01001082.1:203632-214852 GCA_001685075.1 Bramus lutescens | reverse complement strand
AATGCACTTCCTGTTTACTTGGGTAATATTATTTCCTTCTGGAGTCTTTGATGGTAATGAAGAACAGATAGTTATAATTATAGTTTTCCTTAGTTATGATAAAAGATAAAGTAGATATAAATATTGTAATTGTAATACTTGCTTGATACCTTTTTTATATGTAATTTTCCTATGTTAAAGTATGCTGTTAATACTATTGGTTAATAAAGGACTGTCTCGGGCCTGCGCAGGGCAGAATAGAGGTGGGGGGGAAACTAAACTGAATGCTGGGAGAAAGAAGGTAGAGTCAGTGAGAGGTTATGGAGCCGCCAGAGAAGGATGCAAGCTGCTAGGTGGGAACCTTGCTGGTAGGCCATGACCCTCATAGTAAAATATAAAATAGTAGAAATGGGTTAATTTAATATGTAAGAGCTTGCTAGGAGTATGCTAGAGTGGTATAGGAGGATCTTCTTTCTATGTGTTGCTTTCATTGGTTGATAAAGAAAACTGCCTTGGCCTTTGATAGGGCAGCCCTTAGATGGGCGGAGAATACAGAACTGAATTCTGGGAGGAAGAAGGCAAGGCAGAGAGAGCCGTCCACCATGAAGCTGCCAGGTCAGACATGCTGAATCTTTCCCAGTAAGCTTGTGGTGACATACAGATTATTAGAAATGGGTTGAATCAAGATGTGAGAGCTAGCCAATAAGAGGCTAGGACTAATGGGCCAGGCAGTGTTTAAATGAATACAATTTGTGTGTTGTTATTTTGGNATACAGATTATTAGAAATGGGTTGAATCAAGATGTGAGAGCTAGCCAATAAGAGGCTAGGACTAATGGGCCAGGCAGTGTTTAAATGAATACAATTTGTGTGTTGTTATTTTGGGGTATAAGTTAGCTGGGCACCCGGGAGCCAGGCAGGGTGAAAAGCAGCCTGCACCTCTTACGATACTAGAGTCATTGGCCAAGCAGTGTTTTAAATAATATAGTTTCTGTGTGATTGTTTCGTGAGTCTGGGCAGCAGGGAAGTGAACAAGCAGCCTCCTACAACATACGAATAAGTTAAAGTGCTGTTGGGTTAGATTATACCAAAGATACCTTAATCTTCTAAATTCTTAGAACTTCTGTTATATAGGCATTGAAAAGGGCTGCATGGTTGGGCAGTGGTGGCACACACCTTTAATTCCAGCACTCGGGAGGCAGAGGCAGGTAGATCTCTGTGAGTTTGAGACCAGCCTGGTCTACAGAGCAAGTTCTAGGATAGGCTCCAAAGCTACAGAGAAATCCTGTTCTGTCTCAAAAACAAAAAAAGAAAGAAAGAAAGAAAGAAAGAAAGAAAGAAAGAAAGAAAGAAAGAAAGAAAGAAAGGAAAAGAAAGAAAAAAGAAAAGGAGAAAGAAATCAGAGCCAGAAATAACAGGAAATAAAGAATGAAATCCCTTTCAATCAGTGAAAGAAATTCTGTGTGAATACATGGAGATGGGCTGGGAGCCCAAGTGCAGAGGGCCTGCTACACAAGCCCGAGGACCTAAGTTCAGATCCCCAGCACCCACAGAAAAACACAGCAGTGTGCCCTTGTTACCCCAGCCCAGGATTTGGGACTTGTAGAGACAGACAAATCTCTGAAGCTCACTGCCCAGCCAGTCTAAACAACCAACGAGCTTCATATTTAGTGAGAGATGGATGTCTCAAAGAGTAACATGAGGAGATTGATGAATTTACCCGATATCAACCTGGGCTGTGTGCATGTGCCTTCTGTATGTGAATACACACACACACACACACACACACACACACACACACTCACACACTCACACTCATCCCTTGTTCATCTCTGACCTCGATGTCCAGGCAGGGATGAGCACATGGTCATTGTCCTCATCTCTGTCTTCTGACTCTGAGAGACAAATCACAGACATTTCATTTCTCAGCTAGCAGAGAATGAAGACCTTCAGACTCAATTAATATGCATCGCTGTTCTGAGCATTCCAGGCTCCTTGTTTTGCTGACTACCCTGTCGTAGTATTGATTCATCTTTCGTGTACTGGAGAAGCAATCTGCAACACATGTCTGTGCCTTCATTATTCACGAGTCCTAGCAGTGGGCGGTGGAATCTTAGGGAGCTTGTTTATTTGGATTGGAAATGAATAATGTTTTTTTTTAAAGCCTGACAAATTTTCTAGGATGTTGCTGTGAACCAAGGTTTCTAGAAAGGAGCTGCACAACCTGCTGAATCTTCTGCCAGGTCCAGTAACTAGCCGATTAGAACTTCAGAGGTTGTGGGGGAGGTTGGAATGTTGCAGATCCAGAACCTAATTAAAATTGAGCTACCCTTTTCCTATGTCTGTGTCTGACTTAATATCCTTGTTATGATTAGGTGAAACCTTTGGGAATATATTATCAGACTCTAGTGCCCACTAATCAGAAAGCCAAGTTTGTCATGTGATACACTGGAGGTGACAATGTAGCCTCCCTGCTCTGCTTAGCCATCAGCTTCATATCTACACCAAAGTGCCTGAGAAACATCTGGATTTATGACTTTCGCTTCCTCTTACTCTAAAGACCTCTCATTAATTTTTTCTCATGTTGGAACACGGAATTTGGGGTGACCTAAATCTGTGTTTCTGGACCACGATCACTCCATTTGGCTCCTGAGGAAGCTCTTCTCCCGTTAGAGGTGAGGGCTATGTTTTTGTGCCAGCATGACTCATTTAGTTTGTGTATTTGATGAATACTCCCCCAGAGAGGTATTGCTGCGTGAATTTTTCCTGGGTCGCTGTGAATACACATCTCCTCACTTCCCCACTCCAGGGAACCCACAATAGATCAAAATAAACATCACACCAGCATCTCTGGCTTGGTGAGCCACTGAGTTTATTGAGGTTCCTATGGGAGAGCAGGTGAGGGGTTACTTATGGGATCATGGGTAGCTTGAGGGCAGGGGCTCACTGACAACCCATTCCTGCATGGATGAGACTCCTGGAAGTTGTGAACCTGGTGCGTTCTGTGCAGCTTGCAGGCAGCTGGGGGGTGGGATCCTGAGAATCTTCTTTTTACAGCTCCCATGGCAATGGTCAAAGCCCTCCACCCCAGCAGCTGCTTTCTACTTCCGGAACACTGCTGAGGGGTATCTTAAAACCTGGGCATTTCAGCTTTTGAGATTTGTGGTTTGTTTACTTCCTGAGTCCCACAAGCCTTTAGACTCCTTCCTGGGGTGGGGGGTTTCAATTCAGAGGAAGCTGCTGCACAGCCATAATGTTCACTCAAAACCAGTAAAACACTGTAAAGTTGCCATCAAAACCTATCATTCTGAATAATACATTCCTATTCCTGAATTATTATTATTATTATTATTACTATTATCATGTTTTTCTATAGATGCTTATTACAGCGTTTCTAAGTACTATCCTGAGGTAACTATCCTGGCAGGGGTGAGGCTATTCAAAGAGACACTCCTGCTCCACTCTTGGGTTATCAGACTATTGAAATGATAGACCACAAGAAACTGGAATTTTCCTAGGCATCTCGCCCTGGGAGAAGGAAGATGATGAAGTTTGGTGCAGCCAGAGGGGGCGCTCTTCTCCTCTTTCACACAGTTCTGACAACTCCGACCTTGGGGTTTGGAGCCCAGGTGATGATGGAGTAAGCGGAACTTTGACAGTACTGCTTAGTTAATTGTACCTCATGACCTCAATTTATACCTAAACGTCCTGGGGTAAACCTCAAAGATGGAGATTGGGGTCCACTGACCACTTTATTCCATGCCTTCATGGGGCCACACTCCTTTCTCTGCTTTTCAGTATTGCTTGTTTCTTTCATTGGCACATGAGTATTAGTGCAAAGTCATAGCTCTCACCTCACAGAGGGAGTTTACTCTGGAGCCAAATGTGACTGACCATGGCCCAGGGTACAGACTCAGCTAGGGTCAGGTAATTCTGGACTTTGGGCTATGACCCAGTGGACAGAAGCCCCAGGCCTGATTTCATCTCCGCTTTCTAGTTTTCAAGGCAGAAAAAAAACACAGCTGTCACCTGACAGTGGATAAGAGCTCATGCTAGGATTAAGTAGAAATAGTTACCATGGCCCAGGAACACAAATTCGGGTCACTCCAATCTCCATGTTCAAACGTGGTGACAGTTTGATGAAGTTTTTATAGTAACAGACCAAGGAGAGTCATAAATCAAGGCACTTTCCAAACACATCGGTGGAGACATGAAGTCGATGATTAAGGCAGAGCAGCGAATGTTGTAGTGTCAGCTTAGGAGCTCCCTGACAGCATCTTCAGTGCTTTGGTTGGTTGGAAGCCAGTGTTCTGTTAGTGTCTTCTACAGGATATACCCAACGGTCACAAGGCTGTTAGGTTGTTACCCAAAATTCAGGCTCTTGAGAGAATCAAGCAGGACTCTGAGAGTTGAGGAATGTTTCAAAATCAGGCCTTCATGTGATAATAGCACGCATGCTGATCTCCTTGGAAGCCACAACCTCTTGGAAAGTGTATTTCCACGCTTCTGCCTTTGAGAGTCCTGGTGGCTTGTTTACTAAGAGAAGTGAGTACCCATGGTGGCCACTGCGCCCCTTGACAGTACAGAACTAAAAGGGTCCAGATTTGGCTTAGAGCTTTATTAGAAGACTTGTTAACAGCTTGGACAGACAGACAGACAGACAGACAGACAGACAGACAGACAGACAGACAGACAGACAGATGGTAGCATAGTGTGCCGTGTGAGAAGAGGCAGTCCCCTGGGGATAGTGTAGGTCCTTTCTCACAAGTCTCAGAGGGAGGAGTAAGGGTTCGCAAGGAGTATCTGGAGCCAAGTGGTCCCTGATTCCTGAGCCTCCAGAGAAGTAAGGGAGTAAATTCCCGGGAAGGAATATGAGATTGAGGATGTGGGAGAGTGAGGGGGAGGTGGGATAGAGGAGGAGGTAGGGAGTGAGGAGTGATGGTGACTGAGAGGGAGGTGGGAGTGAGGAGTGTAGGAGAGCAGCCCCGGCTAGCTTAGCCCTGAAATAACCACACAGAAACTGTGTTAATTAAATCACTACTTGGCCCATTAGCTCTAACTTCTTATTGGCTAACTCTTACATATTAATTTAACCCATTACTATTAATCTGTATATCACCACATGGCAGGGGTTTACTGGGTAAAATTCCCAGCATCTGTCTCTGGTGGATCCATGGCGTCTCTCTGACTCTGCCTTCTTCCTCCCAGAATTCAGTTCTGTCTTCTCTGCTTACCTAAGTTCTGCCCTATCAGGCCAAGGCAGTTTCNTGGCTAACTCTTACATATTAATTTAACCCATTACTATTAATCTGTATATCACCACATGGCAGGGGTTTACTGGGTAAAATTCCCAGCATCTGTCTCTGGTGGATCCATGGCGTCTCTCTGACTCTGCCTTCTTCCTCCCAGAATTCAGTTCTGTCTTCTCTGCTTACCTAAGTTCTGCCCTATCAGGCCAAGGCAGTTTCTTTATTTATTAACCAATACAAAAAATACACAGAGGGGACTCCCACATCAGAGGAGGTCACTTGGAAACAGAGGAGATGTACTTCTAGTTGAGCTACATAGGTAGGATGCCAGGAGTTTGTCTGGCAACCCATGTCTATAGGAGTGGTTCCAGACCTTCCTAATACTGTGGCCCTATAATACAATTCCTCATGCTGTGGTCACCCCAACCATAAAATTAATTGTAATTTTATTATTATGAATTGCAAAGTAAATATCTGTGTTTTCCAATGGCCTGTGAAAGTGTTGTGACCCACAGGCTTAGATCCACTAGTCTATAGATTTTCTTGGGGAGAAATGGCACCAACCCTTCTGGAATCTTAAAAAGCTTCCATAGTGTTCCACAGGAGGGAGTCAGAAGTGGAGTCCACATGGCGTTCAGTCATCTACTGAGGTCGAGAAGGGAAAGGAGGGGGTTAAAGGCTGCTTTGTATATGATTTTGATTTGCTTGGCTTCTAGAAGATTGTATAGTTGTGAGCTTCCACACTATGGATTTATATCATACTTTTAAAATTTTTTATATGAATTTATTTAGTGTGGTGTGTATAGGGGCATGTGGGGAGAATATGTCATGGTGCATGTTTGGAAGTCAGAAGAAGGTTTGAAGAGTCACTTTTCTCCCTTAACCATGTGAATTCCAGGTATCAAACTTAGGTCCTAAGACTTGGTGGTGAGAGCCTTTACCCACTAACCCTGTCTCTCCATGTTAAGAAGGAAATAGGTCTGCAGCCAAGCCAAGTAGAGAATGTGGGGAAATCGCCTGTTTTGACAACACGTCCTGTGGACTCTGTAAACATAGATGTGAGAGGGAAAGCAACACTCGGTCCATTGCTGTTTTCTGTGCTAATGTTAATGAATGGCATCCAAAAATAGTCTTTCGACTCTAGGTTAATTATAAAATGCTGATGCTGCTTCCATTGGTTTAATTAACAGGGTTTTGCTTATTATTTTTTTTTCCTGGGAACTCCAGGTTTTAAAAAACCAATCTAGTTAACCAAGTTAACCAGGACTCTAAGTAGTCCTTAATTACAGCATTACCAGCTTTTGGTCTAAAAACAAGTTGCACTCATTGCTGCAAGCTGGCAAAGTGCCAGCTTATTAATAGCTCTCAACCTGCTCTCGGGCCAGCTCTCCAGGGGATAAAAATGATTTAGCCCTGATTTGGAGAGCTTGTTAATTCCTGTAGCCTAAATATTTCTTCTATGACTGATTCCAAGCCATCGCTCATTCAACAACAAGCTTGCAAAAGTCCTAACTATTGGAGGGGGGAAGTCTTTGTGAGCAGTTGTGAGCCAGTCACTGGCTCACCCCAGTAGCTCCTTATGAGCCCTGGGCTTTGGAGGTTGGGCTAATTGGGCTGTGCTGCTTAGCTCCTCTGCCATGCTTCGCTCCATTAAACTCAACCATTATGAGAGCGTTTTTAAGTAAGACTCACATGGGGCATCGCAATCACAGTTTTGAAAACTCTCAGTACAGAAAGATGGTGTGTCTAAATCAGCAATGTCTGCACGGTGACCTAGAACGAAGTCTGGACTTTTACATCAAAAAAAGTCACGTGTATGTGGATCTAAGAGTCTTGTCTTTCTAACGCCACACAGGAGGCACAGGTGACAGGATGTCCCTCCTTGCTGTGCTAGGGCTTAGAGGGGGGTCAATCCACAGAATCCAGGCCTTCTGACGTGGTCTTCTGACCACTCCCTTCATGGTACCTGTCCAGCACAGGAGGCTGTGGAGAGGTGTGAGTTGTAGATGGATGACTGACAGGGGAACTGGGGGCCTGTATCCTCTGTCAACTCCACAAGGTGGCATTCTGTCAAGAAGATGATCTTCTGGGCTGGAGGTCCTGGTGGGAGATCCTGGGAACGGCACCACTTGCAGGAAGAAGAGACTACATTCCGGAAGGCCGCCCGGAAGCGTCTTGACAAGAGGTTGTAGATAATGGGGTTGACGGCTGAGCTCAGATAGAAGAAGACACCTGCAAATGGCGGATTGAAGAAGACATGACAGCAAGGGAGGGCAGAGCGTACAGAGTTAGCAAAGGCCTGGGAACCCCGGGATGGCCTCTCCTGGAAGCAGTGGGGTATACAGGACACTCACTGAGAATATGAAATGCTAAGAGAAGATCCACCTGGGCACTTGGGAATCGAACACAGAGTCATGAAAGAGCCATGGCTTTCCCAAGGAGCTGGATAGTGCCCCTAATAAGAGATGCTCAAGTATCAGAGAAAGGAGGTTTGTTTCTTTGTTGGATTTTCAGTTAAAGCTATTATTTGGGGACACAGTGGTGAAGCTGGGTAAATCAGTCAGCACATGGTTCCTACTGAGATTCCTCACTCGACTCAAAACCTCTCATAGTGAGATCACCCCTCCCCCTACCATGTCCCTTCCCTACCCACGCCTGCTTCCCTTGATAGCTCTTCCACTGAGTAATTATATTTTACCATTTATTTTGTCCACCAGGCGGCTTGCATATTGCCATTTCTCTGCTTGTTATACATGCATTGTTCTTTTTAGAGATTTACTTTTCTATGTATGTGTGTGTGCGCATACACATATGAGTAGCAGTACCCACAGAGGCCAAAAGAAGGTGTCTGACCCACTGGCACTGGAGTTACAGGCATGTAAGAAACCTATATGGGGGTTGGCAAGCAAAGTAGGGTTCTCTGTAAGAGCAGTTCGAGCTCTTAGCCACAGAGCCATCTCGCCAGCTCCCATATACCCACTCTTATTATCATAGCCTGGTCTGTTTCTCTAAGATGCCAATGGAGCTTAAGGGAGGTTAGGACCGCAGCTCTTCTTTGTTCTGTGCCCTTAGATAAACACTGGCACTTTAATTCCTTCTGGAAAATAGGGGCAGGATATTCTGGTGGAAGCTGTGAATTGTCAAACAGCATCCTCCAGGCAAGACACCATCATGGCCATCACCCTCTAGAACTGTCAACTGCCATCACACATTGGAGACTACCCAAGAGTGTCCCCATTAACTTCACATTACAGAGGAAGGGTTTGCCTGCCTTTCCTCAAAGATTTAGACAGTTAACAGCTGTTTGGGGAGAGGCTTATGAGGCTGTGCCCCTTCCAAGGGTTTATACACAGTTATCCATTGCTGAGAGATTTTTTTTTCAGTGATATAGCTGCCCACAAATTGCTCTCATTCCTGTTAGTCACCCCAGTGACTCATTGGTTTAACAAACTGTACTTGGATGGAATCCCTTCTTTGTGCCTATGGTCGGTGCCCTCTCTAGAACAGGAGACATGTCTGTTCATTTGGACATGGGTCAAGTGCTTGCTAGAGCGTTCTGGAAACTTCAAAGCACATTGAAAGGCAGGGGATTTAGACGTTTTTTTCCCTCCAAGTACTTGGAAGAATGTAGCAGAGTCAGGACCCCAGGCAAAGCTAGTAACAGGGATACACAATGACATTTCCTTGGAGCGTGTATGACATCAACAGTCACACTACAGCAGTAACTCTATTCTAAAAGACAACTGTGGTCAGGAGTCACTCAGTGGAAGTGAATGACACCAGCTGTACCTTGATATGGATATTGATGAAGGGAGAGAACATGTATTTGGGTACAAATGTTCAGAGGCAGAACTGGTGGCTTTATCTAGTATGGTCTTTCTCTCCCCTCCTTCTCTTCCTCCCTCCATCCTTCCTTCTAGCCTGAGCTGTTGCGTGTATGCATCTAACCTTTACCCTCTGGCTATGTCCTTGACAGTCTATAGAATAAGCCAGTGACAACAGAAACAGGCAGGCAGAAGTATCCTGAACCTAAGGAAAAAAAACCTTGAACTTGAAATTCGATGGCTTGGACTTGAGCCCTGTTTCCACTCATCTTGCAGCTTTGTACCTTTGGGAAAGGCACTTCTTTTTGTGTGTGTGTTTTTTTTTTTTTGCTGTCATATTGATGATTGCAGGTCACTCTCCTGCCATAGTTACCACACTCACATGTAGAGTTGGGGTTTTTCCTCAAAACATTTTTAACCCCTGAATACAAACAGCTCCCGCTGTTCCCATAACAGAAGTCCAGATCTCTGTGAGCTGCTTGTATAGTGACACTTCAGGGCAGAGAGAAGGAATAGCTACCAAACCGTTATGGCCCCGAGCCCACCAAACCTTTACCTGATACCACGTGGATGAGATTGAACACAGCAGCCAGGGACTCAGTCCACTCCTCCACAAAGCTGAAGAAGAGCCGGTCCACATGGAAGGGGGTCCAGCAGATAGCAAACACGAGGACTAAGACAACTGGAGAAAGAAATGGGAGACAAGATGACGGAGTAGGCCAGGAGGGATGTGATGCTCGTCCCCAGCAGCTTCCTTCGTTTATCAGGGTTCCCTGCCACCTTGGCTGAGTGCTGACTGCTACAGGCAGATGAGCTCCCAGAGACAAAGAATAGTCAAACATAAGAATTAATCATATGGCTCTGGGATCAGTTTTCTATACAATTGCCTATATTTTCTTTTAAAGATTATATTTTTTACATGAAATGTTTTGTTTTTGAAATTTCCAGAAATGCACATAATAACAGCACATCTTTACCCCTTATTTTCCCACTCCAACTCCTTCCATTCGATGACTTTCAATATGTCCCCATTTCAACTTAATGGGTTTGTTGAGAACCCACTAAGTCCAGCTATTGCTGTTTGTGTATTGTGTGTACACCACACGCATACACAACACACGTGCAAGTTAGAGAGTGACTTCTTGAAATCAGTTCTTTCATTCTGCTGGGTCCTGGAGATCAAGCTCAGGTTTGGCAGCAAGTGCCTTTGCCCTCTGAGCCATCTCACTGGCCCCAGGATTGATTGATTGATTGATTGATTTTTTTCTTAAAAATATTTATTTTTACTTATGCATAAATGTGTTGTCTTGCTTATCTCTTCATGTACCACATGTTTGCAGTGCCTGTGGAGGACAGAAGAAGGCCTTTTAGGAGGTTGTGAGCTGCCCAGTGTAGGTGCTGAGAACCAAACATGGGTCCTCTGCAAGAATATCAAAGGCTCTTAATCACCGAGACATCTCCTTAAGATTGCTTGTATATTTCTCCTTAGAATATTTCAAATAGAACTTAGTATATTTCAAAGTTCCAAAACCTCTTGACTGTGGAAAGCAAAGCATGCTCTCAGCATACGTTTAGAGACTTGTACATGATTAGATTAGGTTGTTTTAGGAACAACTCAACAGTTAAATTCACGGGTTTTCAGCAAGTTCTTAGGGTTTGGATTCCAACAGCTGCCCAGAACCTCATGGCTCTAAGGCATGGTTCCCAGTGGATGGTGCTGTCTTGGGTGGGTAGGTAGAAACTTGAGGAGTCTAGATGGAGGAGGCAGGTGTTTGCTGTGCCTTGAGGGGAGGCTGGGGGCTACTCCTTTCCTTTCTGTTTGCACACTGTGAGGTGAACAGCTTTGCTCCACCACAGGCCCTATTATGATGCTCTGCCTCATCACAGGCCCAAAGCTGAAGGGGCAAGTGACCAGAAGCTCCAAAGGACAGGATGGCAGCTATCCTCCCATGAGTTAGCTTCCTCCTTCCCTCCCTTCCCTTCTTTCCTCCCTCCCTGCATCTCCTATTGCAGTGATAGTCTGCCTCACAATAGCCCTAAAATTACTTGGCCCAAGATAAATCTTTCCTTTATTGTGTATGTCTCATATGTCTTTGTATGTGTATGTGTGCGCGTGCGTGTGTCTGTGTGTGTGTGTGTGTGTGTGTGTGTGTGAGAGAGAGAGAGAGA
>LOEQ01001082.1:191890-203611 GCA_001685075.1 Bramus lutescens | reverse complement strand
AGAGAGAGAGAGAGAGAGAGAGAGAGAGAGATCAACTTTAAGTGTCAAATCCTCAGGAGGCCCGCCCACTTTGTTTTGAGACAGTTTCTCACTTTCACCTTGAACACATCAATTCAGCTAGACCTCTGGCCACCAAACCCCAGGGATCCAGGTGTGTCCACCTGCGCAGCTCTGGGATGCTCTGGGATTATAAGCACACACCATCGTGCCCAGCTTTCTATTACACAGGCGGTGGGGAGCAAACTCAAGTTCTCAAACTTGTGTAGCAACCATTCTACCGAGCAAGCCATCTCCCCAGCCTTCTCTCCTTCAATTTGTCTTAGCAGTGCAAAGTTACTAATGCAATACTCTAGAAACAATTAGGAGTTTCTTACATCCTTTTGATTCTGTGATGGGTCAGGGAAGACACAAGACAAAAACGGAAGTGCGAACATAGTGTTGATTCTAGGAGGAAGCGCCTGTCCTGAGTCAGAAGCACACAGAATTCCCTCTGCTGCTCATTTTCAGCCCCAGCGCAGGGATGAGTCTGGCAATAGTTTCCACTCAGAATCCCGAATCCCCGAATCCCGAATCCCCACAAAGGTCAATAAGCATTTTCTCTCTTGCCAACTCCTTTCCTGTGAGAACTGCTTGAGGTTTGTATCTGAGTGATCTAACAGGGACTGGAGGAGGAGACAGGAGGGCGGTGATGAAGGGAGAGAGCAGCCATGAGCTGAGAGCACCTGAGGCTGAGAGGTGGGTACAGCACCCAGCTTTCTCAGCGCCCCCACCCAGAAAGACTTCGATGCCTACAAATAAACAAGAAACAGTCTTGAAAATCCGCCATCCCAATTCCTTCAACCTGCTATGCCTAACTCCCCACCTTTTTATTATAAGAAAAAGATGGGAGTGTTGTAATCTGCTGCCCTAGTCTGTCACCTGGGTACCCTGTCCCTTTAAGAGACAAGTTCTGCCCACTTCCAACCTCCTCCTCCCCCTTCTTCTGGAGAGGCCCCTTCTGCCTTGGCCTCTCTCTCTTCTCATCTTCCTTATCTCCTTACCCTTCCCTTCCCTCTCCATCACCCACTAAATAAACTCTATACTCCATCTGTCTCTGCATGGCATATCTGTCTGTCTCCAGCATGGCTCAGGCCACCCACCAGGGGACTCAGAGAGGCCAAGGCCTCCGGTCACCGCCACTGCCCCTCCTGGGTCACCAGCACTATGAATAATAACACTCAGGGCCTTGCACATGCAGGGCATGGGCTCTAGCAGGGAGCTTGGACCCCAGGCGTGTTGCTGAGATGCTAACTGGAGCAAACATTGATAAGATCATGATCAAAGGAGAAGGGGAGAAACAGTGAAGACTCCCTATTTCCTGACACCAAGGGCCAAGTCTCACCCAGGGCTGAAATACCTCAAAGACATTGATTATAAGAGTCAAAAGACCAATGGGCAGCAACTTCTGGGTTTTGTTCACAGAGGGCACAGCCTCCATGCTCTGTGTGCACATAAACCTGGGGATTCTTTTTTTTTTCTGAATTTAGATGGTGATTTGGAAAGTTTATGTTTCACAAGCCTCATCAGTGTCTCTCCTGGAAGACTGGGGTTTCTTTGCTTAGCTTTTTTTTTAAATTTTCATTTTTCCACGTGTGTGTGTGTGTATGTGCGTGTGTGTATACATATGTGCATGTATAGGCATGTGCATGTGTGTTTGAATGTGTGTATGTGTGTGTATACATATGTGCATGTATAGGCATTTCATGTGTGTGCATGCGTGTTTGAATGTGTGTATATGCATGTGTATATACATATGTGCATGTATAGGTATGTGCATATGTGTGCATGCATGTTTGAATGTATGTATGTGTGTATGTGCATGTGTGTATACATATGTGCGTGTATAGGTATGTGCATGTGTGTGCATGCATGTTTGAGTGTGTGTGTAGACCCAAGACTGAGTGAGGAATCTTCCTCATTCACTCATCTACCTTACTCACTGAGGCAGGATCTCACAGTGACACCCTGAGTGCACTGATGCTGTCAGTCTCCATAGCCAACTTGCTCTATGGACCCCTGTCTCTGCTGTCTTAAGAGCGGAATTACAAGAGGGTAGTCACTCCCAGCAGCATTTATGTGGGCTCTGGGGATCAGACCCCCAGTGCTCATGCTTACAAGGCAAGGGTTGAACTTCTGATCCATCTCCTCAGCCCATGAGTTCACTGACTTGTCTAGCATCCTTTTGGGAGAGGCTGGTCAGTACCTGGATTTTTAAAAGTAGTTTGTCTCTTACAAGAATGTGTGTTTTCCAATAAAAGACTATTTTTACTGTTTTGTTTTTAAACAGGATGATGTTTTGACGCAAGGCTACACAATGTCCTAGGTGGAATGATTTACTCGGAAGAATCCATGGCTAGTTGTTCTTTATCTGGAATTAAAAAGATTCACGGAGTCTACATGGCCATTGGGAGATCACAATCAATCCCCTGAAGCGAGTTATAAAACATTGTGTGTGTAAGCATTTGCGAGTGCGTGCAGGATCCGCCATGACCTGCACCACATGTCTGAGGAATGCTGGGACACAACTAGGTTCAGAACCCACCCCCACTGCATCTTACAGAGAGAGCCACGCTCAGGCACGGCGTGCCAGCATGATTTATTTCACAGCACTTGGAAGGCATCTCGGCAACTGTAACCTAGCACAAGGTTTTGAACGCTCAAAGCCAAAGATGAAACAAAGCAGGCAAGTCAAAGAACCTTCTGGAAACCAAGAAGAACATCTTGGCCAGCACTGTCACATCAGTGCCAAACACAAGTCCTTCGCTCTTATAAACAAAAAGTAAACAAACACTGAAAGAAAGCGAGCAGCTTACACAGCATCTTGGTGACTGATTTTCTGGAGGGTCTGTGAATCCTCACAGTCAGTTTGTCTGCCTCAAGGGATTCATCTCTCTTCAGCTGAAAGAGAAGTGGAGAGGTGGTTAGGAAGAGAAAACTTTGGAGGTATACCAAAAGCATGTAAAGAAATGTTTTTAAACTTTTAAATACTTCACTGGGGGCAGAATTCAATCTAGGTCCTCTGACTCAACTGGACAGGGTTATGGGCAAGATAGAGGAAAACCAAGTTTTTAATAAGTAATTATATGCAGTCCTAGTTCTGTAGTGTGTTAATAAATATTCTACACACACACACACACACACACACACACACACGGCCAAGATGGTTAATCCTGAAGTGAACAATAGCAATAAAACACTAGCTTGGCCCCTCCTGTCACTTAATTTCTTTCATTTTTGTCAGACACATCATTAGAGTCAAGACTCCACGTGATAGGAGATTTCAGAAAGAAAAATACTATGATCTCGTGACTGTTAGGCTCTCTGTTGTATGTCTTAGTCACTGCTCTATTGCTGTAAAGAAACGCCATGACTAAGCAATGCTTATAATTAAGGACTTATAATAGCAAGCATTTAATTGAGGGCTTGCTTACAGTTTCAGTCCATGATCATCATGGTGGGAAATATAGTGGCAAGCAGGAAGGCAGAGTGTTGGAGTAGTAGCTGAGAGCTTTGCGTCCTGATCCAAAGGCAGTAGGCAAAGAGAAAGAGAGACACTGGGCCTGGGGTGGGCATTTGAAACCTCAGAGGACACACCTCCCAATCCTTCCAAACAGTTCATTAACTGGAGACTAGGCATGCAAATATATAGACATATGGGGGACATTCTCATTTAAACCACTATGTTGTGGGACTCTCAGCATCTTGAATGTGCTCACTCACAAGCAGCAACGAGATCTTCCAGAGGTTGATGCATCCCTTTCCCCGCTGTCCACATTTGTATCTCACAAGCGCCCCTCAGTTGAAAGGGAGCCGCATTTCTTTGAATAATACATTCCCAGCCCTTTTCAGCAGATTCCCTGACACTGTCCTGACAAGCATAATTTAGGACATGCTGATTGTCCAATTCTGCTGATAAAACTGCATGTCCTTCAGAATTTTAAACACTGACATATATTTATCCTAATTGGATTATAGTGTGATCCTTGTAGTAATGTAAGTTTGGAATGTCAGCATGACCTGACAGGCCATCTCTACTAGCCTATTTCAGGCCCACCTACTCCTGAAGATGCAGCAGCTCTAGCCTACTGTTCTCTTATCCTAAGGTCCACAAGCACCAGAGAGATGTGCTGTCCACCTGGTGGTGGAATCTTTCTCTGTTAGATCTGCTTTCTGTCTGTGGAGATGTTGTACCAGAAGACAGAAACTCTGATGACCTGAGACCAACCCACACCTAGAAGTCCAGAGTTTGTTAATTCTCTGGCATTCCTCTTTTACTCTCTCACCAGCAGCACCCCAAGTCTCTCTTAGGCTGTTTATTCCTTCTCCATGCTCACTTAGTTTTTTGGTTGGTGTTTTAGTCACTTTTCCCGTTGCTATAACAAAATACCTAACCAAAAAAAAAAACCAGCTTATGGGAGGAAGGGTTAGTTTGACACACACTTTGAGGGGAGTCCTTTAGGGAGAGGGAGAAGAGGTCACAGAGGCAGGGGCATGAAGCAGATGGTCACATTGCATCCCAGTCAGGAAACAGAGGGAGACCAATACTGTGCTGGATTCCCTTTCTCTTACATCCCCTTTGCATTTAGTCTGGGACCCCCGCATATGGGCTGATGCTACTACCATCATTCAGGGTGGGTATTCCTCCCTTAGTAACTCCTCTCTGGAAATGTCCTCAGAAAAAAGTGCCCAGAGCTGTGTCTTCTAGGTGATTCCAAATCCAATCAAGTGACAGGGAAGATTAAGCTGAGTTAGTCCCAACTCCAGTTTCTGGTCCTGTCACCAAATAACCTAGCAGATCAGACTGTCCCATTCCCTAGTCCCAATAGTTGGGTAACTGGAGCCAATGGGGTTTCACATATTTGCTTCTGTCCTCCTGGGAATGGAAGGAACCTCTTCTTCACTGCTTCTGTAGTGGTCGCTTGAGTGGCACTATGAGAAAATTACTCAGAGTGCTGCTGTTCGCAGACTTTAAGGTCCTTAGAAACCAGAAAAGAGGCTGGGTATGTGACAGCCTTGTGTGTTTTCCTGAACAAGCCTTCATTGAGAGCTACGTCTGTTTTGTGGATGCCATGTCTAAGCCTCCCTTCCTGTGCCAACAGTCAAGCTGAGATTCCTTCACTGGTGGTGACACGGGTCCTGATGGATCAACTGAGATCATCCAGTGGAAGGAAAATTGAACTTTTCTACAGTCTCAGGCTCCATTAGAAGTAACCCACTGAATTATATGGAGATGTTTTTAAGTGCAAGGTAAATGAAAAATGAGTGGAATTGTGTGTGACGATGAACTGTGAGCTTCCTGGGATGCAAGTTATCATGAGAAAGTCTTATCAAGGATGGACAACTTGGAAGAATGGCCCATTAAAGTTCACCTCAATAGCTCCACAAATCCATATCCTATGTCTCTACAATAATGCACACTCCTTAAAATCAAGCAGCCCACAGGAACTGTGGGCCCCAGGCACCTACCTGTGTCGCTGCTATGTCTGCCTGTCTTTTGGACTTAACGGTGCTCTCTACATAAAATCTATGGTTTTAGAAAGGGAGGTGTTAAAAGTCGTTTGAGATTTGATCTTTTAGGGTCACCTGGAACCTGAGAAGAACTGAGGGAATCCTGCATTGGTGGAGAAATCAATGGGGGTTGCATGAAGATGCCAAATTGTTCCTAATATTGTAAGAATGCCAGAGCAAGGCATGAGGTACTCAGCGAGTGGTAAACTATTGCTCTTCTGCTGGTTCTCATTATTGTTCCACATCTCAAAAGCGTGATATGGACAGAAATACCCAAGGACAGCCATTTGTCTTTGAATCTCCTTATGGGGATTACTGAGTCTCTTCTGGGAAAAATGTCCATCTTCTAACTCAGTTTGTGTTGTGTTTGACAGATGTTAGCCTTCACTTCAGCCGTCAACCTGGCAAAAAACCTGGAGTCCCCTGGGAAGGGGGAATAAGTACAGAGACCCACAACTAGACATTATGCAGAGAGAAAAGGAAGAGACCTGGGAACATGCAGCTCTAAATGGGATGCCACCATCAAATCCCTCCCCTCAGCGTTCAGCAAACACTGTGGAAGAGGAGGCAAAAATGAGGGAATGGAAGACACCAGGAGAATAAGGCCCTCTGAGTCGACTGTGCAAAGCTCATGTGAACTCAGAGCCTGAAGCAACAAGCATAGAGCCTACCTGGGCTTGTACCAGGTCTTGTGTGTGTGTGTGTGTCTGTGTGTGTGTAGCTTTCATTTTAGTTTTGTATGGGACTGCCAAGTATGTGAACAAATGTTCTCTGAATTTTGTGCCTTCTCTTGAGCTCTTTTCCTTCTGTTGGTTTGCCTTGTCCAACTTCAATGTGATGGGTTTTTGCTTATCTTATGTTTTTTTTTTCTTGTTTTGTTATTATCTCTTATAAGCCTGTTCTTTTCTAATGAGAGACAGAAAGGGAGTGGATTGGGATGGGAGAGGAGCCGGGAGGCGTAACGGGAGGGGAAATTGTAATAAAGATATATTGTATGAGAAAAGGATCTATTTTTCAGTAAAGGGGAAAATAATAATAATAAACTGTTTTAATTCTGGTTCTAAAATTATAGCCATTGTAAGAGAGTTTTTGGTTTTTCTATAATAATTGCTTTTAACAAATAGTATATTGAAAGGTTGGTCACTTCATGGCTGAATTTCATAGCTCTCAGAGGAAGTCTGTATTCCCGCACAACATTTCTTTAAATCGAACACAAGCAATCATTCCAGATAATTCTTTTTATGAACTAGCCTCCTGGCCATTGCAGTTTGTACCCAAAGAAAACCACTTATCTATTACCTCTTACCTTGAAGTATCTTCAGGTTATAATGTCACAACCAGCCAACTTAAGGAAGAGACGGACTGAATATAATATAGATATAGTGAAGTGTCCCATCAGGGTTCACAATGTCTGACACACAGAATCTAAGACATTTGTCCGGTTAATGTTAAATGATGCTTTCATATTATATACTTTCATTTCACTTCAGGTGCTTGGCATGATACTCAGTCATCAATGGTGTGAACTCTGCCATCAGACTCAGGGAGTGACAAAGAGGGAAGAGACACTGTCATCACTCTATGGGATGATCCAAGGCTCAGAAAATTAGAAACTTACCCATCTGACACCTCCAGCTATGAAGCACCAAGGTGAGATTCATGGGGCTAATTCTCTTTCAGGTTATTGTCTTGATGAGCTGTTCATAGTGATTGTGGTGTGTGTGCGTGTGGTGTGGTGTGTGATGTGTGTGTGGTGTGTATGTATTTGTACACTTGAGTATATATGTGTGCGTGTATGTGAGTATAGGTGTAAATACACATTGTCCTGATCTATACTTAGTTGCCTGTCTTTAAACTTCTCTATCAGTTCATTTGTCTGCCCATCCATCTATCCGTCCATCCGTCTGTCCATCCCTTTCTTGCTTCTTTGCAGTCTATCAGGCATAGTTGACTTTTATGCAATTCACACATGTCCCCTCATCAACACAAAAGTCATGTGTGAGAGAGACAAGGATTAGACTAGACGTACTTCCTCCTAGATGACTGGGAAGCTACTCTTGGATCACATACTTTCTGTTATGATGTTCTGAGCCTGAAGAGCATCTCTGTTGAAATTCATGTACTGAAATGAGGTAACATCAATGAATGTTCAGCCTTAGCCTTGAACAAACACAGGGCTTCTTTTGTCCTGTGCTTTCATCGACATTGTCTTGGCTGCCTCCTGAAAACAGTAGCAACCAGTCAATCACACTTTTAGACTTCTCAATAGACTCAATAACTCAAATAGCATTACAACTTGGATGTCTTTAAATCTTGAAAATTCAAAGGCTCTTTAAGGCAACGTTTTCAAGTCTTTTGCCTTAAATGTAGAGAGGATAAAGCTCAGTTATGAGGGAAGTAATTCAGCCTCATTTCCTGAGTGAACTTAGTCTGGGTTGGGAGAAATGAGTAAACTTAGAGGGTCCACATGGACCCTTTAAATCGTAATGAAGGAAGTTACTGGAAGTAATGACATCTACAACAGAGGTAGGACAGTTCAGGGGTCTAGGAGAGCTCCCCTAAGGACGTACACTTGAAGCATGGCACTTGAAGCATGGCTGAAAGGGTGGACGAGAGTCAAAAAGGCCAAGGAAGTGTGGTGATGGGTGGCAGGAACCTTCCAACAAAAGGGTTCCAGAGGTTGTGACACTTGACCAGTGTTAACCGAGGTTTCTGACAGAGTACAGACCACTGTTCCACAGCAGAACAGAGCTTGCTTCTGCCGGCCGCTGACATAGGGCTGTTTAAATTCTCAGAACAATAATCAGACATTGTCCTTTCTTGGTACCCTCTGGTCCACTCACTCTTTCTTCATCTTTTCTGGCACAGGATGTCATCAATTGCATTCCTCACACAAAGCAGGGTGGCTATTCTCTGAGCTGCCCCAGTTTGGGACACAGACACTGTGGATTCACGAGGCTGGAACACAATGAAACTCGGGCAAAAATCTATGTTTGCTGTTAAACTTAGGCATGTCCCCCAAACTCACACGAAACAAATGATTGTTTAGCACTGAACAAGATGCTATTGTTACAAAAGGAGAGAAGGTTTTAGGGAATGTGTGATATTTAGAAATGTATGAAAGTCTTTTCCTCTGGGTTAGATACACAGGACATTCTGGAACTGTGGCCTGAGCTGGTCTAGCATGACATAGATCTTGGGGGAATATACCACTACTCTCTGGTTTGATTCATTCCGGTGCCTACATGTCTATGACACTGAAATTAAACTCTTCCTACTCAAGCATGGCCATTCATTTAGGGACAGTCGGTATTCAAAGAAGATCCTTTCTTTCTTGATAAACACCTTTCTCAGAGATGGGCTGCGGTGGAACCCTGCATCTGGAGTTACAATGCCAGAGGATGGGATGGGATGTGTGCTTGTGTTTAATTCTTTCATTTATAGCTCATGTCTGTCCCATAATCTCTTTGCCTTTTTTAAAAAGAACCACAGACTGTTAGAGGCAGAAAAAGTCTTAGAAAATGATGTGATGTGACCTTTTCATTCTCTAAATGGGAAAGCAATCCCAGGAGAATTATGTGCAGCCTTCCTAAAGGCACACATCAGCCGAGCACCTGAGAATCTAAATAATGCCCCATAGCTGTTTACTATGCGAGCCACTTCCTTAAATGAATAGAAAACTATCATTGTGAAGGCTCACATCTAGGAATATGGGTACAGAATACAGTATGAAGCATATAGATTCACTCCTACATGTCTCAAAAACAAATTCTCTCATCTAATTTGAAGCCAGAGAAAGGGGAAAAATGTTTATGTCCACAAGTTCGGAAAATGAACCTCTAAATGTAAGATATAGGGAAAACTGAGTGATTTCCCCAGAAACCCACATGTGTCTTAATCATGCCTTATACTGCTCTAACTTATGAGTTCTGTTTAATTTCCCATCCTTCAAACCCTACCTGCTATAAAATTGGTTTCAGGGTGTGTATATATATGTATATATATGTACAATGTATATGAAATATAAACCATATTTATATTTAGCTTGATATTTTAAAGGGCAGTGCATCACAAGGAAATACTGACCTTCACAGCTGTCTGTCTGTCCCAGACTGCTAAGCAGGGAGCACTCACAATACCCTCAGCACAAGCTGGTACAGTGCAAAACTTCAAAATAAAGTAAAGGGGCAGCAATGAAGTAACAGATGCAGAGGGGCCCCCCCTAGAATGTGACCCTCTGACCCTAGGTCACTTCCTGTGCACAGTCAAAATGAGGCTTCTCCTCAAGACCCTGGAGGCAGATTCTCCCATGAGCGATAGCTCTGTTGATATCCCTAGGAAGTTCTAGCACTTTCTTAGAAACACAGTTGAACAAGCCTAGAGAGATTGGTGGATACCAGGTAAAGAAAGTCAAAGAGAGTTGTGGTTTTGCTGTTTCATTCGTGGCAATTTCCCCCTGCTCAAAGGGAGACCAAACTGATTTTACTTGTGAGATATATCCTGAGTACACGTGTGAAGGTTACACATGAAGCTATTTTACATACTTACAAACTTTTGCTTCCTAATTCCCCACTTAGAGTCATCCTCCATGCCCCCTTCTGATCTTATGTCTTTCCTCCATGCTAAGTCTTTTGAACTCAAAATGGGTAAAAACAGGAGGGATGCTGCCCCAAACCAGTCACCTTGGATACTCACTCGGAGCCCCATGAGGTAGTAGAGGATGCTGATGAGGGTCATTGGGAGGACGTAGAAGAGAAATGAGGTGGCTTGGATGATTAAGTTGTACACCCACATGGGCTTGGTGACTGTGCAGGTGGCAGAGCCGGGCACGGAGGACCCGTTGGGAAAGTACTGGAACTTGATGCCATGGATGCTGGTGTTGGGCAAAGAAAAGACCACCGAGAAGCCCCAGACGAGGCTGAGGATCCTGAGGGCCCGCCGCCGCGTGCTCTCCAGCTTGGCTCGGAACGGGTGGACGATGGCCACGTAGCGTTCTATGCTAACTGTGGTGACACTAAGAATGGAGGCAAAGCACACAGTCTCGAAGAGGGCGGTCTTGAAGTAGCAGCCCACCGGCCCGAACAGGAAGGGGTAATTGTGCCACATCTCATAGATCTCCAGAGGCATCCCAAACAGCAGGACCAGCAGGTCTGAGATGGCCAGACTGAAGAGGTAGTAGTTGGTGGGTGTCTTCAAGGTCTGATGTCGGAGGATTACCAGGCACACCAGAAAATTACCCATCACCCCCACCACGAAGATCAGCGCATAGGCCACAGACACCGGGAGGGAAAGGTTGCTGCGCCGGGGTCCACAGACGTAAGCCAGGTACTCCTCTGTGCTGTTTAGGTACTTCATGAGAGGATCGTAGATCCAGGAAGCATTTTCAAGTTTTCCCATCGCTGAGGTTAAAATTCAAGGCTACAGGTGTCCCCTGATCTGAGGCTCTGTCCCAAACAGAGCCAGAGCGGGGACAACCCTGAAAGCAGAGAGGCTCCTGAAGAAGACCGGGTGAGAGTAAGAAAAGAAGAGCATCAGCCTCCAGAGCCTCCTCTCACACTGCTAATTCCTTCTGAGGACCACCCAAGCCCCGCCCCCGGCAGGCTGCAGGCCAATGAGTGTGTTAAGCTGCACCGTGGGAGAGCCAGGCAGGTTGGCATGAGGCTTTGTGTGGGGGGAGTCTGAGAGGAGGGACCTCCCTGGGGCTTGGAAGCAGCCAGAGAATCAGCTCACACAGAATGAGCTGGGGCCACCGGAGGAGCAAATACTCCCAGCAGGGCCAGTCTAAGAGTTGTGGGACTCTGGGGAGAAACCCAGGAAGGCCTGAGGAACTTGACAGCTAAGCCAGAGTCTCTCTATCTCTCTCTGACCCATGGATGTCATATCAAAGAGTGAAAGATCAACCGATTTCTCAGATATTACTCCTTCGAATAACCATCTGGGAAAAGCCTGAGATGTGATTTGGAGGATCACAATGACTGAAAATCAGCTTTTAGGTTTTGTCCTTTCCTAAAAATCTCTTCCAACAGTTCAGAAAGCAAGTGGGTTTCAGGATCAGGTCATTAGAAATTAGGGAAATAGAACTTTCAGATTCCTCCCCCCCTTTCCTGTCTGTCCTTCCTTCTCTCTCCCTCTGTCTGTTCCCCCTCCCTCTCTCCTCTCTCTCCCCTCTCCTCT
>LOEQ01001082.1:165266-190810 GCA_001685075.1 Bramus lutescens | reverse complement strand
CCTGCCTCTGCCTCCCAAGTGCTGGGATTAAAGGTGTGCGCCACCACCACCCAGATGGATGCAGGATATTCTAAGGGGAAGTAAAGCATTCCAAGGAAGCTCATTAATCTCAGGAAATAAAGAACTGGAAAGTTCAGGAAGTCTCCCAAACTGACCAGATTTATGCACTCCAAGAGTGCATAAGCAGTTGGGGCTGTTGAGAAACACTCTTAGAGGAGCTGAGCTGCCTGGAAGAGGCTCTGACCAGCTCTTGAGCCACCGGAAGGGACACACTCCAATCCTTTGAGCTGTCTACCAGTGTCTTTGCCTCTTGGCCAATCCTTGCAGTGGCTGTCTGTGTCTTTGGAAACTGTTCTTGGTCTGCTCTATATTGTCTCTGTCTGTGTCTCAGGGAGCCACTGAGGTCACTCTCGGTCTGCTCTCTTGGTGTGATCACTCTCTTGGTTCACTGTGTACAGTGACAGCCCTTGCTTCAGACTTCCTCTCTTGGTCCTCTCTGTGCAGTTGCAGCCTGCGCTTTGGAGTTCCTCTGAGGTCGCTGGGAGGGGGCGGGTAGGAGCATTTGGAGGTTGAGTGGGACTTGTAGCTTATAGGGTCTGATCGATGGGTGTGGTATTGGAGCCGCTTACCTCTTAGACCTCTCTGTGTTTCAGAGTTCCTCTGAGGTCATGGGGAATAGGAGGGTTTGGGTGTCCAATGTGACTACCTGCAGAAAGTTTGCCTGCTGGCTGGCTAGAGAAGCTGAGGCAGGTGGGAGAGGGGCCCAGGGTTTTGCCCCACTGTGGAGGGCCTAGAGAGTGGGGTGCCTCACTGGGTGGGTGGTCACTCACCTCTTGGTCCCGTATGTGTAGTGGTAGCCTGTGTTTCAGAGTGACTAATTGGGTTTTAAAGAGTAAATTAAAAAGGCAAATATAAAGTTGGGATGGAGAAGTGGTTGGGAGAGAGGAGTGAGTGATGATGATATGAGCAAAATGCACTGCACAGAATTATTAAATTTTCAAATAGCAAAAGGCAGAGTTGTATTTAGTTTCCATGAGTCTCAGTTTTGCCATTTGCAATATAAACTAGCTGCAGTGCCTTGCAGGATTTTCGTGGAGGCTGAGTAGTTCTTGGGAAAAGTGTTCAATATCAATCTAAGATACCACCCCACATTAGAGGCCTTTTCTAGGAAGGACAAAGTCCTGGGTCTGATCACTAGCACTACAAAAATATTCAGCATGAGTTATTTAAAGTTATGCAGTTTTAAAGCAAAATTTAATAATAAGATATGTAATAGGATAATAATCATGAGAAATAAAAAATCTGAGTGTGTTTACTTGTACTGAGGTCAAAAGGGGCTATTACATTTGAGGCCACCCTGGGTTTCACAGTGAGTTCTAGGCCTGGGCTTCACAGTGAACTTCTTTCTCAAAAAGCTAGCAAGACAGAACCTTTTTACATGGGAAATGTGTTTGGAGTGATTGATGTGAAGATGAAATGAGTGTGTGTGTGTGTGTGTGTGTGTGTGTGTGTGTGTGTGTGGTGTTTATGATATGTATGTGCATGTTCATGCATGTTCACCTGAGTGAGTGTGGGTATGCATATGCCGCAAAGCCTATGTGGAAGTCACAGAATAACCATGGGCGTCAGTCCTCGACTTCCACCTTGTATGAGACCGGGTCTCTTGCTGTTTGCTGCTCTGTGCCCCAGAGACGCTGGATGGACAGAGACTCTAGTGCTTTATTCTCCATCTCCACATAAGACTGCAGGAGTTACAAGCAAGTTGCCTTGTCCTGCAGACTTCTGAATTTCAACGGACTTTTTGCTAAAGCTGCTGGGAAAGTATAGACACATGCTCCCCCCATATATGGACATCTCTCCACCCCCCCACCAGAGTCTACATCTACTGTCAGTTAAGCAATGATGACAAGAACGAGGGACCCAATGTCCTGGGAGGACCTGTGGTGGCTAATCTCAACTGTCAACTTGATGAGCTCTAGAATCACTGGGGAGATGTGTCTGTGGCATGCCTAAGGGGATTTACCTTGACCACATTAGTTAAGGTGGAAAGTCCTGCCCACTCTGGGTGGCATCATTCCCTAGGATAGGATCTTGTATTGTATAAAAAGGAGAAAGTGGGAGATAAGAATGAGTGGGAGTGAGGTGAGACTGATTAGAAAAATAAAAAGGAGAAACTGAACGGATTAACCCGTATTCATTGCTCTTCTTTATTTTTCTCTTGGAAGATTTATTTATTATTTTTATGTGTGTGTGCCTGTGTGCTTTTCTATGCACCATGTACATGCAGGAGTCCCTTGAATCCAGAAGAGGGCATTGGATCCATTGGAACTGGAAGTACAGGTTTTGGGAATTGAACCCAGGTCCTCTGAAATAGCAGTAAGTACTCTTCACTGAATGCTGATATAATCCAACAACTATCTCAAGCTCATGCCACTGTGACTTCCCTGCCGCGATGGAACTGAACTGTGAGACAAACCATTTCTACCTTAAGTTGCTGTTGTCTGGGTACCTTATCACAGGAAAACAGGAAAAATTGAGACGGAACCATCTATTTTATATAGAGATGGCTTGCTTGAAGGAGACTCAGGAGAATGGAGCATGAAGTGAACCTCTGAGGACCTGACCATACACTTGACCAGTATCCATGCCTGGAGGAGAAGCTCATGTGTGCAAAGTCTCAGGGGCAACATCAGAGAGTGGGTTCCACGAGAATTTTCTAGTACTACCTAGGGAAGCCTTAAGGATCATTTGTGTTCATCTGAGAGAAGCTGGGGTTCTTCCCACACCTCCACCGTTTTAATCCCCTGTTGTGGGAGGAATGCTGTTGGAGCGGGAATCCTGCAACGTCTATGAATTATTCCTAGATCTCTCAGAGAAGATTAGGAAGCAGAACAATAGGAGAGTAGTAGGGACTGATGGTGCAGCCTGAGCAACACCAGCCGCTGAAGGCAGAGGAAAAAACCAGTGTGACCCAAGGCCTTAGTGGTATCTACCACACTTACAGAAAAAGCAGTAACTATGTTTGTTGAGCACCTGTTCTCAGCTTATATAATATGTATTATATCATTGTAAGTGTCTCATGTGTACCGGCTTTGTGCCCTTGGCAACAGGGTCTGGGAGGTTATCTTCACTTATCCCTGTCAGTACAAGGGAGGAACAAGAAGCACAAGAACCAATGAGACCTGGTGGACCTGTCCCTTTTCGCACAGTGTATGGGTCATCTGGGCTACGTTATGCTCTGTGATGCTTGTTCATGTTTGTCCACCTGACCACATCTGTAACTGACTAAAACCCAAGTGGCTGGGTACACCTGTGGGGTTTTTTTTCCTTAAGTCTTTTGAAGGAGGAAGGCCCACTTTTAATCTGGATTTTTTTTTGATTTGGGACTATCTACCTTCAATTTGGGCCACGCCTTCTGTTGGCAGCCCATACAGAGGACATGGAAGAAGGAAGCTCTCTTTGCCTTGTTTGCTCCTGGAAAATTTATCCATTCCTTCACTGGCATTAGAGCCTACTTCTTTAGGATTTCATTATATACTGGAGGACTAACTGAGACATCCAGCATCATGGACTGAACAACAACTGAATTTTTGGACCTTCTACTGGTAGACAGTTATTGTTGGACTAGCTGGACCAGAGCCTGAAAGTCATTCATGTGTGTGTGTGTGTGTGTGTGTGTGTGTGTGTGCGCGCGCGCGTAGATTCATTCCATCAGTTCTGTTCCTCTAGAGAACCCTGACTTAATACATGCTTTCTAACAAAAGAGTCCAAACGTTAGGAGATTAAGATAAACAGAGATACTGCTTGTTTATTCTACACACCCGCCAAGGATTACCTGGTATTTTCTGCTCTGTTTTCATACTAGGGTGTAGGTTTCAGTCAGTGATTTCTTAGCAAAATGCTCAGAGGGAACCCTGACTCTGATACTTCGTGCTCGGAACTGACAGATGGTGATTCCATTCACATTTCCCAGGCCAGGTCAAGTTAGAAGTCATTTGTAATTTTAGCAAGGGTCAGAAGAGCCATGTCCCAAACTAAAATTCTTGTAAAACAGACAACTATGCATCCTACTTCCTTGGGCATGCGCTATTTGGTTCATTGTCCTCCTTTCAGGCAGAATGCCTTGCTTTGCACCGCTAGAGACAGCTTGCGATTTCTAGGCAGTCACAGCTCCAAGCTAACTGTCCTGACAGTCTCCCTAGCAGAAAAGAGCAGCATCTCTCTTAGCAGATCCACACAGCGGTCCTCCTGTCCCATAGACCTGTACACTTCAAAGGCAAGTCACAGGCTGCCCACTGCATAGTCCCAGCCCTTTTCGTTATCTCTCATTGTCAATACCAGGCTTCTAGACTCAATGTCCCATGTGCTCAGGACTCTTCCTGGGGCAATGTTCTGCTTCCATATTGAGACAGAAGTCAATAGATTGATGAGATCATGATAGATTTTTCTTGTCAGTAAGATAATCAGGATTAATAATTCCAAACTCATTGAGATTGTTGTCAACAAATGGTGGCAGATAGAGAATAGTTTAATGTGACATTTGCTACACAGTAAGAATCTAATAAGTACTGTATTTCTGCATTGAAAGTGAAAAGAAGCTTATCCACTAGTGGAATGGCTTGATTGAGGCCAGTTCACTGGTACCTGCTGGAAATTCAATGAATAATTTACTGTGGTTGATAAATTCAACATTGCCTTTTGTTTTCCATAATATTTTAATTGAAGGTTATTTATAGTATTTATGTGCCTAATTATTTGATGTTTTAGCCAGTGCTCTATTGGTATGAAGAGACCCCATGACCACAGCACACTCTTTTAATGGACGACATTTAATTGGGACTGGCTATAGTTGCAGAGGTTTAGTCCATTATCAGCATGGTAGAGGCATGATAGCACACAGACATACAAGGTGCTGGAGAAGGTGCTGAGAGTTCTACTTCAGGATCCCCAGGAAGCAGGAAGAAGAGAACCACTGGGCATGGCTTGAGCACTTGATGTCCCAAATCCCATCCCCAGTGACATATTTCTTCCAACAAGGCCACACCTACTCCAACAAGGCCACACTTCTTGAAATTGTCAAATAGCACCATTCCCTATTGACTAAGCATTCAAACGTATGTCCCTCTGGGGCCTTTCTTCTTCAGACTGCCATGTTCCACTCCCTCGCCCCCCATAGGCTTGTAAACATATCATAATGCAAAGCTGCATTTAGAACAACTTCAGAAATCCCCATAGTTTTTAACAGTCTCAACATTGTTTAGAAGTCTAAAGTTCAAAGTCTCTTCTGATACTCAAGGTAATCTCTCAACTGTAACCCCCTGTAAAATCAAAACAAGAAAGCGGATCCTAAACTTCCAACATATACCGGCATGGGTTATCCATTATCATTCCCAAAGGCAGGAAAGGGATCATAGCAATGAAAGACTGGGCCAAAGCAAGACTGAAAACCATCAGGGCAAATTCCAAACTCTGTATTGCTATGCTCGACGTCAAAATGCTCTTCAGATCTCCAACTCCTTTCAGATTTGTTGACTGAAACATACTTCTTTTTCCTGGGCTGGTTCCACACCCATTCTGCAGCTTTCCATGGCAGGTATCCCAGATTCTACCATCTCCAACATCTTGGGGTCTTCAAGTCAATCCAGGCTTTATAGTCACAGCTTTATACAACAGCCTCTCTGGGCCCCTATTCAGGGGCATTGCCTCCCATACACTGAACAAGCAAGCAAATAAAAGCGACATTTAAAAAGTGGCTTTCCTTAGTAGTGTGTGTGTGTGTGTGTAGGGGGGGCAAACTCCATAACCCCTTTCTTGTATCTTTGACTCTAAAGCCAGAATCAAGTGGCCAAAGCAGCCAAGTTCTGCTGCTTGCTGGGGCTAGAACTTGCCCCCCTCATTCAATTACATCTGTATCAGCTTTCTCTTTTCAATGGTTTCCTTCACTGGTTAAGCCTTCCTTTAACTGCTTTTCAGAATTTGGAAGCCTAGCTGGGTGGGGTCTTGCCAAGAGGTTAACACTCCTTTTGTTATATTCAAGGTCAGGATTTTCATTAATCTGTTTATTTCCTTTGTTTATTGGACTTTGTTCCACTATACTCCGTGGTGCCCCCTTTCTCCTCAGACTGTACACTTTGTGTACATCAGCTTGCTCCTTTTCATTATAGACTGCATAAGACTGGCCACTAATAATCAGACAGCACAGTCAATAGTAGGCCGTTTTGAAATTTCTTTTGCCAAGGCAATTAGCCAAACCTCTTCAATTTAGCCTCAAGCTGACTTTTTGGACAATGTTAAAAATAGCTCTTCACCAAAATGTCACAGGAATGATTTCTAGGCCACTTACTAATATTTTTCTCCCCTGAAACCTCTTGAGCTAGGCTGTCATAATAATCTACATTGCTCTCAGAACCTCTGTCTTCCCTGTTCCTACTAGTATGGCCCAGAAAGCACCACCTAAAGTGTTCAGCTGCTTTTCTAATCCAAAGTCTCAAAGGCCACATTCCACCAATAAGAATCATGGTCAGGCCTGTCATAGCAATACCCCACTCCTGGTTCCAACTTCTGTCTCAGCCAGTGATCTTTTGTTGTGAAGAGACCCCACGACCACAGCAGTTCTTAGGAAGGAAGATATTTAATTTAGCGCTTGCCTTCAGTTTCAGAGGTGTAGTCCATATCAGCATGGCAGGGAGCTTGATGACACACAAGCAGACATGGTGCTGGAGGAACTGAGAGTTCCACATCAGGATCCCCAGGCAGCAGGAAGAAAAGAGCTACTGGATCTAGCTTGATCATTTGAAACCCCAAATCCCATTCCTTGTGATATACTGCCTCTAACATGCCACACCTACTCCAACAAGGCCACACCTCCTAATCTCTGTCAAGTATTGCCACTCCCTAATGATCAAACATTCAAACATATGGGCCTTTGGAGGCCATTCCTATTCTAACCACCACAATTCTTAAGACTTACTTTATTTTATTCATTTATTTATTTGGTGTGTGTGTGTATGTGTGTGTGTTAGCATATATGCATGTATATACATGCACACAAGTGCAGGTGCCCCCAGAGGCCAGAAGAGGACATCAGGTCCTCTGGAAATGGACTTATCGGCAATTATGAACAGCCAGATGTGGATGCTGGGAACTGAGTTTGTGTTCTATCCTGGAACAGCAAGAGCTTTGACAGATGAGGCATTTTTTCCATCACCAATTTTAGTTTCTTATTGTCTCAAGACATTGATTGTATAATTATAATCATTTAAAATTATTCAAATCCCCCTTGTGACCTCTCAACTATAATTGTTAATGTATGAAAACTTGGGAAGAAGATATATTTTGGTTAGAAAAATCTGATCTATGCTTGTTAATTTCATTGTGTAGATTGCATTAGTGAATTTTCTGTGATGGAAGACATTCATACTGCTGCTGAAGCCAGCATGTGAGCAAACATGACTTATTTAGTTATAGCATGCCAGAGCATGGAGGGGGTCACTGGCTGGAAAGCTTTAGACAAGAGGAGCCAGGATGGCGCTGACACCTGCCAACGACAACACTCAGTGACCTTGGTCTCCGTCCTCTGAGCTCAACACTAACTAGATTCTCTCTCTTTGGATTTCTGCTAATGAGTTAAATTTTCCCCAGAAATAATGAGATTGGTTTAGCTTTGATTTCTTGTTTCATCTGTAACTGGCAGAGGGCCCGTTTCCTGCAAGAAGAAGGCAGGAAGGGATCAGAGAGGTGATAGGGATCAAGGTCCACCTGGGACAACCCTGTGTCTCATCTTCATGTTTCTCTTTCCTCCCAAGTTAGGGACCATGGTTGAACAGGAAGAGTCAGTAGCCGGAGCCAGGGCCCCTCTTGTTGTCTCCCTCCCTCTTAGGAAAACCCTCCAAAGGGGTATTAGAATGATGGAACTGGTCCCCAAACAGCAAATGGGGTTGGATGCTTTCCTCTAGACGTAATGTGGACATTGCTCTCTTGAGCAGTTGGCAGCTGTGATTACCCTCAGGACACCTGCGCAAGATGGGAGAGGGTGGGCCACAAGATCCTCCCCTCAGGGTCTATAGGCCATTATCAATGCTGGGTAGGTCATTTTGTTCAACAGTCAACTGGTCACTCCTAGGTCAGCCATGTTCTTATCAGCAACTCTAACGTAACTCATTCTTTTAGTCACTTGGTGTATTTCATTCTTCTCTTCTTAGGATTGCAAATTTCATAGACATTGGGACTATTTTATTTATGGCTCTACTTCTGGTACTCTTTACCATGACTGGCATCTAAGCATTCAATAAAATATGCTAAATGAGGAAGCAAATGAGGCTCTGAGTTATTCTTTCTTTAGACATGAAGATGCTCTACATCGCTGTCTGCCCTTCTGAGTCTTGATACTGTAAATGGGAGTGCACCCTTCCTTTTAGTTATCATTTCCAGATGTCTGTCTTTCCTTCCTTCCCCCCTGTCTTTTATTGTATTTTTTCCTCTATTTTCTTGATCCTCACATTCAGTTTTGTATGTGGAACCCATTAGTCAAAACTTATACAAGGTTAACAATAGATTGGGCATCAGAAGGTCCGAGTTCTTGTCTTAGATGTGTGTCTAGCTCACAGTGTGTGTCTGCATTCCTTCAATGCCCATTTTCTACTCTGTTTCTTCTGTTTTTATAATGAAGAGAATGTACTGGATAGCCTTTTCCACTCTGAATAGTTTCTAACCTATAGAGTTTGTTTGTCTTCCATCAACCTGGGCAGCTGCTGTCACTTGGCAATGGCATTGGGTTCGTGGTTGCATTTATCCATTAATTTATATTCGTGTTAGAAAATTGACGTGCTCTGAGGGGAAGCAAGCTTCTGCATGCCTGGCTAGTAAACAAATATCTCAGGCCATTGCTGTGTGCTGGGTGATTTTGCAGTGGCCTGGGAGCCACAGATGCCTGGGAAAGCATAAAGGAAGAGAATAATGTCTTCATGGTGTTTGCCATCTGCCAGCCTTCCTGAACCTGCCAGAATTTCTCCCCAGCATGGCTTCTCCAAATTTCTCCTTTTTTTCCAGATGACATATAGCTCAGCCTTGGCAGGAAGGTCTGCATTCACAGCTATCTTTGGAGACAGTGGAAATGTTTGAGTATGTGTATGTGTGTGTACATGTGTGTAGATAGATAGAGAGAGAGAGATAAATAAATATAGAGATAGATAGATAGATAGATATAGAGATATAGAGATAGAGAGATATATAGATAGATATAGAGATAGATAGATAGATATAGAGATAGATAGATAGATAGATAGATAGATAGATAGATAGATAGATAGATAGAGGGGGAGGGGAAGGAGAGAGGAAGGGAGGAAGGGAGGGATGAAGGGAGAGAGGAAGGGAGAAAACAAAGGGTTGTCTTTGGGTGTTTTCTTCAATCACTCTCCATTTCTTTAAAGAATGATTTTATGTGTGTGATTGTTTTACCTTTGTCTAGTATGTGCACCATGCATTTCTGTGGATGTCAGAAGAGGGTATCAGATCCTCTGTAACTGGAAGTATGGATTGTTGTGAACCAAAAAAGAAGCACGGCAAACTGAATGCAGATCCTCTGCAAGAGCAGCGAGTGTTCTTAATCACAGAGCCATCTCTCCATCCGCAGCTCCACCTTATTATTTATGAAGCAGAGTCTCCCACAAAACCTGAAGATAATCCATTCAGCTAAGACTGCTGGCCAGTGAGCCTTTTTTAGTGGCTGCTGGGGATCTGAACTCAGGTCTTTGTGGCTGTGCCAGGAAATGCACGGTCCCAGTCATCTTCCCACCTCATCAGCCAGGATTTAAATAGGATGTGATTTGGATAATGATATGAATATTCTCAGATAATTTCCTTCATTAGGAAACCAGGTAATATTAGTAAAAAATCTAACAGTGGGTTGTAGGGACAGCTCAAGAGTAGATTGCTTTGTGGAAAGTCCAAGGCCCTCCCCACTACTTCTAGGCTGAGCAAGGTGTACATCCAAAGAGAATAGGATCCCCAAAAGCCAGTATATGCAGTAGAGTCAAATCCCAGTGCCACTGTCAGTTGCCCCTCAGTCTGCCCCAACTGCCAACCACATTCAGAGGAACTAGTTTGATCCTACGCTTGTTCATTCCCAGTCCAGCTGGATTGGTATTTTTTTAAGTAATAAAAAAATAGAAAAAGTGTAGATTGCTTTGTCTAGCATGATTGAGGCCCTAGGTTCAAGCTCCAGGAATGTGGACAAACAAACCAAATCTTAGAAGTGAGTCAGGCATGCAGAGCTTTCCATATCCTCATGGTCAGCAGGCAGGATGCACGATTTTCTCCCTATTGTATAACTTGAGTGAAAATTCTAGAATTCCATTGCAATTTGCATTAATTCTATCCAGCATATCCACTTCCAAATTAGAAGTCTGTTCTGTCTTCTTTAAAATTCTGTTCCTCTGAAAGACCAACATGAATAGAGTATGGTGGAGCAGGCACAGGCACCTGTTTTAGGCTGTGTGAGAACAGCTGAGTACTGGTCATGGAATATCACATATAAGATAACACATATCATCACATAAGATAACGTGACATATCTCAGTTTCTAGACTCCAGTCATGTGCCATATTGATGACCACCAGGGTCCTTCATATGTGGGAGACCAGAGGATTATAATGTCTTTTTCCAAACCATGATGCAGCCTGTTCTTTGTCTCATATTTCTGTTTTGGCCTCAACCACTGGCTGATAACAAACCTCACTCTTAAGGATTCCAAGATTTCTCTCAGACCAGTAATGAGAAGTCTTTGTTTTTCAGCCCCAGGCTTCTCTTTTTGCTCTTGGAGACCCAGAGGGCCTGGGAGCGGATATTACTCTTTTTGTATCCTCACAGTTAATAAATGACAAGCCATTTTATAATGACATACAGAATATCATTCTGGGGAGTCTCATTTTTTTTGGATTGCTTGCTTTTGTAGTTTTTAATGAGTCTGTTAATAAGTTTGCATTTCCCTTGGATAAGGAACATACTAAATGATAGACATAAATACTTGATTCAGGATCATTAAGAATGGTTGTAAGCGAGTGAAGACAAGACTCAGGAAGACTCCTGGGGTTTTAGAGGCTGAGGAAGGAAGAAAGGCGGAAATGAAGACAGCATTGGAGAGCCAACACTCTGTTTTGAAGCTGAGATTTGCTCGTGACCCTGTAAGCAGTGGTTTTGCTATGGTGGTGAAGAGGAAGATAAACCCAGGGAGGGTTAAAAAATGAACAAGGAGAAATGAATAAGGAATTGTCCTAGTCTCATTTCTGTTGTTATGATAAGGTACCTGGCCAAAAGAAACTTAGAAGAGGAAGGGTTTCTTTGGCTTACGATCCCAGGTCTTCCTTGTTTATACAGCAAGTTCGAGGCCAACTTGGTCCACACAAGACCTTATCTTAAAACAACAGGAACAACATATCCAGAAAACCGCTCCAGGTATTTGAAAGAACAGTTGATCTATTGGTGACATCAAGGTTCAACCAATGGCCCTGAATGAAGGACAGTGCAGGTGATAGGGTTGAGCCAGTTAAGTTGGGCAAGCCGATAAGCCAAATGGAGGTGAGTGTGTTGACACGCTTGAGAAAGCAAAGGAAACAGAAAGTAACGGTGGGGTAAAAGCAGGTGAAGGTGATGAGACCATGAACTCGAGACTTAGGTTTTGATAGATGCAGAAGAGGATCTGAGGCTGGCAGCATATGCTTCCAAAGGATGGAGCTTGTGTCCTGAGAAGGACTGAGGAGAGAGGAGACCACCTGCCTCCCCCGTGCTCTGCAGGAGGTGGGAGACTAAACAGCCTTGGCGGGCAGCCAGGAGAGAAGCAGAATTAATGGGAGAAAGCTGGTTTCCCAGTAACACAAACTGGAGGAGAAAATGAAACAAAGTTTGAAGGAAAAGGAGGCTTTGTAGAAAACGAGAATAATCTTTGCACTTTTTAACATTTGTTTACTCATTCATTTAGTGTGTGTGTGTGTGTGTGTGCGTGTGTGTGTGTGTGTGTGAATTGTGATTGTCAAAGGATAGCTTGTGGGAGTCAGTTCTCTCCTTTCACCAGGTGGGTCCTAGGGTGGGCTTGAACTCAGGTCATCAGGCTTGGCAGCAACACCTTTATCCTTCAAATCATCTTACTGCCCCCTCCCCCCAGTAAAAACTAGGCTCTGCAATGAGTCTTGAAAGAGAAGGGGAGTGTATGATAACAGCTACATCCTCACATAAACAAACACACAGAGTCCATCTGGATGATAGCGGGAGATCTCACATAGGGCTCTCAAACCTGAACACAGGTGGGAATCTCTTTGGGATCTTGTGAATGTGCAGATTGAATGGGTCCTTTATATTGTGAATATGTGGGCAGGGAGGGGAAGGGTCAGATTCTGTCTGAGGTATCTACTTAAAGCATAATGTCCATGTTGCTGAGTTTTAGTGTATAGTGTAGGGAACAGGGTTTTGCAGGCTGGACTTGCTGGTATGGTTAATTAAGGTCAAAGTTGGGACCAAGGATGTTTGGGGTTTACTTGGTCAAGAACGAACATTCAGGATTCTTCAACTGCCTTCATTCCAGGAATAGTTCAACGTTGCCATCATTTTCTGACGTCGGTTTTTGCTCATCTTCACCCCTCATCTTTGCTCTTAACAAGCTCATTATTATCCTAGTCTCAGGTACCCACATCTTCCCAACCAGATTCTTGGCTCCTTAGCGCCAGACACTATAGAGCTAGTGGGGGAACTGTTACAAGCTCTAATTTCAGTTCCCATCTCTGCCATTAAGCAGCCAGGGGAAGCAGCGGAAAAAATCATTTACCTCTCTGCTCATTCTTTTAATGTGAAGTGGGGATAATCACATCTGGCTGCCGCTGTTAGGAGAGTTGAATGAGATGCTTGATAAAAATCCATCCTGTAAACTGAAAACCGACAGAATAATGAGGTAGTAATTATTGAAAGACCAGGGGTTCTCCGGATGCCTATAAGAAGGCACAGCCAATCAAAAGGAGAAGTTCTTGCAGGAGGCTGTGGATAAGTTATTGCCAACGCTGCTTCTAGACACTGCTCTGGGACTGATTCTTGTTCTTCTACAGCAAAAAATTTAATTTAATTTTCTTATTCTTTTGAGAATTTCATACATAAATACTGTATTTACGTCACTCACCCTTTTGTCCCTCTTCCCAACTCCTCCTGTTTACTCCCCCTCAAATTCATGACCTCTTTTTCTACACACACACACACACACACACACACACACACACACACACATCCTACTGGGTTCATCTAGTGTTGTTTGTATGTATTTACGTATGATCACTTGGGTTTGGATAACTGATTCTCCCTTCCTCAGCACCCAATGGTTGCCTGTAACTCCTTTTCTAGGGGTGGAATCTTGTGCAATTTCCCTTATCCTCTTTGAGATGTCAATTTGTGTTGTCATTATGCAGATCTTGTTTAGGCAGCCATGTTACTGAGATTTCATGGGTATAGCTTCCCCGTCATACCTAGATGATGCTATTTACAGCAAATATCCTGGTCCTGGCTCTTGCACATCCCCTCTTCTGCAAAGTTCTCTGAGCTTTAGGGGTAGGGNTTGTTATAGCAGTGTTGATTAGGCACCCCACAGCCACTTCTCTGCATATTGATCAGTCCCCACCATAGATTTTAAAATGACCTCACTTTCATTTCTTGCATCTGTTTCAGTGTGGATGACACCTTTCACATTGTTGTAGATTGGCAGTAGATTTATGCAGTTGTGCTTAGCTGAGGGAGGAATGTTAGATGTGGAGCTGTGCTTAACCTCACCCTCAATTCCATTTAAGAGCCTAGTTCAGTGTGCAACATATATCAAGGAGACTCAGGTCAAATTCTCTGAAGCCCTCTGAGATAAGTTTCCATATAAGGAAATGTATTTATGCACAAGGCCTATTCTCTGGCGGTAGAAAACATTTTGCTTCCCTTTTTCTTGGAGAACTTACACCTAGTGAGGGCTGAGTTACCCAAGGCTAAGGAGCTGAGGCTTAAAAGCACAGTTTTGGGATGAAAGCTCTAGGTTTATACCTTCTTATCACCTAATTTAATCATTTAATCATGAGATTAATCTCTCAAATGCTCAGGTTTCTTTTTTATTTTATTGTTATCCCTTTCCTTTCCTCCCTCAAAGCTCACCCATATACCTTTCCCTGGTCTCCTTCAAATGCATGGCCTCTTTTTTCATTAATGGTTATTGTATGCATATACATATAAATACATGTACATATACATATATACATGCACATATATACACATAATCCTAAATATAACATGTTGATGTACAATGTTATTGTGTGTATGTTTTCAGAGCTGACCTTTTGGCACTGAACACCCAACTGGTGTGCTCTTCTCTTGGGAGGACTACCCTCTGGGGAGAACCACCCTCTGGGGAGGACTACCCTCTGGGGAGAACCACCCTCTGGGGAGAACCACCCTCTGGGGAGAACCACCCTCTGGGGAGGACTACCCTCTGGGGAGAACCACCCTCTGGGGAGGACTACCCTCTGGGGAGAACCACCCTCTGGGGAGGACTACCCTCCCTCTCCAAACTTTACTCAGTTGTCTAGTTCTTTGTGTAGGGTTGGGTCCTCCTGAGACTTTTCCCACCCACTTTGGCATGTTCATTAGTGTCCTCCTTGCCCAGGTCATGTAAGTCATGTTGGTAAGACTTAACAGGTATGGCTTCTGCTATTTCTAGAAGACACAATCACATGGCAAACTCCCTGATCCTCTGACTCTTACAATCTTTCTGCCCCCTTTCCACAATGTTCCCCAAACTTTAGGTGTGAGATTGTCTTGTAGATGTATTCACTGGGACTGGGCTCCACAGTCGATTATTTTGTATAGTGGTCTCCGTCTGTAGCAAAGAGAAGTTTCCTGATGAACGGTGAAGACTATGCTTGGTGGGTTTCAGACAAATGTTTATAGATTGTTGTTTGGGTTTGTGCTGGCTTAGCAAATTAGTGGTTATGGATTCTCCTCCAGTAACCGTGATTTCACTAGCAATAATTAATTAATGTTAGTTTCCAGTACCAGGCATGATTTCGTGTTGGATATGTCTTCAGTCCATCTAGAGAGTAGCTGATTCCCACCAAGGAATGTGCGCCGCTACTGCACCTGTAAGGTTCTTTTGCCATGCTGGTCATTGATGTGGCCCATAGGCATCATGGCTGGGCGCATGTCTCCCTCCTACACCTGTCGGAATGGCCAAGATCAAAACCACTGATGACAGCTGATGCTGGAGAGGATGTAGGATAAAGGGAGCACTCCTCCATTTCTGGTGGGAGTGCAAACTGGTACAGCTGCTTTGGAAATCAGTATGGTAATTTCTCAGAAAATTAGGAAACTAACAGTCTACCTCAAGACACAGCAATATCACTTTTGGGTATATACCCAAAGGAAGCTCATTCATAACACAAGGGCATGTGCTCAACTATGTTCATAGCAGCATTATTTGTCATAGCCAGAACCTGGAAACAATCTAGATGCCCCTCAACCAAAGAATGGATAAAGAAAATATGGTACATTTATACGATGGAGTACTACTCAGCAGTAAAAATGAATGACATCTTAAAATTTGCAGACAAATGGATGAATCTAGAAAAAACCATATTGAGTGAGGTAACTCAGGTTTCTTGTGTCTGTAAAGTTAGGTAATTGTCACGATCTTCCTCCAAGGAGTGTGGAGAGATGGAGGAAGCTGAAGCAAGCAGCGCAGAACTAGCCTACGGTGAGAGCTTTGTTATAACTCGGCGGCAACAGTTCCTGTGCCTGTCGCTGCAGAAGATGGGCTTGTGTTAAGAATTCCATAAAATGTCTCTGCACCCAACAGTTACCACACAGACCTGCACACAGCCAAGAACACACTGGCAGCGGCTTGGTGCTCTCACTGCTAAGCCTGACAGCTTTTCTGAGTTCCAACTCAGAAGCGTAACTTTTCGGTGTACCATTTTTAAAAATGTATTCTTCCAGCACAGATACAAATTGTAAGCATGCTTCTGGACTTTCTTGGTGTTTGCTCTTAAGATCCTCCCTTCTGCCATCTGGCTACAGTTGCTTACAGGTCTTCATTGCTGACCCTAACTCAAAAGGCATGCCTTTCTCTCCTCCTCTTCTCCATCTCCCTTGTCCCAGCACCCGCTGGGATTTACAGCTTGCCTGTGCTGAGATTTTTCTTTCATATTTAACGAATGGTCCTTGAACTCCTCCTCCCCACCCAAAAGGCAGAGTTAGGCTTGGGGATGCAGCTCAGTTGGTAAAGCGCTTGCTTAGCGTGCACAACACACTGAGTTCCATTCCTAGCCCCACATAAGTCTAACCTGGTGGCCCATGCCTATCATCCCAGCACCCACTCCAGAAGTGGAGGCAGAAGGAGTTCCTGGTCATCGTTAGATATGTACAGGTTTTCAAGATGATTCTGGAGTACATGAAACCCGCGTCTCTATAAGAAGAGGCAGGTGGAACTGAATCTTTAGAACCGATACCTCCTGAAGTTGAGCGTAGGCGGAAACACGCAGATGAGTTGCTCCTCAGGGTGACATGAATCAGAACAGTGTCAGCACACTTCCTGTCCTTCAGATCCAACAGCCGATTGTCTTCCTATGAAGCTGAGCGGGCAGCTGGAGCTCTCAGACACAGCTGGTGGGCTTGCCAAGTCACAAACAACAAATGAAATGTCTGTCCATGTCTTTAAGAGCTGCACACATTGGCCCAACCACGCCGTTCCTGGGCTTCTGCACACCCCACCTCTCTCTCACTTTGTAACTCCTCCGGGCTGTAAACAGTCCAAATTTCCACGTCTATTGAATGGATAAACAAGTGGAAGTGTGTCCATAGAGTCATTATGGCTCTGCAGTAGAATGAAATCAATTATTGATGCACACCGAGGCTATGTCTCAGAATAACAGTGCCAACAGAAGGAAATCAGAGTCTAAGTACCTGTATAATTCAATAGTGTATTGAATATTATATATTTGATATTAATAATTTAATTAGTAATATAGTAGTTTAATAATTAATATATATTATTAGATAATTTATATGTAATATTATATATAATAATTTATAAATATATATANATATATATAATTCTAGGATGATCGTGACAGCCAGCTGAGTGTGTGCCCTGGGATGAGGTCAGAAGGTAATATTAAGATGCTCAAAGAGAGGATGATGGGAAGCCAGGGGAAAGGATATGCTCACTGTGTTGATTGTATCTGACATGGTGATGGTTTCACAAGTGTACACAGATGTCAGGATGTACCTGAGACCTGAGGAGCTCATTGGACCTCAATGATTCCTCAAGGAAGCTACCAAGGCACATTCTAAACACATTCTAGGGATTGGTCGATACTACTAGATCCATCTTTCCTTATATTCTTGAATAACGCTTTAGTGTCTAGTTGCAGATCCTCCCTCTTACTCTTCCTCCTCTTCTTCCTCCTCTAGCCCAATGTCCAGGATAATACACCAACAGATCCAATAAAGCTCAGCTTGATAGAACCACAGAGTTGGGCCTAAGGCTCAACTAGTAAGAAGCATTGCCTTTTCATTGATTTTAACTCATATTATCCTGTGTTTGTGTTCACATATTGAGTGTCTAGAGACATAGGTTTAGCTGCAATACAGAATAAAAAATAAGACTGTCTAAACCTCTCCATGTTTCAGTTTGAAAGCGCAGTACATTTAGGAAAACCGTGGGTGGTCTTGCCTCTAACTTTGTGAACACAGAAGCAATGTTGCCTGGAGAGAAAGTAACGATAGGAAAGCTATGATGAAATTGACCACATTATCTTGTTATCAGCCTGGAGGAGACCAATGAACAATTAAAAAGTAAATAGATACAAAAAAGGGCCCCCAAAACAAAACTAGACACACCCCTGATTTGGCTTGTGGACCTACAAATGGTACAAAATTCAAGATGAGTGGACACATCCTTCAGTCTCTTGCATTGAAGATTGACCATGAACCCCAATGTTAACCTGAATTTTCTCTCTCCATTTGAGACCTTCTCCTCTTTTGATTAAATGCTGTCATGCTTTCATTCTTAATCCATGGCTACTTTTGACAGAGTAGTATCAAGACTTGGTACCTGGTTTCTTGGTGTAGAGTGCCTGGGCTTAAATCTCACCTCCATAGTTGATAATCTGGTTCAAGTCTCTTAATTTCTACTTCCTGGACCTAATGGTGCCCATTTCAGAGAGTAGCCAATGAGGTCACAGAGATGGGTCAGCCGAATACGGCCTGTGGGTGTTGCACAAGCTCCTCGCTTGTGTAAGTGCCTTAGGACTTGTATAAACCCGACAGCCACCCGGAGTCAACCAGTCCTTACTGGGGTGCAGCTTTGGTCTAGAACCACAAGAGACCACACCCTAGAGAGGTTTATGCTGTAACGCATCAGCAAGAGAAACTAAGATGGACACAGCATACACGAGGTTGGAGCCTCAGAATAAGAGGCAAGTTGGAATTCATGTAACCAAAATTCAGCCAAGGCCCAGGGCCCAGCCAGCTCTGGAAGAGCTTTGTCTGAGGGTGATAAATCTCAATTGCTGGGTCATGAGCGTGAAGAAAAAAAGCTAGGTTTAAGAACTTCCATGTGAACACAAAAATGGCAGTTTAATCCATTGAACAGAATTGTTTCCCACTGAGGAGAACAATATGTAGTTTTGGATAAAAGCACATAATGTGAGAACCACGTGGGTCTGGGGGAGATGCCTGGTATTACTAAAAAAGGCATGAACGTCTGGAGGCCATAGACCAGAACCTTTAGAAAGCACATCTTGTATATTAAAATTCATGACTTGGTGGAAATTGGATTGCTAAATGTGACTCAAATCATGCTACCCATTACCTAGAAATGTATTAAAATATAAATAAATGAAATAAAAATGAGAGCTGAGAAGAGGGCTGTGTTGATCAGAGTGCCTGCTGTGTAAGCATGAGGGTGATTCAACCAGAACCTGGCTCTCCAGACTCTGTCCACACTGAATGATGATATTTGAAGGGTCGGACCATTCAGGACTAGGAAAATGCTACAGGCCGTCTTCACAGCTGAGGAGGTAGCTCAGTTGGTAGGTAGTGCGTCTACCTAGCTAGCACCAAAGCCCAGAGACTGATGCCCAGCACTGTATAAAACCTGGTGTGGTGGTGCATGCCTGATGTCCTGGCCATCAGGAGGTGGGGTAGGAGGACCAGGGCTTCAAAGGTCATTGTTGCGGAGTATTTCCGAAGATTTGTGCCTCAAGAGGAGGAAGCAGAAAAGCATGGAGAAGGTGGCCACCAGTGTGGGAGGCATGAACAGTCAGAAAAAAGAGAATAAGGCTGTGAAAGCCACAGCTGGGCCTGTGGAGGGCTGACCGTACAGACTCATGTGCCCTTCCTTGTCTGACATGGCACTTCAAGCTGGGAGATACTGGGCCCCTGTTTCCAATAAAAGACATGGAAGCTGGGACTGGAAAGAGGGTGGAGAGGGCAACCTTAGATCCTCGTCTCATAGTAGCGCTCTCTAGAGCAGCATGAGCTCCTTTTGTCCCTTCCTCTGGTGTGCAATGTCTCCAGCATGAAGCCTGCCCCCCCCCATCCCATAGTCCCTTTCAGCAATGTCAGCTCGGTGCTTCCCACCCCCATTCTTACTTTGAGCTCTATAGGGTCTTAATTTGATTTTTATTTTTCATGTTGATGGATAAAGAACAGTGTGTTTGTTTCTCCATACTAAGATTATAGATATTTTTGGAGGCAACAATTGCTAAATGCATCCTCTGCTTCTCAATCTGGCTAGTATCTGTGCCTCTATTTACTTCACTGCAGATTTTAGAGCAAGCACCACTTTGCCATTAGGATGCAGATTACAACCTTGTTTTAGGGACTCACAGTGTCCTGAGTTGACTTTGGCATCTTAACTATCATTCAGTGATAAGCTAAATTAAATTTCCCAAGGATATGCTCTACCAAGGGAGGAACCCGCCTGAAGACTTCCCACCTGTAGGCCAAGATCCTGCCTCAAAGAGGAAAATGAGGACCAGAGCCCAAGGCTGTCTTCTGTCCTTGCGATGTTAATCTTGGTTGTCAACTTGACTCTATTGGGAATTAACAGAAACCAAGCTTTTGGAGCCTGCTGTGTAGGATTTTCCCCATCAGATTATTTGAGGTGGAAAGAAATCCCACTCTAAATCTGGCCCACACCCTCTAGTAGTAGCTCTGCAGAGCACAGAGAAGAAGGGAGCTTTGCTTTTTGCTTGCTTCCTCTCATTCTTGCTGGCAAGTCCATCTTCCCTACTGCTGCGGTCAGTATTAAACCCAGCTTCTTCAAGATTTGACTGTAGACTGAAGACAAGCAGTTCTCCAGGACTGCTCTGAGATTCAAGCACCAGAAAGGGACTGCTAAGACGTCTAGCCTCATGGATTGAACAACTACTGGGTTTCTGGGCATTAGCTACTGTATGTGGAGGAGACACATTGGTCCCTCACTTCACAAGACTTACGATACAGCATGTATCCTTTGTGAGCTCGTTTCTTCGACTTCTATCTCTTACACCAGCAATTGGTACAAAAGAGTTTTTTTGTTTTGTCTGATTCTTCTGTAGGATGTATTCCCAAGCATGCGCTAATAGCTCACACGTTCACAGTCTTGGCGGTCTTTATGTTACATATCTAATTAGTTGAGGCTTGTTGGCTATATTGATAGTTACACAGTCAACTGTCAAAGATGATATTGGATTAAATTTGGAACTGGACATTTACCCCTTCACCCATTCATCTCACCTTCTAGCTCCCTTTACAGTTTGGCTAGTCTTAGTATTTGGGACAACAAAATCCCTCTCTCCCTACAAGGAAAAGGTTTGGGGTCAGAGTGCATTCAGTTCTGTGTCTGTGGGGTAGACACTGCTGCTGTCCTTATTTCTCAAAGGAGATAAGGGAGGGATGGAAGGGCTAATGAGCAAGCCCTGTGTCTCCCAGAGAGTATGCACAACCCAAACTCTCACCTGCAGGCAGAGCGCTTCCCAGAGACCAGGTAAAAGTGTCAATGTCCTGCTCCATACAGGTTTGTGACTCCTGTGAACTGCCTTGTCCTGCTATCCTAACATCTCATCAGGCAGCAGAAGTGTGAAGCAAAGCTCATCCGTTCTCTTGATCCAACAGGCTCTAAGCCTAGTTCTTATTGTCTATTCTTCATGGTCAGTTTAACTCAGAAGTATGGCCAGGTAAGGGAGGGTGGCGGGTGTCAAATCTAATGAGCAAAAATGAGCTTCTCGTGTGAAAAATGTCTGTGCGAGCATACGTGGCTCCAGGTCTTTCCCATGAGTGTCTTGGCCATGGAAACAGCAGACTTTCTTCATCCAGGTATTGTCTTCATCATGCTAAATCCTCATGCTGGGAGCTCCGAGGCTGAAACTTCTCTTGAATTCACAGCCAACCCATCCTGTGACTGTCCCCTCCCACGGGCAGTGCAGATGCTGCCTGAGTCCCAAGCTGGCTTGCTGTTTGGTTCTCTTTGTAGAGTCCATGAATCACTTTGTAGAGTCCCCTGTGTCACCGCCCTCCCTATACAGCTCTTTAATTTTCCTTTGTGACTCAGCCTCAGTGCCAAGTCACATTTCTTACTCACTAATTCATTCCATCATTCATTCAATCACTTTTTTGTTACCAATATTTATGGACGTTCCTATAGCATGCTTAGCATCAGAGACAAACAAAAGACAAGAAAGCACATATGGACCCTAGTCTTCGGGTCATTCTAGTTTATTCTGTTGTTGTGACAAACACCAAATGTAATTTAGAGGAAGAAAAGGTTTATAGGGATTATACTTTCAGATCACAGTCCATCACTGCGGGAAGTCAGGGCAGGAACTCAAAGGAGGATGGAAGATGCTGTCTTGCTGTCTGGTTTGCATGCTCATGCTTAGTTAGCTTTCTGATGCAGCCAAGCACTACCTGCTTACTAATGCTAATGCCTGCCATGGTCTGGGCCTTTCTGCATCAATTAATAATAAAACATTTCACCATAGTCAAGTTCAAATACAGACCAGTCTGACTTAGGCAACTTCTCAGTTGAGACTTTGCTCTCAGATGAACTCTAGGTTATGTCAAGTTGACAGTTAACTAGGACATTTGAGGACTTGCGTTGTATATTTAAAGGGAAGACTTTAGAAGTTGTGTGTGTGTGTGTGTGTGTGTGTGTGTATGTAGACTGTTATCCATTTTCATTTTGAAAAAAATTAAAATAGATCCATTTTCATTTAAAAAAAATTAAAATAGGTGCTTGTGGCAGGTGGATTAGAGCAGACAAGAGTAGATGCTTTTTCTGGAATGAGCCAGAAAGAGGAGATATGCACTGCTCCTCAGTTTCACGGCTTTCCTTATGGTTTGTACCAGGGAGTGAATGCCAGGTCTCAGTTATGGCAAGGAGACACTCTACACTGAGTTGTATCTCCAGCTTTGATTTTACTTTTGATTTTGAGAAAGGGTTGCCATGTCAGGCCTTGAATTCTCTCATGTCCAAAGAGTCCTTCTGCATCAGGCTCCCAGGTAGCTGAGATGACAGGCCCATGCCATCAGTCTGGCGATACACCTTTGCTTTTTCTCTCAGAAACCCAGCCCAATTCAAAAGCTTTACATGTCCCCAATGCACTGATCTTTAGAAGTCATCCCCAAGGAGCTCCTTGAGGAAATCTTGTCAAATCTCTTTCTTTGCAGAGCTTAAGGAAGCTGAACAGTTTTCCCAAGATCACATATTACCTCTCTGATAAATACTAAACTCAGTATAAGAATCCAGAGTCTAACTCCAGTTTGTGAATGGTTGGTTCAGTGAAGTATTAAAGACTTTTTTCTTCTTGTTTGTAGCTGTAATTCCACAGTGAAACAGCAATTCAAGTTTTTTTTACATTTGGGAGTGGGGACTCTATCTCTTAAGTGGCCAAGTCAGAGTTGGGCAATGAGGAGTAGGGGCTCTGTGATCCTTTTGGAAAGTTTGGGGATGAGCCACTGGGCATTGTGTGATAAGGAAAGCATCTTCTCTGTTCCTCTTGCAAATGATTTCTCTTCATCCTTATTTCATATCTGTACACACATACACACACACACACACACACACACACACACACACACACCTTTTTTGACTCCAGTTATGACTTCCTCTGTGATCAGGCTTTTGTGATCCATGACTCATCAGATATAGTAATAAGACTACATGGCTTTAGGTGAATTGAAGTCTTGGTTTTCAGACCTAACTCTCCAAGACATGTGAGGTACTGGGTGGGCACCTGCATCTCCGAGGACTAGCTGCCCATTTCGAGATCTCTGGGGTAACCTGGGAAGGGACAAGTAGCCATGATTGGGCAAGCATGTATTTAAGCTCCATTTTGGTGTTGTAATAAAATAGTCTGGCGATAAGCAACACAGGGAGGAAGGGTTCCACTCAGCACATAATTCCAGGGTACTGTCCATTACCGAGGGGAAGTCGAGGCAAGAGCTCAAGCAGTGGGTCATATCCTATCCACAGCCAAGAGTGAAGAGAAGAAACACATCCTTGTTTGCTGTCTTTGGCCATCTCTACTGCTGTACAGTCCAGAGCCCCAAACCAGGACCTGGTACTGCCATGTCCACCTAGTTAATCAATTCCCCACAGATATGGCCACAGGCCAACCCTGCTCTAGAAAACTCCTCAAGCAAAACTCTCTTCCCTGTTTGATTCCCACATTTGTCACCAATCACTGGGCTTTGCACTGGATCCTTCTACAGTACATGGCAGCGACGCGGTTTCCCAAGCCTCCCCTCAGCCTTCAGATTCAGAATCCCTGACAACTGATCCTCGTGGTTGCCATTTTCCCAATCGACCCTGGTGTGTATTAAAGAACCACTCAGAAATTAGGGTGTCATCATATATACGCAATTTTCGGGAAATTGTATTGCCCTTCTCCAAGTATCCTGGATTTCATTTTTCCTGCGTTTAAGAAGTCCCTTTTAGCAAAACGACCTCTGCAGGAGCCTTTGCCCATATTGAACTAGTGAAACGACACATATGGATGAAGGCAATCAACCACCTGACCGGAAAATCTGCCCTTCGTTTTAAACCTGACTCACCAGCCTTTTAAGGAAACCCTGTAATGTTGTTGAATGTGTGTAATAACCGGATGGGGATTCAGGCAGGAAGCTTGGCATACCTTGCTGAACAATGAAAAAAAAAAAGCCAGCTCTCTGCAGGTTCCAGAAAGGAAGATGAAGCTGAGCCCACTGTTTGGTAGAAATTCAAGTCTGGTATGCTGATGGCTGAAGGGTCTCGTCTGTACAGATGGAGCATTAAACCTGTGCCTTTCTCATCCTTTGAGTAGAGTTCGGCAATCACTTCTGACTTTCTAGCTGGATGCTCTCCCATGCATCTTTGTGCTTCAAAGAAGTGGCAGAGAGCTTGGGGTAAATGATTTCTTTAGTCTTAGTAAGAGGGTGAGGCTGGCTCAGGAGAGGTGGGACCTGCTACGTGGCATGGCAGGAAGTACAAAGGCTATAGCCACTGTGCTCTGGGCCAGCCCTGGCATATTTATGTGTGTATTGTGTATCTGCAGTGCCTACTGAGGCAAGAGGAAGGGGTGGAATTCCTCCTGGAGCTGAGATCACAGGCAGTTGTGAGCTCTCACGGGGGTTCTTGGGAGCCAAACCTGAGCTCCTTATTGCTGAGCAATTTCTCCCGTGACCACCTCTCCTTCACCCCAGTGCCTTTGGGAAGCTGCTACCCCCAGAATTCCCCGAAGCTTTCTGCTGTATCCTTTGAGAGAACCGGCCCTGACAGCCCAGAGAGCTCTACTGGCTGATGGTAGTTATGCCTTTGAGGCCTACTTTCACATTCTCTACTGTTTTGTTTTTCCAATTTTCACAAAACAAATTAGGTTTTTCTTTGAATGCAGGAATAGAAGCAGGAGGCCTATAAAACAGCTTGGATTTATGGCCCATCTCAGAGGTGAGTTTTTTTTTTTTCTTCCAGCTCACCTAGGCTCAAATTACTACATTCTGTTTTTTGCAGTTCCTTGGAACTTATTCTCCATTTAGACTACATCCTTGTAAAAATAGGATACAAAATGACACTGCAGTTTTGGAAGAATAGTCTGGAAGCCTACATTGTGCCTTGCTTATGCACAAATTCAAATACGCTTATTACAAAGCCTGACTCCCTAAAGATCCTTTTTTCCCCCAGCCCATGAGATCTGCCTTCAGCTCTGCTCAGCACAGCCCGCCCAGGGTCCCAGGAGACCTCACCCATAGTCTTCAAAACACTTTCAGGGGATTCAAAGGTGGAACGTAAAAGGCGGTGGTTATGCTGAGCCCTGGAGTTTAGCTTAGACTGTGTTTATCTCATTGAGACTAAATTAAAGCTCTCAGGCTTCAGACTTTCTCATCTGCCAGGCAGGAGGGGCGGCCACCAGGAGTGTCTTTGAAACAGGGCTGTTTAGAACATGAGTAAGATACCTAAAAGTGCCAGGCAGTGGTGGCGCACGCCTTTAATCCCAGCACTCGGGAGGCAGAGACAG
>LOEQ01001082.1:124405-134438 GCA_001685075.1 Bramus lutescens | reverse complement strand
GGGACCTCTGGAAGAGCAGCCAGTGCTCTTAACCTCTGAGCCATCTCTCCAGCCCTGGAACAAACTCTTTCCTCCTCTGTAGCACAAATAACAAAATCCTAGGACAGCTATTGGGGTTCAAGCTGAAGATCAGAAAAGCAAAGCAGCCAAGCCTCTAGAGGAGCCTTACCTCTACCAAGACAGGACAAGTGCAGGCTGAGCCCTGAGTCTCTGTCTCCTCTATGTTATATTCTCCTTTAGTGCTGGGATTAAAGGCATGTGACTCCCTAGTACTGGGATTAAAGGTGCGAGCCAGCACCACCTGGCTGTTTCGGCATTGATCTTGTATAGCCCAGGGTGGCCTTGAACTCACAGAGATCCACCTGCCTCTATGTCCAAAATCCTGAGATTAAAGGTGTGTGACAGACACCGCTGTCTGGCCTCTAGTGGTTTAGTTCAGCCCTCTGATCTTCAGGCAAGCTTTATTTATTAAAACATAAAAAGAAATCACTATACTCCTTGAGTTGCTTTTCGTCATGGTCTTTATCACTGCAATAGAAACCTAGCTAAGACATGGGATCCGCCTCATTCTTTAGTCAAAAGAACTTACTAAAAAAAGAGATAGACCTCTCCTTCTACAGTCTATCACACTATGAGTCCATATTCCTCAAGTGGAACGAAGCCCTTTAGGCCAAAGGTTAGATATGAAGAAATGAAAGAAAACTGCAGCTCCAGTTTTCTTCGTGTGTATATTTATTCATGTGTTAGAGTGTGTGTATGCACGCATGTGCATTGTGTGTATATATTTATTCATGTGTTAGAGTGTGTGTATGCACGCATGTGCATTGTATGCATATTGATGCGTATGTGTGAGAGAGAGTTCATGCATATGAATGTGGGCATGTGTGTTCCACACCCTGTGTGCGGAAGTCAGAGAACAGCGTGGGCTGTTGCTCTTTGCCGTCAAACTAGTTCTCAAACAGTTCTTGTTTTTCACGGAGTGAGCCAGGCTCATTGTCATCCAGTCTCGCCTCTCTTCCAGTAGGAGTGGAGGGATTCCAGGTGTTTGTGCTGGAATTTTCTCCAGCTGTCAGGTAGGTGCTGGTGATTCAGTCTAGGACCTCGTGTTTGTGAGACAAGTGCTGTTACCCACTGAGCCTTCTCCCCAACCCTGCATCCTCATCTTGGTACTGCGTGTCCTGGATTGGCAAGGAGTCAAGTAAGACATAGGGGAAGCAAGGACTTCAGATGTAGCTTGGATGCTGTGTCTCCTCAGAGTCAAATGCCCCTTTGGGGTTAAACATTCTGAAGGTCCAAGTTAGTTCTGCTTGACGTATCAGGGACTCACCCACCAGGGCACCTTTGCAATTCCTACATGCCCACTAATAGAGCATCTATATTCTTAAAAGATCTTGGCCTCATTAGCATATCATCGCATCATGATTTTGATCTTCTTTCTTTGTGTTCTTCTCTAGATGATCATGGGAAGAAGTAAATCTAAAAGGGAGATGTAGTTCATCATGATATGGGAGGAGAAAGGCTCACCTTACTCTCAGGAACAGGCCACCACCTTGGCCATGAAAATCCACAGTGCATAACCCACTGTGTTGCCACTCCCTCCTCTGGGGCAGCCCACTCTGGTTTCTCCTTGGAGTATCTGCTTTGTTTTGCTAATAAACTTCTTTGACTTCTTGTGCCTCTCTGCACCTTTTCCTTGGGGAAGCTAGGACCTTAGAGAAGACTTTGCTCAGTGACAGTCTTGCTGGGATCCTGAGTATAACTTTACAGGAATTAAAAGCAATTTGGATGGAGCCACTTTTATTTTGGAGTAATAAAAGAAATGGATGGGCTGCTTCAATATCTTCAAAGTTATGAAAAGAATATTTCTAAACTTTTCACTGAAGATCTCACTAACAACAAAGGCAGATTGGCTTGCAGACTATGTGTCATTTGTGTGCTGAATCTGTCAGCAAATTACTATTTTTAATAGGACACTTTGTTCGTTCTTCTATGAACTTGTCCTTTTGGGATTCATATTTAATAATATTCAGTTATGAAAGCCTGGGACTTTGAAGAGTTCCTTTTGTTTACTAAATAATTATACTAACAATGTTGCTGGTTTGAAAGGCATCTTTTGGCATTTGGTTATAATTGCCTGCATTCCCAAGATGGAAATGTGTCTGTACTGGCTTATCTAAAACCACAGCTCTGTGACACAGCAGGGCTCTCATAAACCATGATTGCACTGGTAGAAAATGTGTCCTGAATCCTAGCTTCCCCAGCGCCCTGTTGGGAGTGGGTGTTACGCTGCTGACAGTGTATCAACTTTAGACACTCATCGGAGTTTTCTTAGGTCTTAGATCTTACAACTACGTCTGACTGATCTACTTGTGCTGAATTCCATCCGTGAGAAAACAAAGATTGAAGGAGGAGAGGAAGGAGGAGGAAATGGGGAGAAAAGGGAGAGAGCGACAAGAGGAGGGGGAGGGGGGAGAAGGAGGAGGAGGAGGGAGATGAACAGGAAGGGGGAGAGGAGAAGGGGAATAAAGAGAGCAGGGAGGAGGGTATGAGGAGGAGGAAGGAGAAGAGGAGAGAGAAGAGGAAGAGGAGGGAGAAGAGGAGAGAAGGAAGAAGAGGGAGAAGAGAGGGGAGGAGACAAGGAATAGAATCATTATCTGCTTAACATATAAAGTTTTAATATTTCAGGACCGTAAGTCAAGACACTTCGATTGTGATGACCAAGGATAGTGATGTAATTTGTGCCCTCTTGGTGGGGCTGAATGTCATGCACGTACAGTACACATGGGTTAATAGCACGAAAATAGGAGAAGGGGACATAAAGTAGTAAAAGCAGAGACATGGTTCCTTAATCTGTGAAAATGGGGATCACATAATTAGGGAAGAAAGCCCAAGCTTTGAATCAATAGTGGTGACTCTATAGACCTTGGGGAATGTGACATTTATCTGATATATTCCCCCTTTACTATATAACGTGTAAAGTCTTTCCAGCCAAACAAACCTCTCCGCTAATGCAATAATCCAAATCAGACCAGATCAAACTGAATTAGAAAAAGCCCAGGTTTAGTGGATGCCAGCGCTCCTGGGTAACCCTCTGGAAAACATAGAAAGGGGGAAGGAGAAAGGGAAAGACCATGAGTTTGTTCTTTGGGGGGCGGTTTAAATAGCCTGTGGGAGAGGTCTTGACTCTTCCTGGGGAGGGTTTGCTCAGAGGTGGAGTTTGGACTGAGGCAATTCCCAGGGGAGGGGGCTTGAAATGGAATTTTTCATCAAACATTCCAAAATGGGTGCCAGGGGCTGGGGTGACGCTTCCAACCAAGCAACATGAAGAGTTCATGTTCTGTGGATACAGCGGAGCACACTGATTGAAACCCCTTTCCTCAAATAAGAGGCCACTGACTAATACGCCAGGCAAAGAGTAAGCCTTTTAACCTATTTTCTTATTCCATTCTTTTAAACCCAAACCAAAACTATTTGTGAGGGAGCAAATGTAATGCCTTGAAAGTGGATTCACAGAATCTACCTGGTTGCATGAGACAGGGTAGATGTGACGATCAGTTGAGGTATAATCACCATCTGGAGTGACCATTGGGGGTCATTTCTTGATTGCCTGTGAAGTGCCTCCTGTTCACATATCAAATAGAACAGGCAGAACTTAACAACCTTAATAGGAGCCTATTCTCAGACCAGTGATTAAAGAAATCAAGTTTATGGGGCTAAGGGAGGAAGAATACGGCTTTAAAATAATGTCTGCTTTACAGATTGACAAGGTGCAGACTTGCGATGGTTTGTATTGATTGACAACTTGACAGGATCTAGAATTACCAAGGAGACGAAGCTCTGGATATGTCTGGGAGGGAGTTTCCGGATCAGGTTAATAGAGATGGGAGAGGCACCCTAAATGTGGGCGGCATCATGCTATGGGCTGGCATCCTGGACTGAGATAGAAAGAGAATGCTACCCGAGCATGGAAAATTCGAAACTCTGGGTGTAGGACTATGGACTCAATGAAAATGCAATGAGCTCGCTTAGGCTCTCAACACTGCACCTTTCTTCATAGCTGCCTGTGTTACTTTGAACAGTAAGCTAAAGTAAACCCTTCCCTATAAGTAGCTTTTTGTCGCAGTATCTAGGAAAGTAGTGAAGACAATACACAACGGAGTATCATTGGCTGTAAGGAGGGGTGGAATTGGGTCGCTGTCAGGAAAATGGATGGAAATGAGAAGATTGTGTTAAAATAAGCTGTTCTCAGAAAGACAACACACTGAACTTTTTCTTTCAGGAAGGGGAATTAGATTTTAAAAAGACATAGAAAGGGGCTTTCTTGGGGAAAGAGGTCTTATAAAAGGGAGGTGGATAGGTGAGTAAAGGGCATGGGGAACAGGACTCGTTATATACACAGAGAAGTAGTCATAACAAAGCCCATCATTTTAAACAAATTACTTATAGCAAGAAAGGCCCTGATAAATGCATTCCATGGCTCTGTTGCTATAATGGAAAATGATTATTTCTGCTCAGAAGACTGTACTGCCTCAGTCTCATGCAATGCTGTACTTTCAGATTTTCCCAGACATGTCCTGGCTTCTATATCCTGAGATTGTGGTAATTTTAGTCTTGTACAAGCACTAGAAGAAGTGGGTTATCTCAAATCAAGGATTTTAGTTTAAAGAATCTGAGCCTGAGGGGTGGGGGGTGGAAAGGAATGATCTAGCTGTTAGTAGGTGCCATTGTCCCCTTCAGCCTTTAGATACTAGTCGTCCCTCTCCATCAGACTGCATTGGCTTTTTAAAGGCCCCGCCCCTCTCTCCACAGTTTGGACTGAGTGAACCCTACTGAGGAGACAGGCGAGGCAGAACCTCAGGGTCTACTTCTGAGAAAGATGCCAGAGAGTTCTGAACTCTTCTGCTCAAGTGTGGAGGGGCAAGTGCTGAATGAGCAGAGGTTACCCATGAGACATCTGGCATGTGTGGAGTGGGGAATGGCTAAGGCTAGCCCTCTGTGGTAGCCATCATTTTTCATTAAGTATCGGGTTCAGACATTGCTGGAGAGAAATGAATATTTCAGAATCACAGATCTACAGGGTTGTTAGGCCTATCTATTCCCTTTCCTAGATAATAAATACCCCCCCCCCTTAATACCATGCCAAGTAAGGTCAGCTTGTCTCTTCTGGAAGACTTTCCTATGTATTTTCTCTCCCACTTTTTATAACCACACTAAATCAACATGAAAATCACTCCACTTTACTAAGGAAGACTTGGTTTGTAGACGGCAAGAAACACAGGTATCGTGAGGAAAGAGAATCGGGTTATCTCTCCTGCACATTTTGCAGCTTACCCTCAGCTCAGGAAACTCACGACTGCCCTCTCATGGCAAGAAACCCATTATAGCTCAGAATATTCCAGAATCACTGCGGGTCAATGGTGAACTATCTCTTCCTTCAGTGGTGCTAACATTTTGTTCCTATTTGCGGTCCTGCAGACCCGTTCCCCTTTCTTTCTCTCTTGTATGTGGGTGCAATCGTGATTATTTTCACACATCAGCCTCTTTGAAAACTATGGAGAGAAGTCCCCCTGCCATATCTGCTGCTTCTCTTCCTCCAATCGCACACTTTTGTTTCTTACTGGTGTTGCCTTTAGGGAGACATCACACTCTAAATGAGTATGCTGGGCTTAAAGTGAGGTGCTGGGCTCAGGACCTGGCTCAGTAGGGGAAGGCATTCGTGTGAGTGCTGGAGCTCAGATCCCCAGCACTTATGTAATCTGTAATCTCAGGTCAGGGGATGTAGAGACAGAGGCTCTCCAAAGCAAGCTGGCTTAGCTAACCTGGTGAATTTTTCCTCAAATACATAAAGTGTAGAGCAACCGAAGGAGACACTTGGCATGCACTTCCTACCTCCACATAGACACAGAGGTTCCCACATGAAAACATGTATACATGTGCAACACACACACACACACACACACACACACACACACCCCACATGCATACACATACCCAAAGAACAATGAGAGTTATATTTCACTAAAATCTGGGATTGGGCAGAATGTCTTCTTAAGGAGCAAAAAACACCAGCACTGTGGTTTAGGTAACAGAAAAGCTTCTTCTTGCAGCGTGTGGACTTAGACTCAGTGTTGAGTGCTGACAGCAGGGTTCTGAGTCCCCAGCACAGGCTCCCAGGGATGTCACCATCCTCACTTCTAGCCTGCAGAGGGAAAGCATATGGCATCTATAGAAATAGATCCGTGTCCTCTCCACGACACACTTGGAAGTTTACACATCACTTCTAATCTTGTTCAGGTGCCTTAGCAAATAAAAAGGAGGTAAGAAATAAGAAATGTCACCTCCTCTTGTGTGGTCACAAAACCAGGGGACCCCCCCACTACTAGAGGGGGGGACGAGAGAGATGATTCCTAGAGACAATGGTGGACTCTGTTGCATGAAGTAAGACAGACACAAAGAACAGACGTCAAGGGACAAACCTCATTGGCCAGAGGACAGGAACAGGAAGCATCAGGTCTCTGGCTTCACGTCTAGTAAGCAGCTTATGGAGTGTTTGGCTCTGTCTGGTATTCACAGTATGCTCCCTTCTCTCTTCATCACAGAGATAATGATGCCTCTGTTTATTTGTTTATTAAATTGAATGGCTTTGCAGTGTGACTAGGGACGATGCAGTTATCCCCAGAGCTTAAAATGTTTACATTTGTGTTATCTGTATCAGGTAGATAGGTTACAAACACAAAGGTTAAAAAAAAAATCATACTATTCCCTTCTTAAGCACTTCAAAATTAGTGCCTTCTTGAGCTTCACAGCCATGGGCTATGACATGGAGCCATGAGTAGAAACACCCCTTTCTCCCCCGAGTTCCCTTTGTTGGGTGTTTTATCATGGCAAAGAGATATGATGTCGAGACAGCCAGGCAGTGCAGTGACATTTTTGCTGCTCTCCGCACTGTCTGGACCCTCTTGCTCCTCTCTTGCTATCTGTACCATTTGATGGATTCTGTGATAGAGACTGAGCTCCCTGCTCTGGAGAACCGCATAAGCTCTGCCATTGTCCCCAGTTGGAGTCTGTAGTTAGCTAAGTACTTTAGTGGGTGTGCAAGGGGCAGTGAGGGGCTGCCAGTGGCCGTCCCTGCTGTGCCGGGTCTCACCCACTAAGATGAGGATGGGTGATCATGTCCTTTCGGTTAATACATTGTGACCTCAGGATAGGACTACCTGTTGGTCTGTAGAACTAGGGGAGACATTAAGAGAGAAATATGAGATAAAACTCAAATTTATCCTTAAATATTTACTCCAAATAGGAGAGCCACTGTGGCCCTTCAGGTCTGAGCACATCTGCATCAGTTTATCTGTGTCCTCCAGCTCTTGGCGTGCAAGAAGATGCTGACAGGGATTTCTGGGGGCCTGAGAATTTCTGGGATTTTGGAAGGAAGTGTGAATTCCCACTGGGATGCTGGATTGTGTTGCTGCTCAGATACCATGCCTTATTGCAGCTAGAACACTGTGGCCTGGTTCCATACCTGAGCTCTCAGCTGACTGGGTAATTAGGCCAGCTCTATTTTCTACAGTCACCTGCTGCCACCTGGTGACCAGACTTGGCTAGCATCTTATCCCCCCACTGCTTCTAGAAAACCCAGTCCTGTCAATATTTCTGCCATTGGCAGAGTCAGCCACAGAGACACCCATGATGTATGCATGATGCTGGGGATCCTCAGTCATGATGCTGGTAACCCTCAGTGGCTCATTCTCACCCCCCCCCACTATGAGTCTTTCTGAGGAATACACCCAGTAAACTGGCTTTCTGGTTCCTATTCCAATACCAGAAACAGTCTGGGGTAGCTACTTTCTAAGCCCCTTGATACCATGATCCAGTTTTCTGATATCTAACTCTGATGTTACTTCATGTAATACTGGCCATTCTCTAAGTTTCTATGAGAATTCTTGTGAACAATTGCCCTGGGTCCTTTTTCAGAATCTTAATTCTTGCTTAAGAAGAGGGTCTCATGCCATCCTTGGTCGAGGACTAAGATTCTCTCTGTAGCATACTCTCTAGGGCTCTGACCATACTTGCAGCCTCTGTTTACAGCAATGTTGACTTGCATCTCTCCTGTCTCTGAACACATCCTTCGTTTTCCCCTTCAGTGTCCATGCTGGGTGACTCCAGCTATTGGCCTGATACTGGGAAGGAAGTGAAGCCTGAGTCAGGGAAGGCCAACATTGTCTCATCCAGCTCCTGCTGTATAAGGGTTCCTTCAAGGCCATCAAGGAAAGAGGAATGTGTCACTTTTGTGAACCTACCACCCAGGCTTATCTCTGGACCCTCAAAGTTCAGGGGTTTCGGGAAAACCTGTGCACACAGCCATATCCCAGCCAGGTCACATTTCTCACCAGGACTGACTTTGGCCTGAGTTCTGTTTGATTTGGGAATTCTGTCTTTATATTGGTACTACCATTTCAGGCCACCTCTCTGCCTGGTCTCCAGCTCTGCCTGTCTTCTGGCTGCAGGAGATGCTGCAGAGCTGCAGGAGATGCTTCAGAGTCACATGCTGTATATCCCGTGACACCTCTTTTCATTCCTACCATGTATGACATTCACATACCACGCTTTCATCCTCCTGGTCCAGGTACTGGGCTGTGAGTCTGTATCACCATAAGTCAGTGCTACGGCACTTCTGTCACTGCGAGGAAGTGTCTCCATCAGCACAGTGCTTGCTGCACAAGCATGAGGAGCTGAACTCGATCTCCAAGACCCATTTCTTAAAGAGAGGTGTGGTGGCAAATCCTGTAGTTCCAGTGCAGGAAGGTAAAAATGAATGCCTGGGCCTCTGAGGCTTGCTAAGCAATCAGCCCTGCTTAATCTGAACTCCAAGCTAGGCAGAGACCTGCTTCAAACAAACAACCCTAAAAAACAAAAATCAAAGTGGGTGTTACCTGAGCAATGACATCTATCTGAAGTTGACCTCTGGCCTCCACATGCACATGTACACAGACATACATACATATCAACACACACATACACGCACACACAGAGATCATACCTAGCCACTAGCCACTAACACCCAAACACACCATATACACATGATGGCATACATACATTCATATATAAATACATACACACACATACATATGCATATACATATACATACACATCCATAGCACACATACATATGCACATATATACATATACATACAAATACATAAACACAGCCCTCCACAAACAACCACACACGAATACAATACATACATGCTCATACATTCATACATATATACACAAACACATTCATGCACACATACACATAAACACATACTTACACATACACATGCAGACAAACACACATACACATATGCATACACAAGTCTGCATGCATATGCACGCACACATACATACACCCTTAGACCACAATCAGTTCTGGGGACACAGTTTCCATTTGTATTCTCCAATGTCCCACACTCCAGCAGAAGGCAGGCTCACCATCTCTCCTCCCTCCTCTTCCCTTCCCAGCTCACTTCACTACAGTCGCCATGGGGACTCTCTGGTGCTTGAGCATACAGACCTGGGCTCTATCTCATGGACTTTGCTACTTCCGGGCTCCTCTGTTTATAGTGCTCTCTTCCCCCACACCTCTGTGGCTCCCTTCTTCCCTTCTCCTTTTTTTTTAAATTAACCTTCATTCATCACTATCTTCTTTAAGTATTCCTAGGTATCCTATTTAACCCCCCACCCCGCCCCCAGCCATGGGCTTTGATTCCTCTATGACTGCTTCTTGTCCCCGCTCTGCACCGACATCCTCATTCCCTTGCATACATTTTGTTTATGTATCTCACTGTCTGTCTTATCAGTTAGAGTGACGAAGCCTCTCTTCAGTCAAAGCTGTCAGTTGTGGGTGCTCAGTGATTCCTAGAAACAAGGAAGACGTGCACCCCGTGTTCGCCTCCATGCTCCTTGGCTTGTGCTGTACGCCTGGTGCGACTGGGACATGCCTTCCAGGAGATCAGAAACACACAGTGAGTTCCCAGGAGCGGCAGCCACTGGA
>LOEQ01001082.1:30599-116356 GCA_001685075.1 Bramus lutescens | reverse complement strand
ATCTATCTATCTATCTATCTATCTATCTATCTATCTACCCCCAATGCCCTCTTGTGCCCTTCTCCAATTCCTTCTGAATGCTTGGAACTCTGAATCATAAAATAGTACTTTCTGATTGCACTAAGTGATTGAAGAAATAAACTTTGAGACTGTTAATGAATGTTTTGCCTCAAACATTCAAACCCCCAGTTTTCCACATATATTATGTTGAGTTTGGCTTGGCCTGGAGGTGGGAAATGGTGATTTTCCTTTTTCCTGAATGTGGCAGTCTTCTACAAAGGGATTTCTTTTTGCCCACTCTGTCTGTTAGGTATTTCTTTGGAGGTGAGTCCTGGAGTCTTTGTTCAAAATACTTTAGTCCACTAACATCATTACTGTTACTAAAGCTCAAGTCCCAAACTTGACCCCCAGGAACCCTTCCATCTGGCTCCTGTGTGCCAAGCTCCTGAGAGCCCATTGCTTCCCAGCACAGGATGCCCCAGGCTCATCCTGTACTTTAAACCCAACTTAGAATTGACTCCTAAAAAGAAAGAATTAATCACATGGAACACTTAGAGCTCAACCTGGGATGAAACAAACATTTAAAAAATCTTTTATATTACTACACAATAAGATGTAAAAAAAAAAACTAATAAAAGGTCTGGTGGAAAAAAGGTCTGGCCAACTCAGTGCCTCTCTCTGCATGATCAGGAGCTCTGGGAAACCATCCTTCCCTTTGGTTTAAGTACCATTTCCTCATAAAACACCAGAAATCTCCCAGAGGGGTCAGAGAGATGCCTTTTAACCCTGCAGGAGACAGACACTGGAACTGTACCCAGTAAGCCACAGCCTCATGCCGATACACAGATTATTAGAAATGGGTTAAATTAAGATGTAAGAATTAACCAATAAGAAGCTAGCGCTAATGGGCCAAGCAGTGATTTAATTCATACAGTTTCTGTGTGATTATTTTGGGAATCTGGGTGGCCAGGAAACAAACAAGCAACCTCTTACACCCCTCAGTTTAAGTACTAATTCCTCAGGAAACACCAGAAGTCTCCCAGATGGCTCAGGGTTAGACTCTCTTCCACAGCATCCAGGTCTTGGAGCTTGCATTCCTTCCCCATTCTTCAGCTATCCCATATAACTCACCTTGGACAGAATCTGCTTCTGTACTCAGGGTTTGGTTCAGTCCATTCCATTCCTTTTGGGACCCCAGGCTGAAGGCCCCAGGTTCTTGCCACATGACTCAGTGGATAGAGCATATGCCCCACAAATGTGAGGACCCAAGTTCAGAACTCCAGTACCAGTGTGATGTGACATCCCAGGGCTTTGGAGGCAGAGACTGGGATCTCTGGGGCAAGCTGGCTGAAGAGCTAAATTAGGGAGCTCTTGGGTTCAGTGAGAGATGCTGTAAACAAAGTGGGGTGATCAAGGGGGACACTTAGTGTCAACCTGTGCCCCTCACATGCACATGTGCTGTACATGTGTGAGATGCACACATCTGCACACATATGAAAAGTGATTGGGTGTCACGCTGATAAGAGGTAGACCTGTGGTGTTTAATCTTGATTGACATCTTGATGAGATTTAGAATCATCAAAGAGGCACAACTCTGGGTATGACCCTCTGGGCAGCTGTAGGCAGGTTTGGTTGAGGTGGGAAGACTGGCCTCAAATATGGACAACATCATCCCCATGGGCTTCAGTTCTGGACAGAAGAATAAGAAGAGGAGGTAGAAAAAATGAGTCAAACACCAGCTTTTATCTCACTTTGCCTCTGACTTAAAGGAAACACAACCAGTTACCTCAAGCTCCTACCTAGAACCTTTCCCACTAGGATGGACTGGATTCTCAAACTGCGATTCAGAATACACCTTCCTTTCCTTGGGTTACTTTTATCAGGCGTTTTGTGGCAATGATGAGAAAAGTAGCTGATCCATGTGCTAGGAGTATATTAGTTTTGTAAGAACTTGAGTGGTTTTGGTTGGATTAAATTCTTTGCACATATAATGCCCCTCCCCATATCACATACACGCCGTCAACCCTTGCAGCCTTCTCTGTCTCCCCCTCTATAGTAAGGTCTTGCAATTGTCGCCTTGAAATGTTTCTACACATTTTCCTAAGGATCCGTGAGCTGAAGTGAAAGTCACCCAGTGGAGAAAGCGGGGAATGTTTTGTTTTCTGTCCAGCAAATGATAGCCTTTAAGACAGGTTCATGCTAGGGAACCACCGTCATCTTCATCTTCTTAAATCATTCTAAAATTAGGTGCCAAGTATTGGGGAGCAACCCCTAGCACCCAGAGTTTACGGATTTTCTTCAAAATGGCCAATCCTGAACTCACTTAGCATGATTATGCTGCCCCAGCCCTGTCTCCTAGTGACTCCACAGTGAAGACTCTGCCCCTTTTTCTCCCCTCTTCCTGGCTGCCTGCCTTGACTCCCCTTCCCTGATGAACTGCAACTTGGGATTATAAGGTAAATAAGCCCTCTCTTCCCGAAGTTGCTTTTAGTCAAGGTGTTTTTCTTTCTTTCTTTTTTTTTTAAATTGATTTTATTGAGCTCTACATTTTTCTCTCCTCCCTTCCCTGCCTCTCCCCTCCCCTTCAACCCTCTCCCATGGTCCCCATACTTCCAATTTACTCAGGAGATATTTCTTTTTCTACTTCCCATGTAGGTTAGATCCATGTATGTCTCTCTTAGGGTCCTCATTGTTGTCTAGGTTCTCTGGGATTGTGAATTGTAGGCTGATTTTCTTTGCTTTATGACCAAAAGCCATTGATGAGTGAATATATATGATATTTGTCTTTCTGGGTCTGGGCTACAGAAAACATCATATTGAGTGAAGTAACCCAGGGTGTTTATCATAGCAGAGATCAGAACAGCAGGCAATTGGTTTTATGTTGGGATGAACCTAAGAGACCTGCCCCATATCACAGGAAGTCAACCCAGTATACAGGAAGCAAAGGGCCTCAGCATACTTTCTCCCCTCGGGACACCACACTCTGGTACCCACTAAATTCTGCAAATCCCAGTCTATAAATTTAAAGCTTCCTGAACTCCACTTAAGTCATCATGACCTGAAGAGTTCTCTTAAATCTAGTGTGAGCTCCACATCTGAATTAACTCAGGGCAATGCCTGCTTGTGAGAGTTGTGACACCTTCCCCAAAGCTCCTTGTCCTCAGTGTGGCCTTCCTCCCTCTGCCCTTGTTCACAGTGTGAACCAAGGAATACTTTTTGGTCGTTTAGACTTTCCTAGTGGTTTCTCTGAGTACTTAGAATCATCTGCTTAGAATCCCATTGCTTAAAAATGGGTTCTAAGAGGTGTCTCTTTTTCAACTCTATATTAGCCATGTTTTCTTTTTCTTTTTTTCCATTGTGTCTCAATACCAGATAAGAAGCAGCTTAGGGGAAAAAGTATTGACTGTGGATCTCAGCTTGGGGTGCCATCATGATGGTGTGGGAGAGGGATGGGTTTCATGGCTTGGTTTACTTCTATGGCAGCATGATCCTGGGGCAGCTTGATCACAGCTAGTGAGCTAGGGAGAAGAGATGGGTGGTCTAGTGTTCTGTTTGCTCTCTCCAATTTCTTTTTTCTGACCCAATCTGGGTCCCCAGTCCATAGGCTGATACCTATCACTTGTAAGGTAGTCTTCTGTCTTCAGTTACGTTTCTGTGGAACCACCCTCTCAGACACACCCAGAGGACACCAAAGTGAACAATCCACCAAAAAACTAACATTTAAGCACCTAGACTTACGGAAGGCTGGAACTAAAAGCAGCAGAGACCATATAGTCTTTTTTATCATGGGAAAAATGTTTATTTTGAAATTATTTTAGTTTAGAAATACAAAANNCCCATGATAGCAAATCCTATGGCTGTGGCCATGGCAATCTTCTGTAATACTTTTCTGTCAGGCTTGGTGCTTCTTTTAACCAGCCGAATTGAGGCCTTTACAAACTGCCGACTTGGCTCAACAAACTGCATTACCTGATCCATGTCTGATTGCGGGACGGCGGCTTGAGGAGGCAAAGACATGTAGCTTAGGAGAGGATTGAGCCCAATGGAACTGCGAGACCATATAGTCTTATCCCCCACACAGAGCCTGCCTGGTGGGTACAACCTGTAAAAAGTAGACTCAAATCTGCTGTACACAAGTTAAACACACTCAGACTAAAAGATTCTCAACTGTGCTGTGACTGTCTGGAGCGTTGAGACTAGGGACTTCCTGCTAAGATATTGAGAACATCACCCAGACACGGGCCTCTCCTGCCACTGTTCTCTGAGAGCTGGAATAGTCTTTGGAACCCTCATGCCAAGAGATCTTGTCCCCATCAATAAGGGAGTCAAAAGACTTTTAAAAATGTAACTCATGCACAGTATTATTGCCAGATGCATGCAGTTTACTTCTTGACCAGCTACAGAAATCTTTGAGTACCTCATAGTCTTATAGTAAGATGGGGTCTCGTGGGCAGTGAACTGGATGCAACACTGAGTCTAAATGCCCGTGGGTGCTCAATTGAGAGCAATCAACCTCCACATCCAAGGTCTGGGAGCTTTGGAAGAGGAGACGGAGAAGACATAAGGGCCCGCAGATGGGGAGGAGAGCTGCGCAGTGCTGGCTTCTCACATGACAAGGCTGTTGCTTTTGTCAACTCACAGCAGCTGTGGTCACCTGCATAAAACCCAGACAAGATCAAGCCAATGAAACTTCCAGTATGAGTGGAGGAGAAATTTTTAAGGCCCCACTGCTAATGGAGAAGCTACAGGCTTCTCTGTTGATGGCTGCTGATGGAGGAGACCTTATTCTCTTTTGGGGATGTGGCCCCCTAAAAGGTCATTTATGCTCAATGAATGGCTATACACCTCTGTGCTGATGGGCATTGGAAATTGGACTCAGGGGGTATTAACAACAAATAGATAGATGGATATCTATCTTAGATAGATAGATAGATAGATAGATAGATAGATAGAATCATCTATCCATCTATCTATCATCTGTATATCTATCTATCAATTATCAATCAATAGATAGATATCTATAATTAGATCTATAGGTAAATCTATAGATGAAGTGGATAGGAAGATAGCATGGGGCTTTAAGAGTAGTTGAAGGGAGACAGTGGTAGATTTAAGTGATCAATGTATGTTAGATAAATGTGCAGAATTTTCAAAGATGAAGACATATTGTTAAGGGTTGGCTAGATGGCTCACTGGTTAGCTCTTGTTGCTCTTTCAAGGCCCCAGGTTCAGTTCCCAGCACCCCCATGGTGGTTTACAAACACCTGCAACTATGGTTATAGGGGATGCAGCACCCTCTTCTGGCCTCTGCAGGCACCCACCAGGCATTCATGTTGTACACAGACACATATGCAGGCAAATATCCATACACATAGGATAAAAAGAATAACTAAAAGTTAAAGCGTATTATTAAAAAGAGCAGTGGACAGCGGTTAAAGGGTTGTAGTCATGGGACTGACATGATTTTATTTACATTCAAATAGATCTTCAGGTGGAGAAGTCAAGAAGGGAGACTAGGTAGGAAGCTGCTGTGGCGGTCTGTGGGAGAGGAGGTAGGGCTGAATGGAGGGAGACGGAGGCAGGGGATAAATAGGGGGTCTCGTGGGAGCAGAAATAGGGCTTCCTGATGAAGTAGAGGAGAGAAAATGAAGCAACTATCAATATTTGAGCCACTCTGTGTTTGGGCTATTTTACAAAGACATTCGGTACAGGGAGGAATGGACTTCTAGGCTGAAACGGAGTGAGTTAAAAGTTCAGTTTGCAGTGTATTAATCATAAAAGCCTCATAGCGGTTTCCCCACACCCCTGTAAAGGAATCCTGAAATGCTATTATATATGGGTTTCCTGGAATGCGGCTGCCGTTTACTGCTTTTCTGAGAATTTCATGGGCCTGCTTCGTCTGTAACTGCATTCTCTCTGATCCCAAGACATTCTCAGAAGTAAATGCAATGCTTGCCTTCTCTGAATTTACTTGTATCTTTCCATAATTGCTTCTCTTTTAAACTTGGAATGCCCAGACTGATGCACAGTTTTTTAAAAAAATGAAAAATTCTCTTCTTCTTTTTGATATTTTCATGAACTTTCCCAAGATGTAAATTTCTCTAATGTTTCTAATATGGACCATCTGTTTGGTTTTCAGGAGCACACCATATATTAGCATCATTGGCTTATTTTATGGGTAAGAATACCCTTTGTAGTTGCCTTGAGATTATTTAGAGATGGTGGTTAGATTTTGTCTAAGCATCCTCTTACTTGCTACATGGTCTTGGCTTTTCCAGAACTGTATCTCCTCTTTAGGGCTTGATTGTCTCAAAGAGCTTTCTGCTGGTGCTCAGGACCTTGGGCTATCTTCTGTTGGAGAGAAACACTCTTAGAACAAGTGAAAGATCTTCCTGTGAGCTAGGGGCTCGTGGGCAGAGGGGTTACCCAGAAGGTGGCTTTCTTGGACATTACCTAACATGTCAATATATTTAGGTGTTTTCTTTGACACCCGCTGAGGTGTTCTTCTAGGGTCCTTCATGAGGGTCCTGTCAGTCAGTTTCCTAGTTTCCAAACAGGAGTAGAAGTACCCAGCACTCAGCTTTCAGTCTGGAAAATAAAAATCAGGAAATAAAATGAAGGAAAGAACATGTCAGCCTCCATTTGCAGCCCAGAGTCAGACTGCCCCAACCAGGTCAGATTCAGGTAAGGGAAAGTGTTTATGAGTAGGAGGAACAGGCAAGTGGTTATTATACTCATGAGGCTGAATCTGTGTCTAACAACTGCCTGACTTCCACCACTTAAAGGGACAAGCAATGTCCTAGAAGAAATTACAACCCATATAGCATTTAACCCAGAACTGGATTAAAATATTTAATATGCACTGAGGCATATAAAAATAACCCAATGTCTGTGCCCCAACCCCAAGTCAAGACCTGAAATAAAGCAAGTTGAGTCATTCATGATACCTTGTACCCTGTCCTTGCTACCCCCTTCCCATGGGACTCATAGAATCTTCTTTTTAATTTGGGAATGGATCCTATTTTTTATGTCCTATCCTAGTTTTGAAATATTGGTTTGTAAAATCAACATATGCTATCCATCTAATATGTCTAGGATTTGAAGTTTCCCAAAGTCTAAATCCACTGACTAATTTGGAATTCTTTTTTCCCCTAATGTGTTTGTTTGCTTGTGTTTTTCATGAGCGTACTTACACTTACTTATTTAAAACTATTTTTAATCAGGTGTGTGTGTGTGTTTCTATGTGTGTGTAGTATGTGTATGGGGATGTCTGTACACATGTGAGTGCAGTACCCACAGAGTCCACCAGAAGGTGACCCAGAGTCCACCAGATGGTGACCCATCCCCTAGATTTGGAGTTACTAGTGGAGGTGATGTTGAGATCTGAATTCAGGCCCTCTGTAAGAGCAACAAGGGCTCTAGGTTGCTGAGCCATGTCTTCAGCACAATTTAACCAGAGGACTCTCATTAAAGGGCCCAAGTTATGGATGCATTACTATATGTGTGTGACACACACACACACACACACACACTATGTGTGTGTTTGCTTCTCCATGACCTTAGACAACGCTGCCAAGCAGAGATTGCATCCTTTGTCATTGGCCAGACAAATGTTATCCTCTCCAACACCAGATCCAGGTGAGAATAGGTTAAAAGAATACCCCGGGGAAGCTGTGCAGACACTTTGGAGCCAGGGTTCCCAGAAGTGGACTCTTCCAGAGCTGGCTTACATCCAAGTCCAGCTGAAGGACTTGCAAGAGCCTCAAAGCTTCCAGTCATCGTCAGCCGTTGCCTGGGGGCAGCCCTAGCTGTTCCCATAGCTGACAGCCCTCTACTGCTGTCTGCCTGTCTCTCTTTCTCTCTGTCTGTCTCTTTCTTTGTCTCTCTGTCTCTGTATCACTCTCATTTCAGTTGACTTTTGAGATTCTGTACAGTGACTATAGGCACTGGCTTGTGTGAGCCAACCCCGGTGTATGCCTGCTGTGGTCCTGTTCACTGTCAAATATCCCTGCATTACATGATGATACATCCTATGGCCTCCCTGAATGGATAACTGGAGGTAAGGATGACAGATGAGCGCAGGAAAGTTAGGAAGCTGTCTGGATAACCCTGGCTCAAATGATAGAAATGTAAAGAGGTAGTAGACGGGGAGAAGATAACATGTGCCCTGTTTACAGCCAAGTTGGACTCCAGAAAGGTGTCTGCAAAAGACTGTCAGCGATATTCCCGAACTTTCTAGAGAAAGTCAGTAATGAACCCAATGTGCCTTCTATTTTTTTCTGATTAGAAAATTCATGGAGAAAAGACGTTTATTTTTGTGTATGTGAGCATGTGTGTGTGAGCGTGCATGCTCACACTCCACAGCCCACATATGGAGGTCAGAGGACAACTTCACACATAGGTCCTTGCCCTCCAGCTTGTTTGTTACATTGTTACAGGGTCTCTCTTTTGCTGCTGCCTATGTCAAGCTAACTGGCCTGAATGGGATTCTGTGGTCTCTCCTTCCTGTCTCACCACCGGAGGGCCGGTTAGATATGGGCGCTACTGTGTTCTGCTTTACGTGGCTTTAGGGGCCTGTATGCAGGTCCTCATGCTTGTGCGGCAAATGCTTAATAATCTGAAGAAACTAGGACATAATTTTCAGGGGACTATCAGGGTTTGGGTTGTTATTAGTCATTGTGTAGATTCACCTGTGGAATGGACTGGGAGTTTGAGAAGGTACAGAACAGATACACCAATGTGCAGCTGCCACACTTTATAAATCCATAGTTTCATGTCCAAACTAAATAGACATGGCCCTGATAGAAGCTCACATCTCCACACTGAGAAGCCAGGAACTAATGTTATCCTGTCTTTTTGTTGCATAACCATTTCTCGCATCTCTTTTACTAGTGAGATGCTTTTTATAAAAAAATGATTGATTTCTATTCATGCATATTTGTCTCTCTCTGTCTGTGTGCCACAGGTGTGTGCTTGTTTCACAGAGGTCACAAAACAACGTTGAACCCTCTGAGGTTACAGTCACAGGTGGTTGTGAGCCACCATGAAGGTGCTGGGAATCAAACCCTGGTCCCCTGCAAGAGTAGCCAGTGCTGTCCAATGACAGTGCTTGGAACCAGATGGACCAAGTCCTCCGTGAAAACAGCCTGGTCCCTTAGCCACTGCACTCTCTCTCCAGGCTTTGCCAGATGCTGTGCTAAAGTATAATATTTGTGGTAATCTTTATGACATTCTCCTGGAACATTGAAAAACCATTGAGCCATCAGATAAGCAGCCTCCGGCCCTCATTCTGAATCACTCTACACTCATAGTTGGATACGATTGTCTGTTGCAAGTTTTCTCTCCTCTTGGAAGAACAGTTATTCACACAATGGTCTATTATCTGCTCCCTTCTATATATTTGTATTTTCTTGAATCATATTTATCTTGGTCTGTGTGTGTTTTTTAACAGTAGCATCAAGCATGGTTCTCTGCAAGCCTGCTCTCCATGTCACTGACTGTCTTTCATGAATGCCAGGCTTGCTCTGTGTAGCTCCTGTTTCTCTCCCAGGGCTGTGTGATGCCGGTGTTTCACTCGGACAGTCTTCTTTTCTCATCGCGTGTTGGAGCTTTGTCTCTCATTCTAGAACGTTCACACTTTCTCTAATTTTACTGCCCGCTGGATGTTACTGTGGATGAGTTTTCTTCCCCATCTCTCATAAGCGATGTCTTTGTTCCTAGCTGAGGTTCTGTGTGGCTATGTTCCCTGTGAGCTTCTCCTTCAGAACGGGCATTCTGTTTGGCCTAAAGCAGTCCCTATGGTTCATCAGCGAATTGCATTGGATAGCATTAAACAGAAAACAGCTGTATTCTTTCTGCCATCATGGAGTCCTGTGTCACACCTCCTTGGTCTGATGTTGATGTCTGGTAACTGGTCATATATCAGTTGGGTGAGAGGACCTTGGGGCTGGAATCCTCCCTTGGAATTAACACCAGAGCTGCAGGGCTCAAATGCTGCTCGTATGGATGGGATTGAGTCTTTATCTGGTCCTGGGGAAGAGATGTGACATGCTGAGCTACCCAGAAGGCCATTAACGGAGAAATAGCTAAAGCCAATCCCATGAACCTTCAAACTTAGCAGATTACCGTATGGAGGCTGTTTTACAAAGAATGAGGCCTCACCATTGCCCCTCCTCAAAGCCAGCCACGTAGGCCTGTCAATCACCAGGTAAACTATTTAGGAGACTTGACCATCCCAGTGACATTTTAAAATTCCCAAGGGAACTCTCACAAGTCCAGATGTTCCCGGGGAGACCGGTGACGCCACTCTCACCTCTTGAGGGTGTCCAGCTTTAGTCTATAATGAGCTCCTGTCTGTCTTTCACATTGATGGGGCTTGGGAGCCTCTTCTGACTCCATGCTGGGGTCTCAAATTGGCTTAATCCAGTGCAGGTGGGTGCAGCAGCTGAGAGTTCTCGAGCGCTCTACGTCATGCCTGGAGGAAACATTGCCACAGCACCCATCGTCCTCCAGCTCTAATACACTTTCCTTTCCCTCTTCCGTGATGTTCCCTGAGTCCTGGGGGCTGAGGGGGACAGATGTCTACAGACCAGTACTCATAGCCGTGGAAACTGCCTGGTTCCGAGTTTGCAGAAAGAAGCGGCTCTGAACAAAGTCGAGATCAGCAGCACAAATCTACAGACAAAAGCGTGAGTATTTAGAAGGGAGTCGGACAGCATGTCCATTTACCAAATCAGCATCAAGAAATTCTCCCCTAGGGCCCATGACTTCCCTAGTCATGGGTGCTGGCTATACTTACAGTACTAGGTATGAATTCTGTTCTGTGAGAAGATTTCAGATCTAATCAGGAGACTGGCTGGTTACCCCTGGTCTTAGTCAGGATTCTGTTGCTGTGAAGAGACACCATGGCCGTGGCAACTCTTATAAAGGAAAGCATTTAATTGGGGCCTTGCTTACAGTTCAGAGGCTTAGGCCATTATCAGCATGGTGGGAAGCATGGTGGCACACAGGTATGCGTGATGCTGGAGAAGGAGCTAGGAGTTCTACATCCAGATCCACAGGTAGTAGGCAGGAGAGAGAGAGAGAGAGAGAGAGAGAGAGAGAGAGAGCCTGATGTCTGATTCATGGCTTGGAGTGGGCATTTTGAAACCTCAGAGCCGACCCACAGTGACACACTTCTTCCAACAAGGCCACACCTATTAATCCTTTGCAAGTAGTGCCACTTCTGGAGACCAAGCATTCAACTATAAGAGCCTATGGCAGCCATTCAATAAGTTTGGTAGTGTAGGGTATTTGTCGGAGTACACTCTTGCATATCCTGCCTTGAAGGTGGGTGCTGCTTACAGGCTCCAGCTCTGGGTTAGACCATCAAGATCGCTATTCCCCAACAGCCTACACATCACCTTCCACTGTGCAGAAGACTAACCACCAGGGACACAGCTTTCTGCTTAGTCTACAACTGATTTCTCTACGTCTTCAACCGGAGCATGTGGGTCTTACTATCTAGTTCTGAAGGGCTAGCAAGAGCGATGGCAATAGGTTGTCTTGTTTATTTTGGATGCCTCTGCAGCCTCTCTGACCCATCGCTTGTGGAGAGTACCGCTACCTAGGCTTCAAACACGGATGATGGTAGCAGATGGAGGGAGTGTGTTGTAGAAGATGGGGAAATGTGTTAACCAAAACTAAGGTGGTATAATGACTTTTAAAGTTTTTTTTTAAAAGAAGTTTGAACAAAGGTATTCACGTCGGTAAACAATACTGTCCCCTGAAGATATGGATTATTAAATAAAAATCTCATTGCTGAAGACGGGTCACCTTTCTGTGAGACGGTGTTTAAATGGTAAATGTGAGATTAATTTTGCACATTCATTTGAAGATGATAGGAAAAGATGTAATCCAAAGGTCCCGTTTACTCCATCATGAAAATGTCCTAGACAAATGAGGGCAGAGAAAAATAGTCCTGCCTGAAATGCAGGGGTTGTAGCCAGGCATGAAATGGGACCTCGGCGCATGTTCTGCACCTGGTTCACCTGACCTATGACCTTTTCTTCTTTGGACAGGGCGCTGTGCATTCACAGTCATGGTTTCCTGCCTGAAGAGGGCCTTCTGATGACCTGATCTGCCCTGCTTCTTGGTGTCTGGCTCCCATTACCTCTAAAGTATGTGTAAACTGTTTAAGGAAACAACCAGCAGATGGCGATCTCGACTAGCGCACAAAATCGTGTCGTTTCAATTTTGCTGGGGCTGAGGCGGGGATGGGAGTGGGGGATGCGATCAGATTGACACCGCGTGCGTCATTGTGCCTTGTAAGATGTCTGAGCTGTGTCAGGGTAGGCGGAGGATCTGGCGATTACATCTTGGGGGGGGGTAGGTGAAGTCACACGTACACAAAATTAGGACGCGCCACCTGGTCCCCTTTGCTTGCAAGTGAAACAGATCAATTCATATGGGTCAGGGGATGGAACTGATGGCCCTGGGGGGGGGCAAAATTTACAAGAGTGGGCATGGGTGTCTCAGGCTTTAGAGTACAGGAACTACAAGAAGCTGCATGGTGGGTTAGGGCGTGCCAAGAGGAGCGAAGGAGTCAGAGTAGACAACAGGAACACTTGAAGCATTTGGGGGTGGTGAGGAGACCCACCAACACTCAAAAAGGGCTGGACTGAGAAGGCAGGGTGTGAGGCTGGTTTAGGAGCCCAGGCATGGGGGCGACAGCCCAGGTTCTGTGCCAATCTGCCTGGAAATGGGCCACAGATCTGCACATTCTGCCTGTTGGAACATGCTCTGGGGCATGTTCTTGATCCTTGCTGTGCCTCAGTTTCCTGATCTCATTTGGGGAGAAGGTGGTCTAACTCATGGGGCATTAGAAATACTAAGTGTTTAGAAGTATCTGGCATTCGTTAAGTATTGTGTTGTTGGCTGAATCAACACATTTCTGAGGAGAGCTGGCTCTAAGGATTCAAGTTAAGGGTGATGCTAAACTATGTAGCTTGTCGGGAATATTTGTGGAGAAGTGCAGTATCTCTAGATTCCTGGGAGATGCAGAGTGCAGGGCCTGCTCACTGAGGACTCCAGCTGACTTTGTGAGAGGTGCCACATACAGCTTAATAGAGTAAGCCCTGTTTGCACAAAGACCTGCATTCAACTTCAGCACCCTTAAAAAAGCTGTGCATTGCTGTGCATGGCTGTGCAGGGCTGTGCAGGGCTGAGCAGGGCTGTGCATGGCTGAAACCCCAGCGCTGTGGGGAGACTGGGAGGAGCCCCAAGGCTTGCTTGTTACCAGCCCATCTCTGAATCCAGTAAGTGACTGTCTCAAGGGAATAAGTTGGAAAGTGATTGAGTAGGATGTCTGCCATCCTCTTGTGTCCTCTTCAGTACATAGGACATGAACCTTCACATACATGTCATGTAAGCACATATATCACACACACACACAGCATAGATACTCTCTGTCGCTTGCTCTCCAGCCCCCTTTCTCTTACACACACACACACACACACGCACACACACTGCAAAATCTTGCCCAAATCGTAAATCTTAACGGTGTTGATAGTAGCTTTGATGTACTGAATTATATCGAGGCATTTGGGACTACACTAAATACCTTAATGTCAGTACTTCAAGTAATTGCCCCACCCTGAATTTATAAGACAGATTATGATTATCTCCATTTTCTAAGTTAAGGAAGTGAGTCCAAGGGAAGTAATTAATTTGTTTAGGGTTCTGTAAAGCAGTATCAACAAAGCTGAGGCCACTCCAGTGCCTGGCCTTTTCCTGTTGATATTCTTAAGGGCATCGATGCATGCTATACACTGCACATACACCCACACCCACACCCACCATATACATTCAACTTTTTATTCTAGTTATTCTGGGCAGAGTTTGTTGACAGTTCATGGCTAGGTAAGCTAGTGCTGTCAGTCCAACAGCCAGGTCTACCATACAAAGTCAGATTTCTGTTCTAGCCAGTGGGGATCTTAATGATGCAGTCACGTGCCACTTAACAATAGGGAGGGTCCTAGAGATTCCATCCCTGGCAGCATCGTGGAGTGTGCTTACGTTAACTAAGCCTGCCACAGCATCACCCAATGACAGGACTGCAAGAGAGCATTCTTGTAAACTCTGATCCCCATCTAAGAATACATAGCTTCACCACTCCCCCTTTTATGAATGTAGAAACTTGGAGTTATCGCCATTGAGAGCCTGGACTAAGGGTGTTTGGTTGAGAGGCAAGGGGGATGCATACATTTGTAAAGTTCCTGGTTCAGCTCTAATGAAGGGTTCTGACTATAACTAGGAGGTTTCAGTCCAACAAGACCCCCTGAGTCCATGCTGTGAATCTCACTCTCTAGGCCAAATGTGAACGCTTTGTTTTCCTGTCTCAAATGAGAATTTAAAGTATTTTGTCTATGGTGGGTAGAAATGACAGCGTCCTCACGTTTGGAGTGTCCCCTTCTCTGGTTTCTGTGGACACTGCGGGCTGTCCTCTCTTTGTAGTCTTCCCATCACTCTGCTACTAGAGCTGTCTCTGATGGCAGATAAATGGAGAGGCACAAGGAACCTCTCCTTTCCATAGTGTCCTACACACACTGGCTTTGTCTTTCAAGAACTGATTTCATCCAGCAATGATTGCTTCATGCAGATTGAAATGCAACATAAATCACCCGCCCTCCGTGCTCACTCTGATCGCCATTCTGAGTGTCCTTTGTATAGGCATTCTGTAGCTGCATTTGTGAGCTCTTCAGGGCCTGTGGTGGTATTTGGATGTGTTTGGTATATGGATCTTCTACTGAAGTGTGTCATGGTGTAAACAGCAAACTTGCTGAGCTGGAAGCAGTCTCCTTTTAAGGAAGGTCAGTACGCATCTACTCAGAGCAGTGGGCACTAGATCTATTTAGGGATTTTGGCTATGGTTTCGTCTGCTCTTGGGTAGATGTGAGCTCTGACAGACTACAGAAGTCTCTGTGGCTTGGGACCTTGTTTTAAGGCTTTATTGCTGCACTCTGTGGACTGCTAGGACTCCATTCATAAGCCCCTCTTCAATAGATCCTGAAGAATGTGTTCATGTCTAGAGAAGTCAACTGGAGTGGTACCCCCTACAGTGCTCTGTGAAACCGCACATGCTTAAGAACAATGCTGCAGGTTATCTTGGGGGATTGTAGCCTTGACTCCAAGCTGCAGTTTGGTGGCAGGCTTCAGATTTGCAATAGCAAACTTCCTCATGAGCACAGAAAGACCCAACCCAGGGTGGGCTGGGGGACTACTGACATCTTGGAAGTCCATGCCTTCCACTCATAAAGAAATCACACTTTAGCAGCATGCTTTCCTGAGCTAGGAATGCTTGTTTAGGCAACTTCCCATGGGTTACCCTGGGGCTGGAGACCACAGTGATGGGTTGCAACTAGGAATAAAGAAATGTGAATGAGAGCATTATGCTTTAGGAGCGGTGTCCCCAAAGACCTGCAGCTTTCAGAGGGTGGGGTCTTCCGGGAGGAAGGAGATCACTGTGTGTGTTGTAGAAGGAGCAATCGATATCCTGGCCCTACCTCCAGCTTGGCTGTTTCTGCTTCCTGGCCTCTTAGAAATAAGCGGCTTGCTCCATACTGTAATGCCACAGTGTGGCAGCCACAGAGGGAAAACCTCTGAGCCCCTGAGCCCTAATAAACCCTTTTCTTCTTTTTAAATTGATTTTCTCTGGTATTCTGTCACAGTGATAGAAATCCACTGAAGGGATGTCAAGTTCATGCATCTGCTTCTGTCCTGCTGCCTGGCTGTGGAAGAGAGGTTGGGGAGGTGGTGAGTGACTCAGTGGGAGGGAGTGTGGACGGGCTGGGTGGATTCCAATAAGAGCAAGCAGAGGTTTCTCTCAAAGGGGAGATGGGCATAGTGGAGTGCCTGTGCAGGGTGGGCTGCAGAGGTCTCTGCATTTTCAGATTGTGGTCAGTGGCTTTTCTGTGGCAGCTGAGATTTCCATGTGATGGATGGATGGGTGGATGGATGGATGGATGGATGGATGGGATGGATGGAAAGAAATAAAGAAAACATTTTCCTTAAATTTGAATGCATGTCCTGGGACTTTTATTCCAAGAAATCTGAATCCAGCCTCAAATGGTTCCCTAGTTAGAGTCTGGAAATTGAGATGACATTTCCCGGACATTACACAGTACTATATCATAGAGTCAAAAAGCAGATTGAGCCAGTCTCAGTGTTAGGAAGAATCCACTCTAAATATGTTCTCCAACTTTTACATCTATACTTTAGCCTCGTTCCTAAGCCTTGCTTATACACTCATTATGTGGCATGTACTTTGTTCGGTTTCCTGGGTCACTTGTTTAACTTTTTATTTCTTACACATATTTAGTGTATTTTGCTCAAATCTTCTTTCACCCACCCCTCTCCAACACACCCTATTTCCACTCCCCATGCTACCCTCCTTCCCAGCCTCTTGTCTTCCTCTTTCTTTCATTAACTTATGAGTCCAGTTAGTGTTACCCAGGAACACTCAGGAGTGGGGTCATTGACTGGGACATGAGCAATCCATGAGTGGCCACACCTTAAAGAAAGGTGACTCTCCCTTCCCTAGTAGCCATCAGAGAGCCCACAGCCTCTCAGCTGGGGTGACGCCTGGCATTCCTCTCACTGTGGGCCACTCTGCTCAACTCTGATAATAATCGTGGGTAAGCATTTGGAAAGTAACAGATACCTTGCTGTGTATATCGTGGAACACACTAACACACGAAAGCTATGTTATTCTGTATAAAGAAAAGAAAAGAATTCTTCTTGAGAAGTATTTTTTCGAACTTTCTTTTTAAAATCGGGAATGCCTATTTCCTATTGTCTTGCAGAAAAGCTGTTCCATGAAGCACTGTAGGAAGCATCAGTATAGTTGACTCCCCAAGACAAGAGCTACATTCTTCCAGGGATAACAGGGCAACAGCCTGAGAACACCAGCAGGTGACTGAGTACACAGATCCGAGCTGTCACCACCCTGTGCTGAGGGAGGGTGTCTACCTGACTGTGAGCGGATGAGATAGAGCCCTGAGTCTCTGAAATTGGAAGTGACCTGTCAGCTTTCTTTAATTAATTGTGTGTGCTATGTACACATGTGTTCATGAGAGTACATGCATGCAAGATGGGACTGCTTTGGGTACCAACCTGGAAGAGATGTTTTTCTTATTCTTTTCATCAAAAGCCTGATATGAAACCACATTCTCTGGTCTATTCTAGGTAATATTCAAAGCTGTTTTTAAATTTTCTTTATTATGCCAAGACCTATAAACAAGAGAGCCCATGTTATTTTAATGCATGCAAAATTATGTAAACATTGCCCAGCACATGAGATTGGGGTGGAACCGACCACTCTGGTTGTTTGCTTGCTCTGTCAATGAAGGCCTAGCCATTTCTGCTCTGGAGAAGACAAAGTAGCCCTCTACAGGCATCTGCAGATTGCCTCTTCAAAACATGATTGTTATGAACTTCCTGAAATTCTAGAAATTAATTTTCTTCTGGGGATGCAGGGAAGTCAATCATTTCCTGAAGGAAGGGAATTTCTCCACTGCCTTGTTCATTGTGATGGGCTCACAACCCAGATATTTGTCTCATAAAGTGGAAGGCAGTGCTTTAAAATGGAGTCTCACTTTTGTGCCATGATTGAGCCCTTAGCACACAGCATTAACAAAGCCATGTATGGCTACTGAGCTCTTTTCTAGCCGGGATACATCAATCACTGAAGAGAGCCTTTTCAAAATAAACTCACACTTTCGCTTCTCTTTCCCTTCTTACAACCAACATATAGTTTTGCTATTTTCTTGTTTCCCTGGTGTCATTTGACTTAAAACAAAAATCAATTAAAGAAATTTATGCTTCATTTTAAATTTATGTATGTGGGTGTTTTACCTGTGTGTTTGTGTGTGCACCATGTGCATGCAGTGTCTGAAGAGACCAGGAGAGGGCATCAGATCCACTGCAGCTTTGTAAGCTGCCTGACCTGATGCTGAGAATCAGACTCTGGCCCTCTACAAGAGGAACAAGTGCCCTTAGCTGCTTAGCTATCTCTCCAGTCCCCACCTCTTTATTTTCTTTCCTCTGTATTGATTATTCTCAGATGCTACCTGTTGACACAATTGCCTGCTCTGGTCACTTTAGGGTTCTTTTCTCTCCTAGTTCACAAGACCTACACAAAGAACCCCCCATCTTAGCCCTACCCGTCGGCTTGATTTTTCTATTGTTGCCATTCATAACCCAAACACAGCAGAAACAAGGATCTAAGCACTAAAGTGTCTCCTGGGCAGGGGGAGGTCACTTTACACCAACCTTTTTAATTCTTCTAGTGTTCTGTGGTTGGCATCTGATTTGCATGGTGTGCAGGATATTTTTGTATATTCCCTATGTCTGAGTTACAGGACAGTGGAGAAAAGCTCCCTCCTGAGCTGTATGACCTAAGACTGAGAAAGTGAGTTTCCCCATAGGAAAACTCATCCAGAAGACTGGAGAATGGATTTCTATTTTCCTCAAAATGCCATCACTACTTTGGGGCTCAGTTCCTCCTGCCCCATGTTTGACAGGAAGCAAAACTCAGCTGCTCTGATGACTTGAGAGGTCTAACTTCCTATGAAAAGAAGCTATATCTCACAGACCTTTCTAGAACCTGTCACATATATTAAATCTACATATATCTGTATGGATGTAGGTACATGTCTATATGTGCAGGTATATACATTGTCCAGTCTACACATAGGACACCAAGACATGGTGGTGACTCCAGAGTCTCACTGGAAAACAGTGACAGCCTTGTTCTGTGGACCTGGTGGATCAACTTCTTTCTACTAGATCATGCTCAGGCATTCATACTTCCTACCCCACCCAGTGGATTTTGCTGTATATGAGCATGTCTGTAGAAATCTAAGCCTAGACTCAGAGAACTGTGTCCCCAAGCCTGGGACTTGGTAGCCTTACCAGGAAGGTGTAGGTATGTCCTAACCCCAAGGATGAAGAGCATCAGAGCAAGGAGAGAGTTTGTGTGCAGGGGATGGTGAGGCAGCAGTCACTGTGACTGCCTTCCTTTCTCCCAGAAGCTTTGTTTTCCATGGTATGATGTCAGTGGTCCATGCCACCTTTACTGTGATCTACCATCTGACCAAGCCTAAATAGACACCACATCCTTTTGGGACCTGACTTTTCTGTCCTACTGAGGTCTTGCTTTTAGAATGAATGTGTTGTTGGCAGGGAAGAAACCCAGGCTGTGGAGAAGGTACTGGCGACTCTTAGATTGCACTGAATCAAGTCACTGTGCATCCCATGTATACATACTTGTGTTCAGTGTGTGCTTCACTAAGGCTGACGATCTTCTGCTTCTTCTCCATGTCTGTGCCTATTCCACACAGAAATTGACAGGGAAAGGGTGTGGACTATAAACTGTGGTCCAGGCATAAGGTTGTCCTTACATTCTTGTGGAAACCATTGGCTGAATGCCTATTCTGTACAGGTCTTAGCAACAGACAATTATCTGTGATCATAGAGTTCAGTGGTTCTCAACCTGTGGGTTGAGACCCTTTCACAGGGGTCACCAGGGGCTATCAGAAAGCACAGACGTTTATGTTACAATTCAAAACAATAGCAAAATTAAAGTTGTGAAGTACCGATGAAAATAATTTTATGGTTGGGAGTCACCACAACATGAGGAACTGTATTAGAGGGTTGCAACATTAGGATAATTGAGAATCACTGATGCAGAGTCAAGGCTTTGATATACATTACTGAAAGACAGGCTAGATAGGAATGTGTGTCCTGGGAAAGGAATGCAGACACTGCTGGGGAAGGGTGAGGAAGTTGCTTTGTGGTAGGTGTGCCAGGGGTGCTGTACTTGGGCTTCTCTGGACAACAAACCTCAGACCTGCTTAGGTCAATCATTGGTTCACATTAGATATGATACTGGTTAAGGAGAATGAAAGCAGTTGGTCGCCTCTGGGATCTGGAACCTCATCAGCCACAAGGAATTGGCTAGGTTCCCAGTCCCATGCATGAATTCTCTCCTATCAAATAGGATGTAAGTCCAACTAGATAGACAGTTGCTTATTGTTCCCAAGATATAAATGCTACCATTGCACCCTTGGGGATATCTTGCTAGCTGGCCGTTGTTGTGGTGCATGGGCTTTTCATCTCTGGAGGACTGTTGATTGCTTTTCTCCCATGACGGTTTGCACAGCACCTTTAGATAGTCCTTGGGGAGAAGGCTTCCAGATCATTCCATCTTGAAGCCTCCAAGTGTTTGAAGTATCCAATTTTTTCAGCAATATCATTGTACTTTCAAGTCCTGGGAGGAGACCAAGGGCAACATCAAAAGCTTGCATTGTTTGAAAGTCTCTAAATTCTTCAAGTGAGGGGGAACTTTATAGGGAAAGAGAGGATGTTAAGCCAAGGGATAAGTATGTGTCAGAATTGAGATCAGGAATCAGGTCCCTCTGGGAGAAGGAAGACTTAACTTCTTTTCCAGCCATGAAATGCTTAAGTGAAGAGTGGCAGTTGTTTGTGGGAATTCAGGGTGGGTGCTCTAGTCCAGAAAGGAATGGGGAGAAGAGACACTGAGCAGACGGAAGAGCTGCCAGGTACTGGGAAGCCAGGGGTGGGGGGAAAGACTTTGCCTTTGCAGTGACGTTTCCTCATGCAGCATCAACAGGGTGGGATCTGGAAGAGGCTGTGTGAAGAGCAATGAGTGGATGGGTGGCATGCAAGGTCCTTCTGTCTATGTGTTGCTTTTATTGGTTAATGAATAAAGAAACTGGCTNTGGCTTGGCCTATAGCATGGGAGGAGGAAGGCGGAGTTAGAGAGAAGCCATGGAGCTGCCAAAGATAGACTCTGGGAACTTTACCCAGTAAGCCACAGCCACATGGTGATATACAGATTAATAAAAATGGGTTAAATTAATATAAGAGTTAGCCAAAGAAGCTAGAGCTAATGGGCCAAGCAGTGATTTAATTAATACAGTTTCTGTATGATTATTTTGGGTCTAAGCTAGTCAGGCAGCCAGGAGCTAATAAGCAGCCCTTCTCCAACAGATGGGATACTAGGAAATGGACATAGTTTTATATGTGATGCTATTTCACTTTCATATATACAAACAATCGTGTAACAAGGGGTAGGCTGGTTTCTATTGGTGGGCTCTCTTCTCTGATTGAGAGTAATGAAGAACAAGAACAAGACCCTGTCACTGAGGAGCTTCTAGACTAAAGAGACCAGAGAGTCAGTCAACTGCCACACAGAGAGAGTGCAGTGGAAGCTTTGCTTGTCTTGGGTTTGAATCCTTCCCGACAACTGATTCCAACCATCAGCTATAGCTATTGAGCTTAATGTGAGTGTGTACCATAAGCAGTCTTTCGGGGTCTTCCTTTTTCTCATTTATGTTTCAGCCCAATAAATATTTGCACAACTGTTTTATTCCAGGCTTAATGATGAGTCCCAGAGCACAGCAGTGAGCATGAGGGATCAAGGCCCCACCCTTACAGAACTTAGCAGTGACCAAATATGATTAATTAAAATAATAAAAGCAATTGTCCCCCCCCTCTTTCTGTCTGCCCTCCAACTCTCTGCCTCTTTACACATACATATAAACACTAAAAAACACACACCTTTGTGAGCACACACACACATACACAAAATCATTGCTAGAAAGAAGCTAACTTCCGAAGTTGGGAAACATTTATTTCTTGAAAGCATTTGAGGGGAACAGAACTACAGGGAGGCAAAGAAGGGAAGAAGAAAGCGACTTAAAATAACCTGTCCATTTTCAAAGCTGCCAATCCTCATTTGGAGTTTCCTCTTTAAGTGCGCAGGCAATAGAACTGTGGGGGATAAGGACGGCAGGCCCAACAGGAGAGCTCCTTCAGACCCAATGTCAGTGGCTCCAGTGACCAGTAGCTGTGCCTTTCTGTTGTCACGTTCAGCAAGTTCTGATTTTAAAGACAGTTAAGACCCTGCACTTGGCATTCAGGCCTCTCTGTTTGCATACCTTTATTTAGTTTGCCAGTGAAACTGTGAAATCACTGTTTGCATTTAAAGCCAAGGGTGTCACCTTTAAATAAAGAATATAAAGTGTAAAATACCTGGCTTGTTCCATAGAACTTTCAAGTAAGATGGCAATGTGTATTACCCGTGAGCTTGTTATTGATCCCCTGTGATGGATGGTGCCTTGGCTACTTAACCTTCTATGCCTTGCACTCCCGCACATAAATAAACATGTTTGTTCCGTATGGGCAGTTTGCTTCTTACAACTCAGCATGCTCAGCCATTGCAGTTGGAGCATATATTGTAAAGCTCTCGAAGTGCCGGATCATCCGAGCAGGCCCAGACATGCCAGTTCTCACACCCCAGCGTCTTGTCATCTCATACTGATACTCCCAACAGCCTCACAAAACAGGAGACACAATATTGGACAGTACCTGGTGCTTACTCGCCTGAGCCTGAAGCCACCTCTGAGGCGCTCGGAGATTGGACGGAGCTGGGACAGGGCTTGAAGTCAATATAGGGGCCATTATCCTTCCTTTTTTTTCTCCCCCACCTCCTCTTCCTCTCCTTCTCTTTATCTTCCTCCATCTCCTCATCTTCCTTCTTTTCTCCTTTCCGCCCTCTTCTTCCTCCTTTTCTACTCTTCCTCTTTTCCTCCTTCCCCTCCTCCTTTCCTGCTCATACATTTTTTTCTCCTCCTCCTCCTCTTTTTTTTTTTTCTGTTGCAATACTGCGTCTCTAACTTAGGGCATCCCTGGTCCTACCATCTCTCTTTTAAAACATCACTGAAATTGTTTATCTGCATTTTTATTCATTATCCCCATCATCTTTGATGGAAGAATGTGGCATGCATATCCTCTTCTGGCCCTTTCATATTTTCTGTCATAGGCTTGTAAAGTCATAGCTAGATGTAAGAGAATCTTTAAATTAAGATAAAGGAAAGGGCACACATCAATTGAGAATTATTGCATTATAAATATTAAAATATAATTTACAGGGCTCTAAAGATCACAGGAATTTATTACTTTCCTTTAAAAAAAATCCCAGGGTTAGGCTGGCTTCAGGCACAAATAATGAAGCAATATGTTGTCACTCACAATAGTAGGATAGCTCAAATACTTGCCTACCATGTTCAAGGCCCTGAATTTGATCTTCCAGCATCATGGATGATGACGATGATGATAATGACAGCAGGATCATAATAACATTAGACAATCACATTTCCTCTTTCTTTGAATTGGTTCTATGATCAGTTATGTCATTTCTTCATTTGTTTTACTGAATTCATATATATATATATATATGGGGGTGTAAAATACATATTTCTATATAGTGTTGGGATCTGGGCCCAGTGCCTCACACAAGATAGGCCAATGTTTTATCATTTAACTAATTTTCAAACAACTTGATATGTGTGTGTGTGCATGTGTGTGCATGTGTGTGCATGTGTAATATGTGTGCCTGTGTATCTGCATTTTGCAGGTATGTGGACACAGATGCATTTCAGGTACCTGTGCACACATTTGTACATTTGTGTGGAGGAAGGCCAGAGAGTGATAGTGTTTTCCTTGATCATTTTCCATCTTACTTATTGAGATCAAGTCCCTCACTCAGACCCAGAGCTCACTAATCTGGGACTACTCATGGGATCTTTATCTCTGTCTCTGGGATTATAGCTGCGATTCCTTTTCCACCTGGCATTTACATGGTGCTGGAGAATTGAACTCAGGTCCTCAAGCTTGTATGGCAAGTTCTTTACCCATCGAGCCATCTTCCCAGTTCTCTGGATTCATGCTCTTACAGAAACTTCTACCTATTAATGACTAAGAAGTACCCAGTAGTAGAAAAGCACAGGACTGAGTGCCAGGACTCTCCAGTCCCATTCCATGAGCATTTTGTCTTAGTGGTGTAGTGAGGTAGTTCATGAAATTACATCATTGTTGATTAAATTCTGGAGTGTGGAGGTGGGCAAGGGATGAAAACAGTGAACCTCGAATCCCCAAATTGTCTTATTTTATTTTTTAACTTTTAAAATATCTGTGTGTTTGTGTGTCTGCATGCATGAGTGCGCTTGCCCACAGAGGCCAGAATAGGGGAATTGAATTCCCTGGAGCTGGAGTTACAGGTGGTTGTGAACTGCTTGACATGGGTGCTGGGAACTGAGCTCCAGTCTTTTACAAGAAACAACAAGTGTGCTTGTAACTCCTGATTCATTTCCCCAACCCATGGGCATCAGTAAAAGGCAGCAGTGTTTTCTGTTTTGGCTTGCATGTCTTACATGCTCCCTCAAGAACTGTTTTTGGATTTGATCACTAGTGTCTGAGCCGAGGTTCTGAACAAGCTGATCCCTAGGCCTAGAGAAGAAGACGACTAGGAAGAGAGGATAATTTGCTAATGGAGGCAGAGCAGAGTCTATAAGACTTCCCCTCCAACAAATATTCAGCTTACAATGTTTCCCCCAAATCAGACCTCTGCCCTCGCTCTTTTTGGTGGCATTAGCTCATTTCTATGGCTTCCTGCCCATGGGGATGAAATACATCTCTCTTCTGGGCTTTCCTAAGGACTCCCCAACTGCACATGGCCCAAAGGGGAAGCGGGGCTGTTCCAGATGGCTTTGCTCTGCACCAGTATTCATTATATAAACCCTCCTTCTGACAGCTCATGCGGAACATGCCTTGTCCTGGAAGAGGAGCGTTCATTAACCGTGTTGCTCTTGCCACATGGAATCAGGGCATTAGGTGAACCTTGCCAGGCTGCCAGAGGGGGTGTGCCTGTAGGCAGCACCATCTTGGCTTCGACATCCACAAAGACTTCACCTATTTTTCAAAAAATAATAGTTTTAAAAGACCAATAGTAAACATTGAAGAAGAAGAGGCCAAGGGAGCTTGAAAAGTAGGAATATGCATGGTCCCAGTAGCAGAACTGAGAACAAAATCCAAGCTCTCTGGCAGCTATAGTGCATTCTTTATATTGTAGACTACTTAGTTTTTAAAATATAGGCTGTAGAAGGCTTGATGAAAGGTGGACATGTTTTTATGCAAAGAAAATTGGACACTATCCATCTGTCATCTGATCTCAAAGAACATATTCTTAAAGGGTTTTAATCATTCTGCATGTGTATGTGTGTGTCTCTCTCTGACTCTGTGTCTCTGTCTGTCTGTCTGTCTCTCTGTCTCTCTGTGATACATGAGTATAGTGCCTACAAATGCCAGAAGGGTGACACCAGAACCCCCAGACTTGGAGTTGCAGGTGGTTGTGATCTGCCAACCAGAAGGCTGAGAATGAACTTGGGTCCTCTGGAAGAATAGCAACTTCTGAGCCATCTCTTCAGTGTCAATCAATAGCCTTGACTACATTACCCCTTAAATATTCCTAGATACTTTTTTCAAAAATCTACACAATCTGGAAGACCTTTACTTTTCTCCTTGGCTGCCATATACTCAGAAGCAGTTGCGCAGATCACAGTAGACAAAGGGAGTAATGTAATCCTAGACTGGATAGGAGATTATTAAGAGGTCTGTATTAGGAGCTACAGATATGAAGAGGTAGAATAAATGGGAGATTCTAGATATCAAATAGCAAAGGATCTTAGAATGATTTAGGAGGTACCCAGAGCCTTATGAGACAGGGTCTTGAAACAACAGAATGTCAGGCATAGACAGGAATTAGATAATGCACAAATTCTAGTTTACAGGGCTGGAGATGCTCATGGTTAAGCACTATCTTGTGTGGAGCTTTGGATCCCTTCCCCAGCACCACAAGAAAATTCTATACTTAGCTGGGATGAACCAGAAGTTTAGAGTAAATGCTCAAAAACTTAGTAAATTGACAGAAGCATGAAATAGGCAATGTTTTAAAAATATTTTCAATCATGTTTTTGCATTCATTTGTTTTGTGTGTATGTACACATGTGTGCATGCATGTGCCCCAGCTTGTATGTGGAGGTCAGGTGACAAGTTACGGAAGTTGGTTCCCTTTACCCAGCATGTGGGTCTCGGGGTGAAAGTCAGGATACCAGCAAGCACTTTCCCCACTGAGCCATCTCACCAGGTCCAATAGGCAGTGTTTCATCCATTTCTTCAATATTTAAGGAGACCTATTCTAGATGATAGACAGGCATCTCTCAAGGCAGAGCACAACAACCCTGTCTCCATAGAGGCCACGCTCTGCTGGGAGAGGTAGGTGTTAAAACTGATACAAAGACAGACGATTCTGTAGATGACACAGGAGTTGTGGGCTAAACAGTGGTAATAGGAGACTAAATGTGCCAGGAGAGGGTTGTTCTTTTAAATAGTTGGAAGGGACAGAACCAATAGGTGTTTAGCCCTCAAACCTGGATGCCTCAGAACGAAGGGCGCAGTTGTGTGGCCTCAGTCCAGACGCAAGGCCTGGAGGCTTCCTGAGGGGTTACTGGTGAGAGCGTGTGCTGAAAAGCTGAGGTAGATGGAGTCTGTGTGGGGAGACCAGAAGAGGGGCCGCAGTAAGCACACTTTGTAGGAAGAGTGGAGCCTGCACTTGCTGGCTGTTCCCTATCTCTGCCTCTCTCTGCCCTGTGTCTCTGTCTCTCTTTCTTTCTCTTTCCGTATTTATTCTGTCTGTTCAGCCGTCTCTTGAACAATGCTTCCCACAGTCACGGCACTCCTTCCCTCCTCTGTTGCTCTCTCATCTGTGGGAAAACCCTCACAGATACCCCCAGGGTGATTATTTGGAATCTCCTCGCCATCTCTCAATCTAGTTGAGTTGAAGTCAAGATCAGTCATCACGGGCAGAATGGGTCCAGAGGGAGCTTATTGGGAAGTGAATGTGTTGAGTAGAAACTTGAAGGGGTGGGGTGGCAGTCTCATGGAAACTGGATGGGGAAAGAATGCGCCAAGCTGAGGACACAACTCCTGAAACAACACAGGGCGGAAAGAAGCTTGCCTATGAGGAGCAAAGGGGACAGTGTGGCTTGAATCCTGTGGACTCGAGAGTGACAGAGAGATCAGAACAGTAATAGGTGGAGCCTGAGGGTGGCCTGAGGTCTCTGCTCATAGGGAATTAAGAAGCTGCTGAGGCTTGATCCAAGGAAAGGCAAGGACATTAAAAGCATCCCATCTACTTGATGCTGCAGCAGACAGAGTGGAGGAGTGAGCTCGTTAATGTATCCTTTATGTGGCCTGCCAGAGGGACCCGCTGGAGTTTTGACACTAGGAGAGTATGTGTGTGAAACAAGTAGCTTAGTGGATAAGGTGACCAGTGTGGCTGCTGTGTGGTAGAAGGGACTCCCAAATCAGGGTGATAAAGTAGGGCTGATGGTTGCTGAGGGAGGGACAGTTAGTTTTCTAACTGGTACCTGATACCTGCTAGGTTATCACTCTCCAGTGGATGGCCCTATATCCATGTGCATCTGGGTGGTACCAGCTGAACTTAGGTGATTATTTTAGGAAGGAAGGGAGAGAAAGGACGGCAGGTTTAGTAGGATAAGAAACTTCTGAGCTGATGTAAAGGAAGAGTAGAGGTCACCAAGTAGAGCCACCCAAGCCTCAGGAACAACAGGAGAGTGCACATCAGGTCATCAGCATGTGCACGAGTGTTGGTCTGCAACCAGGGAGAGACCAGGACTTTCCCAGGACTAAGAAAAGCTCTCTGCTGTCTGATGGAGAAGGATCTAAGCAAGAAAACACAGCATAGTCATAACTAGGAGAATGAGAAAAATAGTATTTGGACCTTTATAAGTAGGTATCAGAGTCAAGGATTAAATCTATGTTACAAATTCTTGGAGTGATGTGTCCCTAAAAGAATGTGACATGTTCAGAGTTCCCTTATGTATAAATCTAAAACCTTTCTTTCTTAATAACAGATGCCTCATGTAACCCAGGCTGGCCTCAAATTCTATATAGAGCCAAGGGTTTCCATCCTCAGCACAACATAAACTGAGTGTGACGGAAACCAGGATTCCTGCGTGGTATGCAAGCCCTCTGCCCACTGATGGACATTCCCAGCCTTGGAAAATTATCACCTCAAAGCCTTGTTGGCTGAACTCAACCCTTGTTTTTCCTGCATCTGGAGGCCTGTGGGTTCAGCGGGCTCTGGGTCCTAGGTTGTAGTCTAATTTACCCCAGTAGCTTCTTTATTCCAGTATCCAGCTGAGGCTGGGTGTACAAGACCTCTTTGTGCTATGCAAAGAAAACTGTCAGACTCAAGATGAGTGAAGCCAGAGTGCATACAGCATCTCCCTGGAGCGTGCTGTGACCCAAGTCAATCGTAAAGCCAGGCAATTGATGCAACCTGTCGTTAGGGTGAATTGTTGGCAACTTTGTTGATAAAACACCATGACATTTCCTTCAGAACTTAGAAGGTTAGGGGCTACAGGCAGGAGCTCAAGCAGTTTTAGGGATTTGATGGATTCATGTGCCACGGAGAGTCTGTGTGGGGTTGAGGGGGGGAGGTGAGGAAGCACATGTAGATACATAGACAACTCGAGATTTCCAAAAGCATTAGCATCTGGAGGGAAATTTAACATGAAGACAAAAAGCCCAGTAAAACTCTCCCAGAAAATGAGTGTCATGACATAGCACAGCTATTGACATGCGCAAGTCAAGGGAGTTCTAAAGAGAATGCGGTAGTATCTGTCAAAACCCAGCCTGGCGGGGGTGGGCATGTTGTTCTACCCCTAGCTGAGGAGCCATTGGCAATGAATGGCTGCTGGGAAAAGGAGAGAGAGCTTTCTCCANTTCTACCCCTAGCTGAGGAGCCATTGGCAATGAATGGCTGCTGGAAAAAGGAGAGAGAGCTTTCTCCAGGGATGCAGCCCCAGAGGTTACCTATGCTCCAGGATTTGGCCGTACACCCACCCACATGCAGGAGTCGTTAAGAGGGCTCAGTGGGTTGTTTTTTGTTTCTGTTTGTTCCCCTTAAGGAACATTCGAGGTTGGGAGAGAAAAGCTGCAGGGTGATAAAGGAGGAATTTGAAGGAAGGTAATGGACAGTGGATTTGATAAAAATGCATTATATGCATGCAAGAAGTGTCCCCAACAACAAGATGATAATAAAAAGATGGTTTAAAATTATTCAGAAGGAGAGTTACCTAATTTAATGTATTCTTGGTTTAAATAGATGAGAAAATGCTTAATGCATCCTAAAAATACTGCAGAAAGTAGAGCTACTTTAAAGTTGTGTATGTGTGTGTGGGTAAGTATGTACATGCTTGTGCATGTATGAATGCACACTTGTGGTAAGTTCATGCTGATTAAAAGAAGGCCAGGAATGGAAAGCAGGCGGGCCTCATTTCTTTACCTAAAGGCCAATTTCCTTTCCATAAAGCTTCAGTTAAGAGCTTCTAAAAATATGAATAGGGTCTCTTTTTCATAGTAGTAATGGCACCCAGTGGATTAATTGCCTTTTTGTTCCTGTGAGCCAGTGGCAGGTATGCAGGCCCTCCACACAGAGCCCAGGCAGTGAAATTAGTCACGGCTTTGTTGCAGATCAGAGGGAAGAAAATTGGGTTAATGAGAGGGCACAAGGACCACGCACCATGGCCCACGGCAGGCTCAATGCATAAAACACTTAGACAATGAGATGTATGGCAGGGAGGGAGAGAGCATATTCTGGGGGAAAAATTGAGAGGTAACTGAGCAATTTTCAAAGAGATTTATGCAAGGTGCAATTTCAAAAACCCCATGAAAGAAAACAATCAACAAAATGAAGAGGACACCCAAGGGAGGTGAGAGACTATGAGGGCTGCATAAATGTGTGTCTGAGAAAAAGTCAGCATTCACAATGCAAAAGAGTCGGGGTGGGGGGAGGAAGCAGAACAAAGCAAGCACAGACAACCTGGACCCAAAGCAGGTCAAAGGATGAGAGACATGTTTCTGCCAAGAAGATGTAAAGATGGGTACCGGCAAAGAATGCATCACCAATCTGACCATAATATAGACAGCATGGCAAGGTTAACTCCTTTCGCCTGCTCAGAGGGCTGTTGTCAGAAATTAGCAAAGTGAGCATGAGGACTGGTGAGGCTGTGGAGGGAAGAGAGTCTGTAGACTGCTTTTTTTCTTTTTAAAGAACTATTATTTCTATTTTTTATGTGTATGTGCTCACTGGTGCAGCTCCCACAGAAGCCAGAAGAGGACATCAATGTCCTAACCTGGAGGTAAATGTGATTGTGTACTGTCTTAGGTGCTAGGAACTAGATGCAGGTCCTCTGAGCAGGCGCTCATGGTCGCCGAGCCAAGTCTCAGCCCCTCTGTAGACCTTCAGTGAGTGTGAACTGGGTTGTTCACTGTGGGAGACAGTGTAGAGGTAGGTGCACCAAGGAGTGAAATCAAAAGCCTCCTACCCTGTGTGAGTAGCCGTCCCATGTCTGTGTGCATCCCTGGAACCTCAAGGCACAGACCTTGGGCTGGTATCTGTGGCTGGTAAGGAGCAATCCAGATGCCTACAGAGGGTGAACGGATAAGAAAACCACCTACCTGCGATAGAATATTGTTCAGGTTTAAAATGGAAGGATAGCTTGCTGCTTGTGACACTGTGTCTGACATCAAGTGGCAGCAGCCACATTCCTACAGATGCTATCGGGTGTCACTTAGATGAGCAATCTAAATTAGTTACAGAGAGCACAGCATGGGTCTCAGGTCCTGGGTGTAGCAGGACAAACAAGGAGAAATGATTCAAGAGCACAAAGCTCATCTTACAGAAAACTTACAAGCTCAGCATTAGACCTTATATTGTGGTATTTACAGTGAGTAATTGAAGATGGGTTGAGGTGGTAGATCTTAATTTATGTCCTTCACACACACACACACGGACATATACACACACATACATACATACCTACATGTTCATATATATGTTCACACATGTACATGCTCGCAGAAGCTCTCACAGATACACATGTACATATGTGCATGTGCGCACTCACACACACACACACACACTCACACACACGTACATGTTGGATGTCTAGGTTGGTTCTATTTCCTGGCTGCTATGAATAGAGAAGCCAAGAACATGAATGAGCAGGTATCTCTGTGGCAGGATTCAGAATGTTCAGGGTTGTATGTATGCCCAGGGACTGCAGAGCTGAGCCAGATGGTAGATCAATTTTTAACCCTTCAAGGAACCTCAGCCTTAATTACCATAGTGGGAACACTGGTCTACACTCCTCCAGGAGCAAATAAATCTTCTTCTTTCTCTACTTCCTCACCAGCATTTATTGTCCTATATTTTCTTTATGATGGATGGCCGTTCTGACTGGGATGAGAAGTAATCTCAAACCTGTCTTACTTTGCATTTCCCTGATGGCTAGGGATGTTGGATATTTTAAGAAACATTGATCGATCATAGTCTTTCGTCTTTTGACACCGTCTATTCGGTTTATTGGGCCATTTGTTGACTGGTAGTTTTTGTTTTCATGGTACTTACTTTCTTTAGCTTTATGTGTAGGTTAGTTGTTAGTTATTAATCCCCTGTGTGTAGCACAGGTAGCAAAGACTTAGAGCAAAAGATGGTAAATTTTATAGAAAGGTCATCTTCATGTTGGAGGGAATGCCTCGGTCCCCAGTTGCTGCTCTGTTTATCCATTAAGTGACCACGAGCTCAGCTGGTGTTTAAACAGCCGCCTGCCTGTCTAGAGAATGCACATTGACCAGTCTCCACAGTAAGACCCTCATCTCAAGGAAAGCTCACACTCACCCTCCGTGACACCTTTCACTGCCCTCTGCTTGGACGCATTTGGTAGTAGTTGATGCACGTTACAGCAATCTGTTTAGTTAAGAAGGATGTGGTTTGGGGCTGGAGAGCTAGCTTAGTGGTAAAGGGAATTGGATGCTCCTACAGTGGATCCAGATCCTATTCCCAGCACCCACATGGTAGCTCACAACCATCTGTAACTCCAGTTTCAGGTCATCTTACTCCCTGTTCTGACCACCAGAGGCACTAGGCATGCACACAGTGCACATCCACATATACAGGCGAAACACCCAAGCCCTTAAAATAGAAACACATAAATCTTAAAAAAAAAGAATGCTATTTCTAACTGGGATGTATTATCACATGCCTATAATTTCAGCATTTGAGAGGTGGAGGCACGGTCATCTCCGCTATATAGCTGGTTTGAGACTAGACTGTCCTAGTATCAAAAAACAAAAGGAGCTTACAGTTCTTATAAGAAATCATATCTGAATAGAAGATCTACCATCTATGAAGTGCTTTCTTCTTTTCTTTTCTGTTCTTTTCTTTTTTCTTTCCTTCCTTCCTTCCTTCCTCCCTCCCTCCCTTCCTTCCTTCCTTCCTTTCTTTCATTTTTTTTTGAGAAATCTCTGTAAACCCCAGCTTCCAAATACTGGAGCGAGCAGACCCGGGCTGAAGAGGATGGATAGACCACACCAGGAGCCAACAGGGGTTAATCGGCATGTCTCAGGTGCAGTATTATTCAGAGGGCTTGGTTCGTGTTCATTCCTATGAAAAGGTTATTGTTGATTTTCCGTTCAGTGTGACAAATATCCAGGATTGTCTTACCGTGAACTTTCACCCTCTCGCTTGCCTCTTTCTCTCCCCAGGCACTTGCCGTATGTAGTTCTGATGGGAATCAGCTTTGTTCTTTTCTTCTGAGGAGAGACAGCTCTGTGCTAGTGTCTCCATACAAGCTCTTTCTTGAAGACAAGAAATGAAACTTTGAGCCAGGCGTGGTCAGGCAGTGCTCATAATCTTGGTACTCTGTAGATAGACACAAAAGGATAATGAGTTCAAAGCCAGCCTGGGCTACATCTTACGAGCCTACATAAAAATGTGAATTGATACACACAATGGCAAGAAGGCTGCCACAGGTCAGCATGGCAGGCATTTTATGCACAATGATAGTGTCTTCTATACATGGAAAACAGCACTCATGAAATCTCATTGTTAATAAATGGGAAGCTCACCTGGGATTACATATGATGGTCTTGTCATTTTGTGCTGGATGTAAAGGAACTCAATTTGTTACCGAGGAAAATGGCCTTTGAGCCCATTCCCTGGAGATTCTAAGTAATAAACTTGACTCTCAAAGTTTTAAATGCTTTTCCACCAAATTGGAATGTCGCTGGTGTTGTCATTGTGAAGGTCTTGTTTAGGCAGCCATATTGTTGAGATTTCATGGATGCAGCTTCCCTGTGATATGCAGAAGACATTATATGGGGACAGATGTCCTGACCCTCTGGGTCTGACAGTCTTCTCTCCAGCTTGGGGTCAATATTCCCTGAGCTTTAGGTATAAGGGTTTTGTTGTAGGTGGTTCAGCTGGGGCTAGGCACCCCATACTCACTTACTCTCTGCATTTTGACCACTTGTGGATTTCGGGGATGCTCAAAACTTGAGCATCCAGCAGAGCTGAGACATTTCACAAGGCCCCATTCTTAGATGAAGAGCGACAGGCAGTTAATAGATGCTGAAAGAGATGAAGAAGCAGCTTGCTCCAGGAACAAGCCCTCATTGCTTATCCCACATCAGTGGTCAGCACTAAACACATCCACAGAGAAGCGACCCTGAAAAGACCCAGCAGGCTGTGTTTATAGCTACACTGCATGCAGAGGTAACAAAGAAGAGGTTATGATGTTTAGAGGGAGTAGAGAGACATGGGAGGAGCTGAGGGTGGTGAGGTCTACAGACTGGATTCTTAGCCCTGCTACTTTGTGCAGCCCACATGGAAACAGTGTCTTTTGAAAACGGAGAAATGTTGACTTATTCTGTATCTTGGGATGCTGGTTTGATGTCTGCAGATCTTCCCTGAGTGCAAACCATTGTGCATAAGAAAGCCCGCCATTCTAGCTGTTCTAACCTATGGCAGCCTTCTTGCCACAGAGCGTTGTTGGGCTCCTGGCTCCCCACTGTTTTCACCACAACACCAGATCATCATGGCCCATCTACTCTCAGGAGCAAATGGCCCCAGGAACGAATATATGGCCTTATTCTTGTTAGCTATTTCCATGGCTCTGCTCCATCCATCTTCATAACATCTCCCACCTTGGAGAAATGTAGTTGTAGGACACTCACTTGGAGTCAAGGATGCCACACCTGATAACAGAAGAACATTTTCCTCCTGTTGTGTCCTGACTCAGATGGGTAGGTTTCTCAGAACTGGAACCCACAATGGCCCAGACAGAAAACATTTCACACTCACAGGACTTAAGATTGCCATAGGCTGCTTGAAAATTGTGTTGGCAAATGTGCTAGACACAGTCATAGGGCAAATAAGTATGAATCATTCATATGTGTAGCGATGCTTGCCTATGACATTGTTACAAGACTAACGTCTCCCAGGATTCGCTCCTTACTAGCATTTCCTGAACCTGGCCCTGAGTTGGTCGGTCATCCCAGCCACAGCATTAATGCTGGCATAGTGGGTGGATGCAGCCTCAAAGTTTGTTCCCTGGCTGTGCTAAAGGAGGGGAAAGGAAATGTGCAGATTTAGAAGGTGCCAAACCTAGAAGAACCGGGAAGTGCACAGTGAGGTGGAGCCACTGCTGCTCTTTTTGCTCGGCAAAGCGTGAAAACACACCTGTTCTCTTCCAGGTAACAGTGAGACGTGGACGGGAGGGAGGATAGGGAGGCCTAAGGAACAATTCTTCTCCGTCTGGATACCAGTCCCTTGGTCGGCCAGAGACCTAGGCATACCCTTTGCTTCAGGATCTTTTTTATCCTGGCACAAAGCCACATGACAATTTTGTAATATTCACCTTGAGAAGTTGCTGAAGACTCAAACGTTTTAACTAGCTTGCTTAGAGCACGGAGGCAGAACCCCTACTGATGCTGAACCCCTAAATCCATGCTCTGGGTCACAGGTCCATTCTGCCATCATCATAAAGGATGGGCTGAAGATTAAATATGGGCCTGACAACTCCTTAAAGTCAGTGAACACAGGCTATACGCGTTATCAATGTAATGTGCTCGGTGCTCATGATATAACAAACAGCATGAGAGAAAAGATTATGACTGTCTTTCCCATACAAATCACCCGTGCTTAGGAAATTATTCATACTTGGTAAGCAACCCGTAGGTATTTATTAATTATTGTCTATGATCCCAGGATAATAAAATATTTGGGAGCATATTGAGATTGTATATACAGGGAGTATGTGTTCTGGAAGTCCCACTTTGTCAAGCAAGGTCACTGCTGAAAGTCACTGCAGTTGCCAGGCGAGCACAGGGCAGCAGCTTCATAAATCAATAGTATCGGTCATGCCAAATGCCCCATGTGGGACCCTGTCTCAAGACTCCCCGGGAGGTACTCCTACTGTGGAAAGGCTACCTTGGCCCTTTCTGATCACAAGGGGGCGGTGTGTGTTTTCTCAAGCCTGCAGTCTTTGTGAGGTCTTATTCCTTGGAGATGTCTTCATGGTGTTTACCAGTGTGGAACGAGACTGCTCTGTAACTCCTGCATGACAAACAAATTGTGCTCTTGTTCTTGCTGAATATTTAAGCAGCCATGCTAAGAATCGGGTTCCCTGCTTTTAGTATGGCTGACACTGACACAGCACCATGAAGTAGAAAGTTGGGGAAATGTATGCTTATCCACTTTACAGTTTTTTTTTCTTGAGCTCTCCCTGGAGGAGACTGGTCTATACATGAGAGCTAGCATAGGCTGTATGCTGCAGTTGACGTGGAAGCAACACCTGACTTGAGGAGCTGCAATTAGCAAGCAGAAAACTCATGTCCTGGATGTGAAAAGAGATCTCTCTCTCTCTGCTCCTTTGACGATTCATCAAATGCAAGGTGTCAAAATGCTTAGCTTTGTTTCCTGAACTCCTTCACGGTCCATGTCACCGCCTTTGGAGACTCCCTTGTCCCCTGTGGGAAAGGGTTGCTTGGCCACTTTGGAATATAAACTTAATGACTTTGAAACGATTCCCAGTCCTCTCCAAACAAAGAATGCCCCTTTTCACCCACATGACCCAAGGTGTTTGGGGATTTGCTTTCACAGTCAGTGTTTTGAAATGCTTCCAAATATTAAGTTTGGAACAAGATTATTGCACTCAGTGTATTGAAACCTCGCTGTGAATGCTGATGTGTATGAGAACTTGTTATTCAGGGTGGCATCAGACACCAGCTGACTTTCACACTGTCTTTCCCTAGAGGTTTCTGTGTAAGGTGTTTTCCTGTAAAGTGTGTGCATACGTGCATGCGTGAGTGTGTGTATGTGTGTGCACGTGTGTGTGTGTGTGTGTGTGTTTTGGGATTGTGTCTATAAGGGGTGAGTGCTCTGGAGGTTCCCCTTTGTCAAACAGTTCCATGACTGAAAGTCCTTGCAGTTGCCACGTGACTTTCTTTGTATAACACACACACACACACCACCTGTTCTCTAGCCTTTTTTTTTTTTTTGAGACAGGGTTTCTCTGTGTTACCTTAATTGTCCTGGAACTCACTCTGTAGACCAGGTTAGCCTCAAACTCAGAGATCCACTTGCCTCTGCCTCCCAAGTGCTTGGGATTAAAGTATGTGCCACCACCATCGGCTTCTCTAGACTTTTTAAAACTTGACCATACAAGAATCTACCCAAGTGGCCAAACTGTAATTCCAAGACAGTTTTCCTTGTTTGCTATGAAAATGAAACCTAAAACCTATTGGTGTTTAAGTCTAGCTTAAAGTAACTGGTCTCAGAGGTGGTCTCAAAATGTGACCAAATGTGTCTCAACTGGAAATAAAAAAAAATGTTTATTTAATAGAGGACTCCAGGGCAGGAGATCTACTGTCCACTTTTGGGGACATGCTTTCCTTCCACAGACATTTCTTACATTATGACAGAGAAATGCAGGGAACCCGACCAAACTGAGGCATCCTGGGGTTTTTCAGTCCTAACTCTGGCTCAGACACCCTAATGGGTACAGGTAATTGGTCTATATACTCATTTAATAAAAAATTCTTTTGAGCGAAGGTCTCATGTATTTCAGGATGGCTAGGACCTTTGCTGTCGCAAGGACGACCTTACACTTCCCGTCCTACCACAACTCCCACCTGAACGCTGAGTTTCCCAGCATGCACCACTGTGCCTGGCTTTATGCAGTGCTGGGACTGAACTCCAGACTTCATGCATTCTAAGCAAACACACATCCAACAACTGAGCTACAAGCCTCACTCAGTCTTGTTATTTTAACTCCATCAGATTTCAGCCGGTGTCACTCTGTTAAATTTTCAGAAGAACCAGAATGATAGTCGATATGACCGAACTTTTCTATAACCCTGTTTGCCCTGAGGGACTGTGATAACTGCCAGTCTGTATCAGTGGGGAGTGAACTAGCGAGGGACAGTCTCAGTCTGTGGGACTCGACTTCAACTCCACTTGATGTTGGGCTTTCTGGGTTTTTCAAATGGTGTCAAAACGTTATTTCTTATTAATGTGGACTTTCTTTGTATAAAGTGTTGGTGACAAATTTAGACTTACAAGAAGTACAGTCACAAGGCCATGAGTTGCCAATTTATAATCCTGATCTTAGGCTTGAGAACTTGTGTACATACGGAGCTGGACGAGACCATTGCTTATCACTGGAGTGAAGGAGAGTGGTGAGATACGCAGCAGGAATCCTGACTTTATTCCCAATTCTACAATGGACAGTCTCTGAGATCTTAAGTATTTAACCTTATCTCTGGGCTATGAATACTTTCTCTGAAAGGGAAAACGAGGTTAATAGTGAGTGCCATATTCACAGAACCACCACAAGCTTCAGGAGGTGCTGCTGTTGGGCTCTGCTTTTCTGTTTTTGAGACACGGACTTATTGTGTATCTCAGGCTAACCTCAAAGTCTTCTTTGCAGAGATTTATTTTACTTTCATTTATGTGTGTGTCTGTTTACGTGTGTGTATGTGTTATGTATATATATGTGTATGTCTGTGTATGTATGTGCATGTATGTGTTGATGTGTGTGCATGTTTGTCTATAGGTGTATGTACATGTGTGTATGCATGTGTGTGAATGTGTGTATGTTTGTGAATGTGTATGTTGTGGATGTGTTATGTATATGTATGTGTGTGTCTGTGCCTGCGTATGCATACATGTGTATGTGTGTGTCTCTGTATGTATGTATTTATCTATGTGTGTCTCTGTGTGTATGTACTTGTGTGTATGCATGTGTGTAGTGTGTGTATGTCTATGAATGTGTATGTGTTTGTCTATGTGTATCTCTGTGTATGTGTGTATATGTGAGTCTGTGTGTGCATATGTGTGTGAATGTGTGTGTCTATGTGTATATGTTTGTGTATGTATGTCTGTGTGTATGTACATGTGTGTATGCATGTGTGTAATGTGTGAATGTGTTTGTATGTCTGTGAATGTGTATGTGTTTGTCTATATGTATCTCTGTGTGTATGTGTGTATATGTGAGTTTATGTATGTGTATGTGTATGAATGTGTGTATCTATGTGTATGTGTTTGTCTATGTGTGTCTGTGTGTGTGTATGTGTATGTATGTGTGTGTCTATGTCTTTGTGTATGTGTGTGTCTATACACACATAATCGGGTACCTGCAGAGGAAAGAAAAGAGCACCAGATCCCCTGGAGTTAGAGATGCTTGTGAGCTTCCTGACATGGGTTCTCTGCAAGAGCAGCAGGGGTCCTTAACTCTTTACCATATTGCTTTCTTTTGCCTTCCAAGCGTTAGTGTCCAGCTGCAAGCTACCCCACCCTGCCTATGTGTCCGTATTTTCTCCATTTCAGAAACTCACATGCTTCCTAACTTTTGCTGTGCCAGTTAACATCCTAGCTATTAATCATTGTTTCTTTGCTATTTACTTTTAAAAACATCTGAAACATGTTCACTCTCATGGGTGCAATATCTGTAGAAACATGATTCCAAGTCAGCCACGTAATCTCCCCATCCTATGATAAATATAAAAAAAAACCTTAAAATTCTGACCTGGGCTGGTGAAATGGCTCAGCAGGTAAAGCACCCCACTGCTTAGCCTGATACCCTGAGTTTGATCACTGAGATCTACACAGCAGAATGAGAGACATGATTTGTGAAAACTGTTCTCTGACCTCCTCAGGTGTGTTGTAGCATGCATGCACACTCATGCACACACACACACACACACACACACACATAGTTATAACAGTAAAAAATGCTCACATATTTTTGACTAGGGAGATGGCTCAGCAGTTATGAGCACTGGCTGCTCTCGGAGAGGACCAGAGTTAAGTTCCCAGGACCCACATGGTGCACAACCATCTGTAATTCCAGCTCCAAGATAACAGATACCTTCGTCTGACTTCCTTGGGCAACTGCATTCACGTTTACATGCTCCCACACAACCATACACATAAGTAAAAATAAAGCAAATGCTAAAAAATAGTTTGACTATATGCCATTTTAATTTCTAAAATATTTTAGATGATTTTACAAAAATTAGTATACTTGTAAGGGAAGCCAAGTGTCCACTGAGTGCAGCTAACAGCTTCAGCTGCAACTTTGCAGGAAATGTTGATTATGGCTTCCAGCAATGCAAACAAATCTTATATTTATGAAGTGGTTATTTAAGCTAGGTATTCTTGGTTTCACTAAAAATTACCTTTAACTCGAGGCTTGAAATTCTTCTCCTATCTTTAATAAAAGACAGCATAGGGCCTACAAAACCCAGTAACCTAGGATGCGCCTAACACCATGGCTTTCATTCAATATTGATTTGTGTATTAATACATATTTCAGTTCCTTTGCATTCATTTCAGTGTGAGGTCCGTGAACAGCTGTATCTTAGAATAGATTTCTGTATTACATGGTTGGTGGCTCTTTAATAATCATAGGCTGTAGCTAGATGCTTAGTGAGATAGGCGCTCAAGTCGGATTCCTAGAGATGAATGTGTTTATTAATGCCACCGTCACACACAGAGCATAGGACCTGGGTGCTGGAAAAGCCACAGAGAACAAATCATGGTCTTCAGGAAGCTTCAGTCTTGTGGGAGGAATCTGGCCACTGAAATTATACATTTCTGTATTGGGAGTTGAGGGATATAATATGAATGAACAAGGTGAGTGACAGGAAGACGGCTCAGTGGTTAGGAGTGCAAATCATGCTGTTCTTGGAGAGAACCCCAAGTCAGTTTTGAGCACCCACACCCAGAAGCTCACAAGTATCTGTTACTCCAGCTCCAGGGAGTCTGACATCTTTTTCCAGTCTCCAAAAGAAACTGCAAGCACACACACATGAATNGTGTGGTGTGTGTGTGCGCGCACACACATGCTCATTCACATAAACAAAAACTAAACATAAAACATAAAAATAAAGGAACAAGATGATCAGTGACAGGTGACGGTGGGGCCTTAGTTTTTCAGAGTGAGAACCTCCTCCCAAGGGACCACTGGAACCAGAGCAAAGTGAGGTAGTAAGCAGAATGGTCCCTGAGTAAAGAGTGACAGTGTAGGAGAAAGACAAGATGTAGTGGCCCTGAGAAGAGTGATGGGCGTGTCTGTGAGCAGTCAAAGATGCCAGCACAGCCAGGGACGTCTAAGAAGGAAATGGTTAGACAAGCGTGCCACACCATGTAGGTTTCTTATATTTTCCCCCTCGGTGTGAGCAGGAAGAAGCCTCTGTGAGACCAAAGTTGAGGAGTGAGTGACACATCCCGATCTGGTTTGAACTGCCCGATTAGCTGTTGGTTGGAAGATATACAGCGGACTAACACCTACAAAACAGCGGAAGGAAGATATACAAGAAGGCTATACAGTGCATAAGACTAGAAAAGGGGACCTTCCAGAGCTGTCACTCGCTGCAGGGTGAATGATGGCAGAGTGGACCCAAGAGGAAGCCTTAGGAATGGCAGATGCCGTTGGATGTCGGACACATTCTAACACCCAGAAAGTAGCATCTTCTGCTGAAAATGGCTGTGTCACAAGAGAGAAAATAAAGGGTCTCGTGTAGTTCAAAGGTTTGGGAGGTGAGGGCAGCATTGTGAAGGATGGCGTTCTGACTGATTGACAGCCTTTGAGTCTTTCCCGTCTCCTCTACACACGTGCCTGCTTCCACAGAGACCTTTACGGACGTCCCTGGATGACAAAGACCACTTAACATTCCTGCATCCAGAGCAGGACCAGATGGTTTTGGTACACTTTTAGAGAGTGCAGCATAACCAGAGCTAATGCTGGCTTTTTGATGGGGTTTTTCTTTTCTATTTGGTCCTTAGTTGTAATGATATACAACTGTGCCCTCACAAAGAAACATTTCCCCAAAATGGTCGATAACAAGCAAAACTCAAATCGAGCTATTTCTCTATTTCCTATCTACTTTTTATTCCCATAAATGCAATCTATTATTCCTCGGATATGTCAGGACTCTCCTTTTTATTTGCTTTCTTTGAGCACTAAGAACCTGTACAATGTAAAGAATATGAAGACGCTTGCTGACACACTTCCATCCACCCCAGGCTTACCGCATCACTTCCTTTCAGCTTTGCATAAGCTACAGTTCAGAAGCGTTCCTGAGCTCCTCAGAGCACAGAAGTAGCATTGCTGAGATGTGAGGCTGGAGCGCCTGCCTCCCTGTGTTGCAAGCACTGGTGGTGCTGTGTTCTCCTGGCTCAGCTATGTCAACAACCAGGTCTTTCCTCACATTCTGCCACCCGCTGGCTCCCTAGGAGCTTCCATGGAGAAGAGTGCGTATCCTCCATGGAAATCTTCTTGATGTTCTAGCCTGACCAAGTCTCAGTTCTTGGTGAATTTCTGTGATTTTCAAGTATCCACACTGGTCATCCTGTGTGCATATCCCTGCATCCCTGACTGCATCCAACCCAGCCTGTTGCTCTTTTATTATTCCTTTCCTGGTAGCAAGAATGCTTGTAATATTGGGCATTGGAGCCCTTCTCTGATGCAGTATAGCCTTCCAGGAGTGTGTCTTTCCCTGTTGGATGTGATTTCTAACATGTGGAGATGGCTCAGATGGAAAAGGTCCTGTCACCTGGCGTGAACACCAGAGTTTAGATTCCTTGTACTCATATAAAGCCATTCTGGTGAGGAAGCCAGCCTGAAATTCCAGCTGTCTAAAGGCAGAAACAGAGCAGCAAGCTTGACTAGCGAGACTAGCCAAATTGATGAGTTCACCTGGGAGACCCTGCTTCAATGAATACAGTGGGGAGCAGCCTAGAAAAGTTCCCAAGATAAACTTCTGACAATCCACACTTCAATCTTTGACTGCTACAAGGATTTGCTTTCATGTTCGCTGTGTTCACACATATGTAAACATGCATGACACTTGTGCGCATGCCCCACACAGAGATACATAAAGAAAGAAGTAGTAGATGTGAGTTCTTTCTTACTGGATCCATCTCTTGGCATTTCTCATAGCCTGGCATTGGTACCTAATAGATTGAACTCTTTGACTGTAGCATTTTTTCAGTGCACAGCCCACTGCTGGCTGTGAAACAGGCACTGGATACATCCATCATGAGTGAATGCAAGGAAAAGCCCAGGCTTCTCTGTCTCACCTTCTCTTGTAAAGAAGAAAGGAAAATGGATGCTCAGCCTGACTGACTTCTGTTACCTCATGAATTTTTCTCTAGACCCTCCAGACTGAAGGTCTGTTCTTTTGCCAAATGAGATTCTCTAGGATGCACACAGGTCTCGCTGAGGCTGGCCTTTGTCTTTCATGAGGCTGCACCAAAGGCCGAGTCAGCAGGGAGACACTGCCACCCACCCGAGTCAGCTTCAAACTTCATGCAATTTTTATTTCTCTCCTTTGGCCTGGCCAACCTTGCACAGAGCTGACATAAAAATTCAACCCTCTGGCATCTGATGAATAAAATAACTCCTTGGCCAGAATCCGCTTACACCTTGGGGAGGATTCCAAAGACATCCAGCTGTCTGTGCTCAACTCTCTTCTGTGGGCCCACATTCCGTTTCAGTGCCCATCGGTAATTAGCCCTCTGCCACTGGCTCACCTGGTGAGTCTTTGCTGCAGGAGAGATGAAGGCAGGAGGATCACAAAAATACCAGGATGGAAATTGGGAGATCAAGTTGCTGCCTCTCTCAATGCTTCTGCACAATGGGATCAAGATGAACATTAGTAAATATCCATCAAATTGTTTCTAGACTCAAATGAGTGGCGTGTTGGGGGAGACCAGGAAAGTTTTCTCCAAGCATTTGCAGAATAACCCTGAATAGTCTCTCTTGGCAAGACTGTCACTAGTAAAGTGACTTAGAGGAAATGGGGGGAAGTTAGGAGATAGGGCCCACAACACGCAAAGTGCCCAGGGCAATCCCAGGTACTCAGGCAGTGTCAAGCAGGTGACAGGCGTGAGCGCTGGTGGAGTAGTTTCTGATGTCACTGAGTTCTTGGCAAGCTCTCCAGGGCTGGCAGTCTGGTCTCTTCCATAAAGTTAATAATTAGCATCAAGGTTGGGTGCCTCCGAAATCCTGGGTCCCACAAGAACTCAGTAATTTTTCTCTTTCAAGTTTATAACAGATCTTCCCACCCCCACCTGCCTGCTCTATTTTTGTATGGCAAAATGTCTGAATTTAAGCCAAGGGATGTCACATGTGCTTGCTTAATGATGTATAGTTTGCAAGAAATGGAGCTGAGCTTTGACCCCCTCCCCAAGGCTAACCCTGAATGCTTCTGTATCTTGGCTGTGAGGAGTAAGTAGTTGATGACACGTAACTTCGACACAAGTGAATATAACTGAGCTTTCTGCTGCCGCATTGCTGGGATTGAATATTAATCCTCTTTCTCTCTGCTTGTGAGGTCGAGTTTCATTTTCTCATCTCCATACCTGAGGAGGCCTAAGGTGGCTTGACTGAGGACTTGTGTTCCACAGGAATTTACAAGTTTTGAAGCTCATTGTGTTCAGATTTGTCACTCGATAGAGGAAGGAGAAGTCACCTTTAATTGAGTGCTCAGCGGTGAGCTGGTAATAACACCAGGCCTGAGAATATTCTCTTTTGACTGTGTTCACATGGCAGATTTATGTCAGATGATGTTAATGTCCAGTTCAGGACTTATGAATCTCTACTGACTTATTGCTGTTAGGTTGGTTACTGGAGTAAATCAATGCTTTATTCCTAGGTGAGTGGCTTAGTTTGTATTGCAGGTGGGGTCTGAGGATGTACTGAGAAATTCTGCAACTCTTGGAACTGGAAATCCATTGCAGATGGTCTATTTTTTGTGTGAGACTATGTGAAAAAAGATTCTTCTCACTGAAAATGTCATTGTGAAACTCATTGCTTTGTACAATGAATATATACTAGTAAAGACTTTTTAAGGTTTATTTTTTTGGAACTGGAAAGGTAGTGACTCTCTTAAGAGAGGACCTGGGTTTGGTTCCCAGCAACCATATGGAGGCGCACAACTGTCTGTAACTCTAGTTCCAGGTGATCTGATGCTCTCTTGGCCTCCATGGACATGTGTGTATGTGGTCTTCACATATATACTCAGGCCCACACATGTACACACAAATATATTAAAGTAAACCTTTAAAAGAAGATTTTACTTTTTATTAAGTGTATGCATGTGTGTCTATATATGGATTCGTGCACGATAGTGCGGTGCCTGCAGAGGCCAGAAGATAGCATCCACCGGATGCCCTGGAACTGGAGTTAAAGGTAATTCTGAGTCATCTGATGTGGGTGCTGGGAACAGAACTTGGGAGCTCTGCAGGAGCAGTATGCATTCTTAGCAGCTGAGCTATCTCTCCAGCCCCCAACACGTTTTTTAAATAAAGAGATACTTTATTAAAACCAGAAGAGAAGGCAATTCCCATAATAAAGTGGGAGAAACTAGAGGGGTGGGGTCTCATTGACCCCATGGGTCTGAGGTTCTGGGAATGGGGGTAGGAGATCAGCTCCATCTATTTGTGGTTTGACACTGGGATGCACGATTGCATTGAAGGGACAGATACTATGGTTTCTGATATTATTTTTGTTCCCACTGACACATACCAGCCACCAGAAAAACACTTTGAGTTTCACTAAATGCCTAACAATGGTTCTCTCCTCTACAACTCTATGCCTCGCCAAAGGCATTTTTTTCCTTGTTTTTCTCTTTCCTCCCTTCAATGACATCCTAACCATGATGATGGTAGTTTAAATAAAGCAGCAATGATGACTCACAAGGTGCTCTCAGTCACCAGATGAGAAGACAAGATGCTGTGTGTCCACTCTTGGGGTCTGGCAAGGGTGATTTTCTTGTTGTTGGCTCCTATGAAATAACTTATCAAATAGATTGGTGACGGCTCAGAGGAAAGTCTAATGTACACGAACAGTGGAATGGACATCTGAAAACATTTCTGTGATGTTTACTGGAGGCGGATTGAGGCAACTGCTAGACAAAGATGCCTACTGACATTGCTGGGTGGGCCTTGCATGCGCTACTGTGGGCAAGCAAGCAGAGCTGGCACAGAACTGGACAGAACCCAAGTATCAGCATATAGCCATCTGGAGGATTCAGGCCTTCAACAATGTGGCAATCAGACTCTCTTAAGAACTGATTGCTGGGTTGTTAACTAGGAGGAGCTATGAGCAGTGTGTCTAATCATGGCCTGACAACAACGTCTAGTAAATAAGGACTTAGGATGGAAAAACATTGAAGACATCAATCTGTGTCTATTGTGTTAGAAAAGTTCAGTGGCTCACCCCTTCCTCCCTGAGCTCTCCACCCCACAGCTCTGTCCAGTGTCTCCTTTCTTTCCACAGTAAACTTCTTGGTGGTTCCTGTCTGCAGAAGGATACCAGTGGCTTAGACAGCAAGGCTTCCGGCCTCAAGGAGTGGGATTGGGAATGTGTCCCTTGGAGCTGACTGTAACTGGAGTTTATGTTTGGAGATGCATGAGGATTCCCGGCTGCATAGTTATAATTCAGGAGATAGATTTGGAAATATTCCCAGTTTAATTCTAAATGATGGCCTAAGAGCCTGAACATAAGCTTCCTTGTGTCAGGTTACAAGATGATCTGGGTGTCCTTGCTCATGCTTGTGGTCCCAGGAGTCCTTGGGTGGTATTGAGGTAGGAGGATCTCTTGAACTCAGGAGTTTGGGACCTTTCTGGACAAGAGTAACTAGGAGCCTCACCCCCAAAATGAAAATAGAGAGGCAAAAAAGTGTGGCAAATTATATGAGGCGTGACAAGTGACCCTTTACTTAACTAAGGCACCTTCAGGACAAGTTGTGACTATCTGGAGAGAGGTGCAGACAAGGTGATAGACATGTAAAACCAAGAGACGGAGAGGGAGGGGAGAGAATGTGAAGGGAGAGGCTTCTCATATTTGATACGAAAAAATTTAGGTGCAGAAAATAGCATTGATAACAGAGTTCAGCCATTAGTGGGCTCTCATCAACTATCAGAGTCTCTACAATATTCCAGGCCATGGTGTGTGGCATCCAAGGCTTCAGCCAAGGAACGCAGGCCCTTGGCTTCAGAACTTATTGTTCCCTCTCTGTGTGTCTCTTTCTCCACTTTCTCATTCTCTGTTCTAATTAGCACAACTTAACAAATTAGGAGACCACATGACGACGTTTCCAAACAGGTGGACTTGTGTTATGCCTGCTCCCACCCCTTCTACTACTGTTTTTATTCCCTCCTATCCTTCCCTCTCAAATCCCTAGTACATCCTTCTGTAGTTTCTTATCAGTTTTGTTTTGTTTACCCAGCTTCCAAGCGTAGAAGAAAAACCTATAATATTTGTTTCTGTAGGTCTGGCTTTCATGTATCATGAACCTTTAGTTCCATCCATTTTCCTGTAAAGGACAGAATTTCATTCTTCTTTGTGACTGAGCCAAACTCTCCTGTGTCCATGTACCACATCGATCCCTTCATTCTTTAGTGAGCTTTGAGGCTAATTCTGTAGTCGAGCTATTGTGGATGTCACCATAGTAAACATGACTGCTTTTTTACGGGTGAGGGGACAGCAATCCAGGACTGTACTGAGAAGTCTATGGTCAACCCACAGCTAGGTAAACTCATAGCCTGGTCAGCAGACCTGCCTTCTATTGTTAGTCTTTCCTATATGGTGAAAGGAGCTGTGTTTAAAAACAAGTGCTCCCTAAATTCAATGCTAGTCCAGGCCCACCCCTGACAGGGCTGGCCAAAAAGGGGGGAACGGATATTGGTGATCATAGTGACACATTAAAGCCATAGAAAAATATAACCCCGGGACTGGAATGTGGAGCAAGCAGATCTCTACAGAGGAACTGAATTCAGTTTCCAACACTCAAGTTGCGTAGCTTACAACTATCAATCCCCAGTAACTCCAGCTCTTGGGGATCCTATGCCCTCTTCTGGCCTCCAAGGGCAACTGCACTCATGTGCACAAACCCACACACAGACATATGGAATTAAAAATTAAAATTACAAAAGGGAAAATATTATCTATAGGATCTAGATCTGAGAGGAAGACAGAGAGAGGCAGAGAGTTAATGGTGGCACAGAAAGCGCTGGGCGATCCATTTCAATTACTTTCTGATGACATCTCATATTGAACTATGTTACACAGACATGGATCCCCATTCCTCATTTTGCCTTGAGAAAACAAAGTGTCATGAATACCTCCTGCCATTTGTTCTTTCTCTTCCTCCTAGCAATAAAGCAATGTCTTTACTGTTTATCCTTTCTTTGCAGCAGGAATTTATAATGCTTAAGTGCCTTTGGATATAGACTGAAACATTGACATTAGAGTGTTTATTCACTGAGTAAATTGACACAAATTTATTGTGACTGCAGGTCGGTGTGCTGAAATCCACTCTCTCAAGCAAAATTGCCTTATCAAAATAGAAGCCAGAAAGGGAACATTCCCTATCTCGTTTTCTTTTCTTTGGAGCAACCGCTGCTGGGCCTTCTGATACAGCGTGCTGTGGAGTTCTGAAAGTAATTACCCCTCCAGGAAAGCGAGCCTTGGATAGCTCATGGGTTGTGAAAAGGAAAATGTCAAGGAAGAATATCTGAGTTTTCAGAGAGAAATAAGGCAGGCCTCCTTTGTGAGCCTCTAATAGTTGGGCTGGACTGAGCCACGTACGGCCGCAGGCTATCGACACTTGAGGATATTTGTGTAATCACCTGTCAGAGGTTCCCAAACTGTAGCACGTGTTAGAATAACCAAGCTGACTCTCTAGGTGCATGCTGACAACCATAAGCCCCGCATTTATGATTTAGTAAGTCTGGGCATAAAGTTTATATTTCTATGAAGTCTTAGTAATAGGCTAGTAATGCTCCCCCAAAGACTTCACTTTGGAAAAATATATTGTATAGTGCTTTAAAAATCTCTTTCACATTAACTGCAAGCTTCGTTTGTCAGATAAACTTTGTTAAAATTAAGGAAGGCTGGCATGGTTTCTTTTCCTTTAAAATTTTATTCAGTGTGTGTTGTGTGTGTGTGTTTGTGTGTGTGTGTGTGTGTGTGTGTGTGGTGTGTATGTGAATGCAGTGACTTGGGGGCCGTAAGTGGTTGGTGTCAGATTGTCAGGAGTTGTGAGCCACCCAAAGTGGGTGTTGGGAGCTGAATTCCGTTCTCCAAGAACAGTGTGTGCTTTTAACTGTTGAGCCACCTTTCCAGTCCCTGGTACGGTTTCCTCAATGTATCTATGTTGTACCTGGGGGAAAAGATGTTGAAGTTAATTTGCCGAGGCTCATATTAAATGTTTAGTGTTGCAATGTATCTGCGGATCCCTCATTCAACCCTTGGGTTCAGTTTAATGTGGCAACATCACTTTTTGATAAGATCCATATAAGGCCAAGGAATAAGCTATGAGGTAATCTTCATTGAAAAGTATGTAGGAATTAAGTATAAATTCTTCACTTGGCATTCAAGATTTTCATGACTCATCCCCAGCCCAACTCTTTGCTCTTATATCCACACAGTATTTAGCTGTTCTAGGCATCAATCTAACTGGACCTTTGCCAAACGAAACTGATAATGTTCTGTGTTTAAGCAGGAAGTTGTGCCAACTATTGCCTCCATCTCGTCTCAGGAAAACGATGTTTCTCCACACTCAGTAGACTCACTGCCTCCTCTGTATCACTTCCTACAGACATCCACTTTCACCCCAGGCAGATGTGGCTGCTTCTCCTTCTTCTCATAGAGGATGCCGCACCGTATTTGCTAATAAGTAAAAGCAGCGCACTGTGGAAGGAAGGTTGTCTACCTTTGGGGGTGGGGTAGAGAAGGGGTGCAGATTAGTGGGAGATGGTGGTGATGGATTTTCATGTTGACATCCTTTTCCGTTGCTGTTATTTCACTCTTAGAAAAGACCGACTTTAGTTGTCAAGTTTTCTTTCATTTTTAAATGAGATGCATGGATAATAGCTATGTGTTTACAGGGTGCCATATGGTTTCAAAACCATGTCTATTTGAGACTTATCAAATGCCATTGTGGAGTGAGTGAGTGAGTCAGGCTGCTGACAATATGTCAATCACCTTATTTCTTCATGGTGATATTTGAAATCCTTGCTCTTAGTTGTATGTTTTAGACTTACTTTATTTTGACTATGTATGCCTACAAGGTGTTGGGGTGGGGGTTGGGCAAGTGTGAGTGCAATGACCATGGTGACCAGAGGAGGGTCTCAGATGCCGAGAATCTGGAGCTATGGGTAATGGTGAGCCACCTAACGCGAGTGCTAGGAACCAAGTACTTCTCTGAGCCATCTCTTCGCTCCCATTCCTTCAATTATTGTGAACATAGCATGCGTTATTAATAACTAGAATCATCATTCTGTGCAACAGGAGGCTGAAACTTACTCCTCACATCTAGCTGAAATTTGGTTCACCGTGATTAACTTCTCATTCTCTTCTATATTGAGTTTAGCTTTCAAGTGACATCATTTGATATCCATCTTTCTCTGCCTGGCTGGGTTCATCTTACGTTGCTGCAGTGGCACAGTTTCCTGTCTTGTCATTGCTGTACACTATCCCACCATTTAAGCACATGCCCAGCCCTCTCTTTAACCTATCAATCAACTGATGAACAGGGGTCTCCACATCACTAATGGTAGGGAGGGAGCTGAGGAAGCCTTGACAGAGGGGTGAGTTGTTCTACCTATGTCAGTAATACATATTCACTCAGGATTTCATCCGCTCTTTACATAGCTGCTCTAACCCCAGTCCCAGGGGATCCAATGCTCCCTTCTGACCTCCACTGATACTCACATTACACACCAAAACATGCACATACATACAAATGAAAAGAAAATCCTTAAAACTTTCATATAGACAATTTGAATTTTCTCAGCCATCTTCTTCATCAACCTCCATGAGCTTGTATTGAACCTACTCTGCATTCCTGGTGATGTTTTTGTGTTGTACTGTGATGAGCCATGCTTAGCTGTAGCTTCCAGCCCACTGAAATGGATGTGATGCTGCTTGGTATAAGGGTTTATATTTGGAAGATTATCATTGATCCTTGGACCGTCATCACTTCCACTTGACTCCAAGGCTATGAGGATGTGGAACTGTTGCTTCATGCTCAGTTTTCTGGAAATTACTATTAGAGTGAGTGTTATCTGCTTTCAGAATGTTTGGGAAAATCCACTGGCAAAACCACTTGGACCTGGTCCCTTCCTTTCCTGAAGATTCTAAATTTTGACTGTAATTTCTTCCGCGGCTGTAGAACTTCTCATTGACATGTTCTATCTATTTGGTAGTTGGTTTCCTGAGAAGTCAGTCAGCCCTATTCAGTTAGATCCAGATGCAAGGAGCTTTTTACCATTCCCTTCTCTCCCCGGATTAGCATGATTTAATGACTCCAGGCTGCACCTGTGCCACCTCTTACATTCCCCATCTCATTACTTGTGAGCTGGCATTTGGGGTAGCAGATTCTCTCTATTACAGCTATGTTTTATACCCTACTGCCCTCTCTGCCCTCCCCTTCTTGCCTCCCATGCTTGCTCTTACTTTCGAGTTTCCTAAGGTTGATGTCCACAGTTTGGGTATTGATGTCCTTGTTTAACCCATAGGGCTGTCCTTGCCAAATCCTACAGATCCTTCAGTATCATGGCCCAGTTTCATTAAGAATACAGTATCTTCTAAACTTCTTTGGAGGCTTTCTGTGAGATGGATTACTAGAAATGGGTGAACTCCCTTAGGTTCGGTCGCTTATCTGTAATCTTTCTGTAGTTTAACTGGCGCTGACTCATGCACAAAATGTTTTGTGCGGTTATAATTTTAATTGTTTTAGATTTGGCAAGGTTTATTTAATGCCTGGGATATGATTTAGCTTCATGAATGATCTGTTTGCCATTGAATAGGTGTTTTGCTGTTGTCAAATGAAGATTCGAAACCATCAGTGGATTCTGATTGATCATGTTGACATCTGCATTCTGAGGATGTGTCTCATCTGAGGCCATTACATCACTTACAACTTCTTAACTTCTTCAGCCATGACTATGAATGAGTCTTTCTGCCCTTTCTTGGCCCTCAGTTTTATCAGCTACCAACTGAAGATGTAATCACCGTGTTATTTCTCTGGGATGAGTTGGTTGTGTCATAACTATGCAATGCCCTGGATTTTCTTTGTTAACTTTGTTAAATTTGGGTTTAAATTATTTTAAGAGAATGTGTTTGGTGGCTAGTCTTGGTTGTCAACTTTGCTACACCTGGAATTAACTGAAATACAAAGGACTGGGTGATGTGGGAGTCCCCTCTGTGTGTTGATTTTTTTTGGTTAATGAATAAAGAAAATGCCTTGGCCTATTGATAGGGTAAAACTTAGGTAGGTGGGGGAAACAGGACTGAATGCCGGGAGAAGAAAAGAGAAAGAGAGAGACGCTATGGAGCCTTGAGAAACAGACACTGAGAATTTTACCTTGTAAGTCACTGCCACATGGCAATACACAGATTAATAGAAATGGGTTAAATAAGATATAAGAGTTATCCAATAAGAAGCTAGAGCTAATGAGCTAAGCAGTGATTTAATTAATACAGTTTCTGTGTGGTTATTTGGGGCTAAGCTAGTTGGGCAGCTGGGATAAACAAGCGGGCCCTCCTCCCTGCAACAGCTGGGCATACCTGTGAGGGATTTTTTTTCTTAATTAAACCATTTCAAGTGGGAAGACCCACTTCTAATCTGGATCTTTGAGGTGGGAAGATTCACTTTTAATCCGGGCCATACCTTCTGCCAGCCGTCTGTATAAGAAAATGGAAAAAGGAAGCTCTCCCTCTCTTTGCCTGCTTCTCCTTGCCCTCATTAGCAAGTTCATTTTTTCACTGGCATTAAAACCTACTTCTTTGGGATTCTGGTGTATACTGAAGACCAGATGAAGCATCGGCCTTGTGAACTGAAAGCTTCTGACTTCTTGGACCTTCCATTTTTAAATAACCATTGTTGGATTATGTGGATTATAGCCTGTAAGTTATTCTAATAAAGCACATGTGTGTGAATGTGTGTGTGTGTGAATTTATAAAACCTGTTATTCTAGAGAATTCTGACTGGTACAGATCTTGGTATTAGACGTGATGTTAGAGAGACAAAAGTATAACAATGAATGTTCTCAGTACCTGGAATAGGCTTTCCAATCTGCCAACAGCTCCAGTTAGCCTCTCCAGTTACTGAAGCTTTTCCTAGGAGCTCAGAGACTACTGAAAGCCAATGGTATGAATTATTTTTACAAACTTAGAAGACAAATGCATTTAATTATCTTGATTCACCAGTTGTGAGAGGCAACAGATTTGATGACTCTGTGCATAAAACATTTGGCAATTTGTGGAAAAATAAGGAAAATGGTGATACCAGCAGGTTGCTCCTAGACTCTCTGAACACCTTTTCATTGGGAAAATAGTGAGCTCTGTGATAAAATTAAACAACTTCTAGCATCTCAGAATACGCTGAAAGTCAACAGTAATCTCAGTGGCAAAATCGACCAGCTTTAGATTCACATAAATAGTTTAAAGGTTTCTAAGTGTGCCCTGAAAGAAAACCTTCTCTCTGGCAGTCATAGGCATCACATGACAGAAAATCAAACCGAATCCCTTATTAGAAGGCTGGCCGAATTACAGCGAAAATTCAAGTACCAGACTTGGAGGGGCTCTGAGGTCAAAGTGAGGGAAAAGAATAGGATCCTGTAATTGGGGAAGTAGATGAGTGGGAGAACCCTATTGAAACCGAGAACTTTGAACTCTGATTCTCACCCAAAGAAGTAGGTAGTCTCTCTACCCTCAGCAGAGGATGCACTCGAACCCACAATCCCTGAAGTATTGCTCAATCCATCGTTGTCTGCTAAATTATCAGCGGTTTTCTATGAAGAACGCACCAAGAAAAACAATACTGATGTCCCTCAGGGCCCATCAGTAGTTGCCTTTAGACCTATAACTAGATTTAGCTAAGCAGGCTCACAGAGGCAGGTTGAAAGTGTTGTCCATGAGGGGGTACACTACCCTACCAAAGATCTTAATGAGTTTGCTAATTCATGCAAGCAGAAGCATGAAGAATATGCATGGGAATGGATTTTAAGGGTGTGGGATAACAGGGAAAGGAACATAAAACTGGATCAGACTAAGTTGATTGATATGGGCCCACTGATTCGAAATCCTAGACTTAATTTGAAAGCTTGCATAGTTAAAAAAGAGGTGTGAGAAGCTGGCTTGAATGGTTGGTTGGGGTATTTGTCAAAAGATGGCCTCCTAAAAAGGAGCTGGAGGTCCCTGATAGCCCATGACTTAGTGTTGAGGGAGAAGTTTAAGGGCCAAGGATATTGCAATGTTAGAGTATAGGCCAGGTAAAGCCTAATCCTCCACAAGAGGAAGGCCCAAGAGATGTGCCCTTTGCTAATCCTATAAGACGCAAAATGGCATGGGGGCACCAGCACATTTGAAGAGCATTGTGCTGGCCCTTTGCCTTGTGCCAGACCTTCGAATTGAAAACATTGCTGCTCGGTTGGATGAATGAAATACAATGGGTTTAATTGGACCCCGAGGTAGCAGGGGTCAGGTGGCAACACTGATTTGTCAAAGGTGATTGCAGTTATTGCAATGGGCAGCATACACAAAGCAATATTCATAGCGGTCTGACCTGTATTGGTCAACAGAGGAAAAGTGAATTTTATGATGGCATGACTAATATGGACCTTTGGGATTAGCTAATCAATCATGGTGTTTCCAAGCATGAAATAGATAAGACACTTACTACATTTCTGTGTGGTCTGAATAAACAGAAAATGTCTCAAGCAATCAAAGAACGGTCGCATTGGATGGTGGCAAAAAACAAATTCAGCTCATGTGTCAATTTCCAGACATGGACCGCTTTGCAGACACAGAATGCCATCAATGAAAGGATGGCCAGGTGTCCATGAGGAAGGACATTGATGAAATACCTAAATGTTTTGCAGTTAGCTTTTCTATAGTCCTTTCCCAGGGGAACCTAAGTCCCTTTACAAGGGTAACTGCACACTAAAGGAAGGTAACACTCAGAATTTCTGAGGTCTATTGAGTATTAGTTCTGAATTGATGCTGACTATGGGAGACTCCAAGAAGCAGTGGGGCCCTCCAGGGGCTTGTGAAGGCTACGTGATTAATGGAGTTTTGGCTAAAGTCCAACTGATAGTATGTCCAGTGTTTTCCTGAAATAATCTTGTGATTATTTGCCTGGTCCCAGATGGAGAATTGGGACAGATAGAAGTCGGCAGAATTCTCACATTGGTCCCCTGACCTGTGGAGTGAGGGCTGCTATGGTTGGCGAGGCTAAGTGGAAGTTGCCTCCATCAGAGAGAAAAGTGACTCCAAAGCATCCCTGGAGGAGCTGCACAGATTAGTGATGTCAAGGACTTGAAGGATGCAGGGGTGGTGGTTTCCATGACACCCCCCTTTAACTCTCCTGTTTGGCCAGTGCGGAAGACAGATGGGTGGTGGAAAATGACAGCTGCCTATCAAAAACTCAATTAAATAATGACTCTGATTGCAGCTGCTGTGCCAGTTGTGGTATCCTTACTTGAGCAGATTGAAGCATCTCTTGGTGCCTGATATGCAGCTATTGATCTAGCAAATGCCATTTTCTCAGTCCATAAGGATGAGAGGCAATTTGCTTATAGTTGGCAAGGCCAATAGTATAGTTTTACATCAAGGACATATTAACTTTCCGGTCCTGTGCTATGACTTAGTTAGCAGGGATCTTGCTCATCTGTCTCGTCTATAAAATATCACAGTGTTTCACTGTATTCATTGATGGCTTTATGCTGATTGGATCAACTGAGCAAGCGGTAGCAACAAATTTGGGTTAGCTGGATCACAACCTGTCAGCCACTTTAATGAATCCCTTTATATGTATCTATATCTATGTTTATGTCTGTGTATAGATATAAAGATATACAGATAGATAGGTAGACAGAAACATAGATAGATAAGTGACAGATAGATTCATTGTGTAATTTGTTACTTGAGAGAACCCTGACTAATACAGTATCTAAAGTAGTAAGTTTCAGTACGACATTGCATATATACCCGCTCATGACGTTCTCATTCAACCCTTTGCCCTGTTACCCTGTTAAGCGTCCAATTTGTCTGATATTCATTTTCACTCTAGCAAGATTTTGATCTGTGTTGTACAGTATGGAGGAATACCTTGTCTCAGTGTTGTTCGCTTTCTGTGCTTTGCAAGTATTGGGCTTTTCATACACATAGTTGGCATTTTAACAGACAGATGCTTGAAGAAATGCAGCCACAAATATTCATTGACCATCTCTGCAGCAGGCTGTCAATCCTCGGGTCATTTCCTTGTCACTATTATTGCATTTGTTATGTTGACCAGGGAACCATGATTTTTGCTGTAGTAGTAGTTTGGCAGTACCATAAATTGTGCCCATGCAAAATGACAAATTTTGTTACTAAATATCACATGTTATAATTATTCTATTGGTCTTCATTTCTCTCCAACTTGTGGATCCTCCCATTTATTAACATGAAAAAATATTGCAGTTAATCCAGCAGCAACCTCTAAAGGACCAAGAGAAAGGAAGAATCACATGTCTCTCATTTTAATCAGAGGCTATTTTGAATGATGAAGCTTAGTGAGGAAGGAGTGTCAAGCTCTGAGGTGACCTGGCCACTCCTCACACAATCAGTCAATTTCTGAGGCAATTGGCTTCTCTCCTCACACAGTCAGCTGAGTTGAGTTGAATATCAAAGAAAAAGTTCATCAAGGGACCTGAAAGTGAATTTCCACTGAGAACACCAGAGAAAGTGAAATAAGAAAGGCCTTGTGCTAATGTAGAGAAAATTTTAGGACCTGGAAAAAAGCCCAAGCCATCTACACCATCTGCTGGGAGAAAATATTAACCCAGAGAAGAGCCTTCCCTTTCATCAACCTCATGAAGGCAGAGATGTGTAGAAAAGCTGTAGAAGAGATGCCAAAGCTGGCCAAGTCTGGTCCATGTGGGTAGAGGATGATTTCTCCATGGTGTAAAAGTGCAAGTGAGGAAGCAGGCACTGATGGAAGGTCAGTCAATTACTCAGCCAAGTCCAGAAATGGGATGATGGTGGGAAAACTCAACAGCAGATTTTAAATGTGGGAGAAATAGTCTTCTCTTGAATGAAGATGGGGAGAGATGCCTGTAGGGCTTCCGGGGTTGGAGAGAAGATGTCTCTTCCTTGAGGGCTTCAAGGGACAGGCTGGGTCGCTTGTAGGAGCTCATGTAGCTGGTAAGTATGAGTTGATGTCAATGTTCATTTGTCATTCTAAAAACTCCCAGGACCCTTAGAACAACACCAACGCTCCCCTGTCTGCCTCAGTAAGTGGAACAAGGCAGAGCAGGTGGAGTGTCTGTTTGCAGCATGGCTTGCTGAATATTTTCAGCCCATTGTGGAATCTACAGCTCAGAGGGAAGATGCCTCCCCTGTAAATAAAGATGATGGTACATTGGAAATGTGTTTAGTCACCCCAGAGCTCTGCTGAAAGCATACTCTGTCATTCTTTTGGGTGGGTTCACAAGACAACTTTTGTTCAGCTGTGGATCTGACAATAACTTGAAATTTCATTTCTTACTCCTTGAGAGATGGATCTCATGAGACCTCATCTGCTGCTGTGATTCTTCTGGCGGACCCTGGCAATGTAAACCGAAGGTCTGGGGGGAATCTGCCATTCTAGACACCGTCAGAATGTTCATGGCTTGAGGGAGGGGGTAAATACCAGCAGAAATTTGCTCCCATATCACTGGTTTATGTTGAGCTAGTCAAGACTACTCTAAAAAAAGGCTGAGATGGTGAAAATAGCATGGGGACCAGTGTTCCAGTGAGCCCTGAAACTTCGATTGCTTGGGTATGGCTCTCACCTAATGATGAAACTTCAGCAGAGAAGTCATTGCTTGCACAAGCTGGATATGGTGGCATGTGCCTGCCATCCCATCCCCAGGGATTTGGAGTCAGGAGCATGGAGTGTTCTAAGTTAGCCTTGGCTGAATGAGACCTTGTCTCCACAAGAAAAAAAAAAAACGACAAAAACACAGATGATGGAGAAACAAACAATCAAACTGGTTTCTTTAGACAACCTTTTTCTGTTACGGTGCTGTGAACCTTTCAAGATGATGCCTGGGTGTGGAATCACACACAAATTTAGATAGTGGAACTTGAATGGTTTGAGCGGACTGAGTCTAGTTTTGAGAAAGTTCGCTTTGGATAGACAGGCTATCAAAGTGTATCATGCTTTGTGTGAAATCCCTCATAAATGAAAGAGGTGGTCCACAGAGCAGACCTAACTGTCTCAAGAAGTTCTCATCACCATGGTAACCTCAGCAACTAGCACCCTGATTAGCCAGTAGCTGTGAAAATTGACACAATGACTCACCAGCAGCAAAAGCGTCTACCTCTTGGAACGCCCAGGTGCTTTTCAGGGTTGTTTAAGCAACACAACTTTTCCCAATCAAGTCATGTGCCATTTCTACTCACAATGCTTGTGCTGCCTAGCTTTGGTCAACTTGACAGAAACCATATTCACCAAGGAAGACGAATTGGGGAGTTTCCTTCAGCAGACTGACCTGTGCGCAAGCCTGTGAGACATTTTCTTGACCAATGCGAGAAGCTTCAGCCTGATGCTCACATCAGTGGTGCCAATGCTGGACAGGTAGACCTGGCTTGTGTAAGAAAGCAGCCTGAGTAAGCCATGCTGAATAAACCAGTAAGCAGCATTCCTCCGTGGTCTCTGTTTCCGTTCCTGCCTCCTGGTTCCTGCCTTGAGCTCCTCCCGGGCTTCCCTCAATAATCGTCAGCATGTCTAGATTGGGGTCTACTGCTGTACTGTTTGTCTTTCCTTCTTTCTGTATTTGTATTGCTCTAAATTACAAGCTGAAGTCAATCTTTTCCTTCCAACTTGATTTTGATCGTGACGTTTACCACAGCAACAGAGAGGACAGCAATGTCCTTAGTAGACTACAGGGAGAAGTTGTGTGTCTGCAGTGTATTGACATGTTTGTTTCTTATTGTGGCCTAAACCACACCTGCAGGGTGTCTTGCTTGATCTGCATTTGCTTTTCATTTTTTTATTCTATTTCATGATTCTGCAACATTAAACTTGAAAAGACTTCCTTGTAGTTAGAATTCATTATTTTATATACATTCTGATTATTTCTGAGTTTCCATGGACATAATTGGAACATTAAGTTGAGCATAATCGTCAGCATGCCTAGATTGGGGTCTACTGCTGTAGTGTTTGCCTTTTCTTCTCTCTGTATTTGCATTTTCTCTACTTCTTCCTCTTGGGAGGCAAAGAGGAAACTGTTTAAAAATTTTATCATGTTCTAAACTTTATGATGCCTTGCCATTTTAGTAGCAGTTTCTGTAGTGACCGTAAAATAAACACTTGCCTTTGTGCTATGGTAGACAAATATTTTACCACTTTAGGAACATGTTCAAGGCTTTTCCCTCAACATACATTTCTTTTAAGTTATAGGGTTTTTTAACATATCCCATATGCTCATTGGAATATGGTTATATTAATGTATTAGATAGTATTGTATTTTTTATTTTAGTAGCCAGATATATTTCTGAAAGTCCGTAAGTGCACAATGTGTTGTATTTCTCTTATTTTGTTTGCTCTCTGCTATTGGTATCTATCCTCACTTTACAATTGTCTTCTTTTCCAAAGGTCTTTCACTAGCAGTTGCTTCAGAACCATTCTTCTTTTATCTGGGAATATTTTGCTTTATTTCTGAAATATTTTTTCCTGGACACAGAATCAGATTTCACTGTTCCTTACTTATTCCTCCTTCTCCACCCCATGGGTTATGCTTAGCGTCCATTTAATGTTCATCTGCCCACAAGTGATGGGCTGCTTTCCTTCAGTTGCATTTTGCCTCTTGCTTTGTGTTTACTTTCTGCCGTGTGATTAGGATACATTTTGACAGGAATTTTAATGTGCTTATCCTGGATTGGATTTCTTGTAATTATTGAAATTGTAGGATATGTTTTCCATGCAATTAGAGAGTTTTCCATCATTTCCCTTCAAATATTTTTTAAAGTTTCTCTGACATTTATTTACTTGTGTGTGTGCACGCGCACGCGTGTGCCCCTTGTGTGTGGATGAAATGTGATTTGGCTGCTTCCTGACTGCCATGCTGACTTAATGCCTCCACCAAAGGCAGCAAAAGCCAAGAAGAAACCTTGTACAGTTACCTCTCAGCCTCTGAACTCAATCTCACGGTGCTCAGGGAGGGTCCTAACTGTCTGCTCTGGGTGTAGATGTTGGGTACTGAACTGAGAGGGAGAATAGAAAGTGTGGCCAATCTGTGAATCTCAAAGTCTGCCTTAATGATGTATGCCTTTAATCAAGGCCATATCTCCCATATGTTCCATACATTCACAAAGAGCATTGCCAGCTGGGACACATCTTCAAATACATAAGCCAATGGGGAATAGTTCACAATCAAGCCACAACATTTGGTTGGTACACATGAAACCATGGGTTCAGTCCAGTGGGTGGTACACAGATGAATCCCAACAGTCAGGAGGTGAAGGCAAGAGGATCAGAAGTTCAAGGTCAATCAAGTCTGTACATGTGATACCATCTCAAGATGCGCTATCCCTGTAAGTTGTCAGAATCTATCTTCGAAATACAGAACTAAGTCAGTGGCTCAGACATGGCACCATCTCTCTTCATCTCTCCTTGCAGAGGAGTTTATGTTCCTCTCCCCTTGAGTTGAGATCAGTGACTCTAGATACAGCCACTGGGCCACTCTGACGTGACTGGTAAGAGAGCAGAAGAGAAAAGAGAATGGAAAGAAAGTCATGGGCTCCTGCTCTTTTTCCTGTATTGAACCCAGAAGCCTGTTCTGGGTCTCTGGGTCTCTGTGCATCTGCCAACTGGATCAGGATGAGCTCACGTATGGGATGTTGTGATGGGCAAGAGTATGTCTGCCAGTGTCACTGTCAACTGGGGGTCCTTTCTGAGCTGTTACTTAGTTGGCTGCTGCTGTCTTTTGCCAGTCTTCAGCAGCTACTGCATCCGTACTGCCCAAGTGCTGTGGCTGTCTCTGTGGGAGACAGGTTAGTGCGTGATTGCATTCTAACTGAGAACCCAAGCATCACCATGACCTTCCCCAGGCACAAGAACATGTTTCAGCCCTTATTTCATTTATATAGGACTCAGTTTTATTCTTCTCATTTTAAGAAAGATGAAGATAGTGGGCACACTCTGACCTTGCCCAGCTTTATGACCCACCAGTTTAGGGGAAAGCTTTGCACATCCTCTGTTGTTACTAAGGGATTGCTGCGGGCGAGTGAGCTGGCTCAGTGAGTAAAGGTGTTTGCTGAGCCTTTAACTGATGAGTTCAATCCCTGAGAAGCCCCTGACTACACAAGATTGTTCTCTGCCCTACACACACACACACACACACACACACACACCATGATACACTCATGTCTTAACCCTCACTATAGCGATTTTTAAAATGCTAAGGGCCTACAGTATGGTTCAGTAGGTTAAGGAGCTTGCCAAAAATCCTATGAGCTGAATTCAATCCCATTCAATTAGACTGGGTACTCACCGAGCTCCAGAGATCTGCCTGTCTCTTCCTCCCTACTGCACTACCCCACACGGCCTTTAATGCAAACTTTGGCCCCCATGCTTACCCAGCATGCACTTTACCAACTTGAGCCATCTCCCCAGCCTAATGGATGCCATTCTTAGGCTCTAAAAATGTTACTGTCATTTATTCTTATATATTTCCTTTATGAAAAAAAAACACTAAAGAATTGTTTCATATACTGGCAAAAATTTGAAATACTTAGATTCTTGGAGTCAAATCCAAGAGTCAGAACAGGTTGTATTTTGAATAAGACTTGTATTATGGAGAATTTTCTTTTAGTGAAGGCCTCATTGCCTTCTGATTTAGGAAGTGTGTTGAGTGCTAGAGTGTGAGTACACACACACTTGCAGACACACATAGTAGAGACCGCTAGTCAAGCAGAAGCCTAAGGGCCACCCCCAGATTCTAGTCGGGGTCACTTCCACCTTCACTGCCTGTGAGCTGACTGAAACCCAGCGCTCTTCATCTCCTGGGTAGTGCTTCTGGAGATTCCCCATCTCTGTGATTCTGCGGTCTCATCCGTTTTGAAACTGCTCAATAATGAAAGGCCTAGAGCCAAAGACCTCATTTCCTTTCCCCCAGTCATCTCAGATGGAAGTTAGGATTTCTATTCCACAAAGCAAAAGGGCACACTATTGGAACCATGGTAGCCACTTTCCACTCAGTAAAGCAAATTCAAAATCTATAATGTCCCCTGCTGCCGACCCAAGTACAGTGGCTCTGTTTTCCCAATACAGCTATGTCTCTCCTCTGTGGCTGTGTTTAACTCACTGCAGGGCCAAACACTAGTCCACATGGGAATAATGACAGCCTGGTCCATTTCAAGACCCGGGAGTAAAGGGCCATGAAGAAATCCTGGGGAAGACTGTGGCAGCCAGNACTGTGGCAGCCAGCAGAAAGGTTGGAGGCCTTTGCTGTTGGCCACTGACCTTCTGCAGGCTTCTTTTGTGTGACCTATGGGAACAGCCATAGTGATCTATAAATACTGGTGGATATTGTAAATGGGAACTGTGAAATGAGCCCATTATCCTGCGTATAATTTCATGTAGAAACTGAAGTAGATTGGATCAGAACCCAGGTTTTCCCCTAGGTCCTCATCACAAGGTTTAGAGTGTTCCCCACTCTCTCACCTGCTGTTTGAGAAACTCCCGGGGCAGCATGACATATACAATATCTACTCATCCTAGAAAGGTGAATGGATGACAGGCCATAGTGAAGATTGCACTAGTCCAGCTTGGTGAATGAATGTATTTACTGGAGTTCCTTGCAGGAGCAAGGCTGACTCAAACGCTAACCCCAATACCAGTGATGACTCCCAAAAGCTAGAGACCTGAAACTCTCTGCACGGCTTGTAGGCAGTTCCACTGATCGCTGTATCTCCTCTCTACAGATCTGCTGGTTTGTGTCTCCTCTGCTAGCAGCTGTGTACTGTCGCTTTGACTGTGGGGAGGAGCCCTCCTATGTTCTGTAAGCTTTAGCATTCCCAGACACGTGAGGTCTCATGGGTCTTTCTCTCCTGCACCCCCCCCACTTCGAATGTTTTAATTGAGAGGAAATTGTCACACAAAGATATCTCTGTCCTTAAGTGATGTGGGATAGTTTTTTTTTTTAAATTAGAATGTTCTCAACTTACAATCCTGGAAAATTCTGCATCAGAATCTCCTGGCATGCCTGTTGCAGTGCAGGTGCAGGTTCTGAGAGGGTTCCAATCCCAGAGCTTTCATTTCTACGTCACTGGTATTGGAGACATGGCATTTTCAACAAGCGCTAGGCAATTTCTATGAAAAAAAGTTGTCCTTTGTAGTTTTTGTTTTGCTTTGAAATAATCTCTGATTTACCATTGTAAAAATAACACAGAAGTCTAGTGAGTCTTTCACAGCATCTCTTAACGTCACCATCTTATATAATCAAGCATCAAAACCCAGGAGATTGATTGACACTGGTCTCCTGCTGACAGCCTGTATTATACGCACTCTTGGTTTGACTTGTATGATAGTGCCGCATTCCACACAGTGTTGACAGAATTCTGTTTCTGCTCCAGTTTTGAAAATGGTACAAGTGCACTTAAACTCAGGTCACAATGACCATATTATGAAATACTGCTGCAGAAACTGAATTGGCCAGTGACAAATAGGAGGGGGCACAAGCTGGTCATTTCCCCTCAAGCTCTCATTTATGTGTCTATGCACTCATATACGCAAGTGCAGGTGCCTGTGGAGGCTAGAGGCCAACTTTGGATGTCTTCCACAGTTGCTCTCCCCCAGAATTACTAGAAAAAATTATTTTTATTTTCATATCTGTGTATGAAACACATGTGTGTGGTAGGGGATGCTGGTGGAGACCAGAAGAGGATGCTGGATTCCAGGGAACTGGAGTTACAGGTAATTGTGAGCAACCAGATATGGGTGCTGGAAACTGAGCTCCATTCCCTGAAAGACCAGGGGTTACTCTTATCCTTCTTATTCATTCTCCAGGCACTTCCCTCTTAGTTTTGAAGACAGAGCTTCTCTCTCTGGACCTGGAGCTAAAAAATTTACCTAGACTGGCAGGATTCCATGCTCCAGTGATCTGCATGCCTCCATCTCCCCGGGACTGAAATTACAGGCATGCACCAGCTTCTCCATGGTTATTGAGGTGCTAATTCGGGCCTTCGTGACTATAGTCATGAACTCCAGGACTGAGGCTTATTGTCATCAACCTCTCAGACTATTGTTCTGATGAAGGATATAAATCATCCCAGAGAAGAAGCATGAAAAGTGCTGAAAAGATTGGACCATTCATTGACCTCTAAGTGACCTTGTCACTTCTTCGGGTATCTGCCCCTAGTTATATTTCTCTCCTCTGTCTCAAAGCAAGGATCATGAAAGACTTAAAACAAACCTGTAACCCCCAAGATTCCCTTACAGTTGCCCAGTGAGAGGAACAAGAGAATCCTCATTTACTACAAGTTGGGGATCAAAAACCAGGTCCAGGGAGAGGAAGGGACTTGTCCCAGATCCCATGGCCAAGGACAGGCAGCTACATCCACACCTCTGCCATCTGACTCCTGAGTCAGCGCTGTTTCTCAGTGCACCCCACGCCTCCAGCCCTGAATTGATGTGCTCAGTGCTAAAATGGATATTTTGTCTATTCAAATAGGACATTTGGAGGAGTGAATATTTATACACAGATTCAAATAGGCACCCAAATTGGAAAGCATTGTGAACCTGGCATATTTAGCAATAACAAGTGGAAGATGTGCCTGGGGAAGAGAATCAGTGTGATCCTCATTTGGCAGAAAGCACTTGATTTCCCTAAGGTTTAGGATTTTTAAAATTCTTTTCCCCTTTGTATTTTTAAGTGAAAATGTTTATTTCTTGTATATGTCTTTTGGTGTCTTGCCTCCATGTATGTCTTTGCATAATTTGCAGACAGTGTCCACAGAGGCCAGAAGAGGACATGAAATTCCCTGGAAGTAAGGTTACAGATAGTTGAGAGTCACTGCGTGGGTGCTGGGAATCGAACCTGGGTTCTCTATGATAACAGTTGGTACTCTTAACCACTGTGCCATCTTCCCAGCCCAGTTAACTTCTTTTAATTTAATCTCCACCCTTGTGTATTCTGAGGATGAAATGGGCCACTCCTATGCCATTTAGAGGAACTTGGTGCTTCTGAGAAATAAGTTTATTCCAAAGAGACCAAGTACGACTACTGGCTGATACATAGTCATTGCTCAGTCCTGTGTACAGGGAGGCAAGGACAACAGTCCATGTTTCATGATTAGAACTAATTCCCGTGAGACAATCACTTTTTTCCTTTGTGTGTATAAGGATGTGTTCATGTAAACATGTGTTCATGTGCGTGCATATGTGTTCGTTCCTATGTGCATAGGTACAAGGCAAACAAAGAGTAGGTATTGGTATTATTATTCCTAAGGAATCATCCACTTTTTGATACAGGGTTCCCTACTGGCCTATAACTCACCAAACAGACAAATCTGGATGATCAGTCCTTCCTACAGATTTGGGTGTTTCCACATTCCCCAATGCTGGGATTGCAAGTATGCACCATTCTGCATATACCCAGAATTTGTTTGTCCTCTCTCCCNCTTTCACAGCATATGTCCTGGGAGATTGAAGTCAAGACCTCATGCATGTGGGGCTAGTACCTTACTGAATGAGCTATTTCCCTTAGTCTGGAAAAAAATGTTTTTGGTGTTGTTCCTTAGTTATACCAAATAGAAAATGAGTGGATCAGAATGTAGGGAGATCCATAGTCAAGGTCCATCATGGATGGGGGCCAGGGAAGGGGTCTCCTGGGCTGGATACAATCTGTGTCTTTGGTGGGGGTGGGAAGCCTTCACACAAAGAGGCAGCAATCTTCCCCACACTGTTTGTGATCCCCAGGGCCTTGTTTCTACATTACTTCCAGGGATGTCTGTTCACAAGACTTTGTAAAAGCCACATTTGCACTTGGCAGTACTTTGACTTTGTCATTCTGGGTCATTGGTGAAGACAAGCTCTCCTGCTCCCACCCTTTCCTGTAGGCAGGAGTTTGCTCATTTGTTTCCGGGCTGCCCAGACTTGAAATAATCACACAGAAACTTTATTAATTAAAGGACTGCTTGGTCTATTAGCTTAGGATACTTATTGACTAACTATTACATATTAAATTAACCCATTTCTATTAATCCATGTATCGCCACAAGGCTATGGTTTACTGGGTAAAGTTCTGGCATCTTTCTCCTTTGGCAGCTGCATGGCATCTCTTTGACTCTGCCTACTCTCTCTCTCTCTCTCTATTCATATTTCCTGTCTGATTTTACTCTGTTAAGCCCTTGGCCAAAACAGCTTTATTCATTATCCAATAAGAGCAACACATACACAGAAAGCCATCCCACATCACTCTCCCCTCCAATCTTCTCTCTTCCTAGCCATGTCTGTCACTAACTCTGCACTGACCCATGTATCCAGGAATGAAACATCTCTCAGTGAGTGGAATCAAGGTCTCAGATGACAAAGATTTGACAGAGCGGGTGGGCAGGTTCTCTGGCTCAGCACATCTGGAGTAAGTGTTGGAGGCAAGCTTGGAAACTGGAAAATGAAATACAGGGTCGGTATCCCACCCAGTCTACTGCCGGGTGTGTCCACAGCCCTCATATGCACAAGGGTTGCCTGCCTACAAGGTTTTTTTCTAAGGGAATAGAGAGTGTGCACACTCAAGCAGTGTCTTTGAGACTTAGTTTTCAGGGTTACCAGCGAAGGTAAGACATTGTTAATTGGCTTACCTACTCCCCAAACCCAACCTTATTAGTATTTATTGCTCATCCTTTGCAGGCTGGTCCTGAGTTATCTTCAACCAGAAGCACACCACAGCTGGAAGACACTCTTCCATCCTGATTCTGTCCCATCTTTCCAAGCCAGGGACCATCACCATACGTACTTGTGGCCCCAGAACCTCTCAGCCGGATCTTCTCAGACTGTGTAGGAACTTTGTCTCAAAACTCATGCATGGACTTAAGTTGCATGCCTTTCTGCGTGGCTGAAGTGGAAGTTTGTCCCTCCTAGTATGGTCATACAAGAAAAATGACATTTCCTCACCCCTTTTAAAAATGATGAGGACACCAAGTTCAAAGGTAAACTAATCAATTTCATAAAGTCACAACATGACCTGGGAGAAAGTTTAAGCAGGAAAACCCATTCTTATTCTCAGAAAAGCAAACTTTTCTCTATAAAGCTGTTAATTAAAAGTAAAGCTCCCACCAGATACATTTCTTCTTTCTCCAGTGAGTCCCATTTTACCAAGGCCAGCTCAATAGCAAAAGCCCTGAATGACATTGATTTTACAGAAAACCCTTGTCAATTCTCCAAAGTCTACTTTGGGGTTTGCATTTCTTGGAGTTGTGAAGAGCCTAGCCACTGGTTTGGGCATGTTCTGGAAGGAGGTTGCTTTCTGTTTAGACTCCAAAGAATTTGTGAGTCAGAGAGAAAGAAAAACAAGGTGGTCAAGGAAAATTCCACCCCCATGTTACTGGATTTGAAGGTGTTATGTAAAAGGGAGGTTTAGAGAGCCAGTGGATCAATAATGACTAACAAGGCAGTCAGGCCTCATTCTTAGAAAGGAGATAAGCCTTCAAGTCATTTTGTGAGGCTGATGTCAAGTCCAGTTAAAACTGTTCTTGCGAAAACCCTGGGCAGGCAGCAGGACATCCTGGCAGATCAGAAGGGGCTGGTTTCTCCTCCAGTGATAAATACAGATAGAGCATTGTTCAGGTTGAGCTATGCAGACCAAAGTGACACGGTTTCCAAGCATAGAACACACACAGCCTGGAATGTTGTCCTCTGTGCAGTATAGGTGAAGTGACCTGCTGAAGGGGCCATGCCTGTAACCTCCTGGCCCTTAGGACTCTGGATTCTGGAAGGAAACATTTAGACCTGCCTATACTCTCCTCTCACACGACACCCTCTCAGAATGGGTCTAATTGAAGCCACCTAAATGTATGTGGAATACTGAACTGAGATAGAAATGTTTCAAGGTTTTGTTTTTGTGTGGTATGGGCAAAGAACCCGGGACCTTGTGTGTGCTGCACAAGCACTCTATCACTTAGCCATGTTTCCTGTCCTGTAGACAAACTCAAAGATTAGGGCTTGACTTTGACTCCAGCCTGACATTGTTCACCCATTTCCCTTCCCTCTATCTCAGGCTTATATGTTCCAAATAGTAGAAAATTCTGGCGTGAACACAATGTGGTGCCATATCTCTATCATCCTGCCACTTGGGAGACGGGGGCAGAAACACCTGAAGTTCAAAGTCTTCCTCAGTGAATTCAAGACCAGGCTGGTAGATATGAGACTGTCAGAAAGAGAGAGCAGGGAGAAGGAGGACAAGGGAAAAGACAGAGAAGAGGAAGGGGAGATGGAGGCTGAGGAGGAGAAGAGGAAAAAGAGGAACAATATTGAAGTGAACCAGACAGAGTACTAAATGAATGGAATTTATAGATAATAAAAAAATGTAAAACCAAGGAATTAGAGCTAGAATTCCAGGACTCTAGGTGATCATACTACAGGAGAGGCTATTCCTATCTGGCCAGGTTCAGAGGGCAGCTTCACATGACAGAGGCAAGTCTAGCCTCCTCAGCCTGCTGTTTGGAGGATCTGGGGTGTGTGGGCATCGCTGGTGATTAATCAGAACATGAATTATCGGTGTTCTTGTTCTCCAGCCACCTGCAGCCATATCCAGACCGGCTTCCCCAGCACACACTGGAGAAAGCAGGAGCTTCCAATCTTCCTTTGCCTCCTTGAGAAACCAGGTCAGTACAGGCAAAAGCAGAAGAGCTACATTGTGGGGCTGAAGCAATGCATGCAAAATGAGTTCCAAGAGGAGAGAGACCCATCAGTGTGGTTGGAGCCACAGGGCAGGCTTTCCAATGGTTGACTGGCTTCTCTGAGTTTTTCTTTTTAGAAGAAAAAAATTGAGTTACTTCAGGTGTTTCCCGTGTAGTGTGTTCTTGCATATATGTCGGTGCACACATGAATATGGACGCCAGAGTCAACCCTGGTTGTTTTTCTCAGCATTTCTCCATTTTAGTGGCTGAGCCTCGGTATTTCACTGAGCTTAGAGATCGCCAGCTAACCTAAACAGAGTGACCAGAAAGTTCCAGGTGTCATCTCGCTCTGCCTCCCTAGTGCTAGGATTACAGGTACACAACCATGACACTTTGCTGTTTATCTGGGTGCTGGAGTTTGAACTTAGGTCCTCATGCTATAGATCAAGCACTTTACTGTCTGAGCCATCTCCCAGAATTTAGTTTATGGTGTTACAGTGATGACAACCTGGTTTGTGAATGTCCCCTTAAGGACTACAGCATATGGGTTTCACCTGACTGATATGTCTCTGCAACTTTCAAGCAATAAAACTTTCAACTTCTAATTATCGATGACCACATACTGTTTAATACTGTAATAGCCTCCCAGTAAATGTCAAAGGAGTTTTCTTTCTTAGTTTTGGGGGCACAAGAAAGAAACAAGCATCTTCTTTTGGGAACAGGATGCCTGCATTTGAAGACTGTTCCTTGTGCCCTTTCTGTATCACGTTTCTAATATATTTTCTGTATATGATTTGCCTTAGTTACCCATGATTATGTATGCCTAAAATCAAGCAGAAACAGTTTATGAGATTCCTTTAAGAGTCCCCCACACAAGAGAACTATTCTTCCGTGGAAAATGTTCAACTTTTCTCATCACGGTTTCATCAGGGCAGGAAAGGTAGAATCTCATCATCAATACAATGGAGATGTGCAGCTATACGTAACCTGCAGGTGGCAAAGTTCAGTCTTGGAGATGGGGAAAGAAATCCATGGGTGTAAGAACTTTCTCTGCAACTCCATATGGAGACCTGAATCCATGTAAAAACATTGCATGGCCCCATGGGTATATAACCCTGGCACTGTATGTGGAAGGAGGGGAGAAAGCAGAGACCGGGGCATCTAGATGTAGAATTCTTTGAATTTACCATTGTTGGACTATTTTTAATATACTCATATTTCATCATTTTGGGGACATTTTGTGACCACTGTTTTCTAAAATGTTTTTAGTGGCATTTTCTCTCTGGGTACATACCATAGGGAGATAAAAAGATGTGAACATATAAAAACATTGATGGAAGGACTGGAGAGATGGCTCAACCTTTTTTTAAATAAACTGAAATTGTTCCTTGACAATTTTATACATGTACAAACATTTTTAAAACACAAGTTAAAAAATAAAACTGCTTCTGTCTCTGATTACTGAAATGATTGAACAGAGACATTAAAAAACCATGTAGCTGAGTTTAGGGAGACACAAAAGAGTGTGTCTATGACAATAACCCACAGAACAAGACGATTTCAGAAAAGTGAACAGAGGTGTAGAACCCACGCCACTCTTGCAGCACAGCAGAACACTTGAGTTTTCATAAGGGCCTGGCAGCCAATTCCTGACAATTGTCATAGGTCCCCTCCTCTATAATCTGCTCCTTCCTGAGCCACAAACAGTGACAGTCACTGGCTGTTCTCTCTCATAGGCTGAAAGGAGTAAGGTGGAGCAAGGAGGTGAGCCTCAGCTCTAGGACACAAAGAGTACTGGATGTGGGCGCAGCTCAGTTGGTAGAGTGCTTGCCTAGCATGCCCAATGCCCTGGCTTTGACCTCCAGAAGTGCAAAAAACCAGGCATGGCACTCAGGAAGTGGAGGAAGAGGATCAGAAGTTCAAGGTCATTCTAGGCTACACAGTGAGTTGGAGACTAGCAAAGGCTCCAGTGATACAGTCACAGAAACAGAAAAGCCAGAGAGTAGAGGAACAGGTAAGACATCTGGAGAGAGATGCTGAAGGCTCTGTAGGCAGATGGAGTCCATGAAGGATCCAGGTCTAGTTCTCTGCAGCAAGCTGGGTGGTCAGCTAGATACCTGTTATGTCTGGCTTCATTCACTATACCCTCAAAACCAGATAGCTCAGGGTCATACTGCCTCTTAGCATTGCTTCAGCACTAACAAGTCTTTCATCTCCACCCCGCCAGGGGTCTCTTTTCTGACTCTCCCTTCTGGTACCATCAAATGATCTGCTTCAAAATGTCACTTTTTGTACATGCACACTCAACTCCTGAGCGCCGTCTGCCTAAGAACAGCCAGTGGTCTGTGAATTTACCTTGGGAGTCGCTGAGGCATCTGTAGTGCTTTCTCATTTTCTCAAACTTAGGAAAAGAGAGGCTGGGAATTGGATTAAGTCTGTCCTTCTGGTAATTTTTTTTGCATAAAAAAACTCTCCAGAATCACAGACTGCCAACTCCTAGATTTATAGTCTTGAATTTGGACTGGAAGGATGTACAGCTGGTAACATCTTTGGGTAGCAGAAATACGTCTACTTATTGATTTAAAGGAAGAGTTTCTTCTTATTATTTAAGAGAAAAGGAATGGTGTCTTTTACAGATTGTTGGCTGCGGCCTTTCCCCTGAGTGTACATTGTTGTGTTCATTTAAAACGCAGTGGAACCCTTTCCGTCTGCCTGGGTGAGTCCTTTCAGGACTCAAGTGGTTTTTCATGCTGAGAAGTTACTGAGCTCAACAAGTGACAGCTGCCCATGCTTCAGAAGCCTCCCAGACTTTGCAGATATATAGCTCAGGGGGCAGAGAGCTTGCTTCGCGTGGGTAAAGGAAGCCAGTACCTCATATCCTGGGTCTAGTCCATTCCTGTAATCCCAGCCCTTGGGAAGTAGAAGCAGAAGCATTAGAAATTCAAGGTCACCTTTAGTTACATAGTGCTAATAAGCTGGAGGACATCCTGGGCTAACATGAAATCTTGTCTTAAAGAAATACTTCTCAGGCTTCCCGTCCTGCAAGGTGAAATGTGGGGTGTGGAGGGGGGGGGCTCAGAGCAATAGGAAAGCACAGCCACTCCTGAGATTATGTCAGAAACTTGGAGGTTTATGACCCCACTTCTGAGCATACAGAGAGATGAGAATAGGGAAGTCAGTTGTGAGGATGCTTTTATGAAGTACAGAGCAGTCAAGAGCCCTGGATTCTAGAAGCTTGGCTTCTGAGAGCCTGGGAAATGATGCCAGTGAGAGGCAGTGGGTCTACCTAGCAGAAAGAAATCTGAGAAAGAAGACGGCTGAGTGAAGAAAACAGCAACGTGCACATCTGCAGAACACATGGATGCAATGCATACTGGTCTCCAACTTACTCTATAGCTCACAGTGATCCTTCTGCTTCATTCTTCTGAGCACTGGGAGGACAGGCATGCACTGCTGTGAATATCACATCAGTCTTTGCTTTTCCATTTCTCTCTTGGTAGGGTGAGTTGTTTGAAAGGAGCGACTTCTACGGATTCACCTCTTAGACGCTGTTGAACATTTTAGTTTCCCTTTGGCTTTATGTGTACAGTGTTGGCCATTTTCTTTTATTCTAGGCTTCCATATATACCTTATATTTACATAAAGTTTTCATAAAACAATATAAAATCTTAGCAGTTGTATTTATGATCTATGGTGCATAAATAGTACATGAGCGTAGCTTAGTGAGTTTCCTGTGAGTAACAGCAAACTTATTAACAGGAATGTGAGGTGTTAGCTACAGGAGTATAGGGCAGCTGCATCACTGAGACGCCCACCCTAGCATGAAACCTAACTCCCTACAGCTCCCTGCAGGACTTGCAGCCAGTTTCCTGGCAGTAGAGTTCTCCCTGCCATTGTTCTTGCTCATACAACCTTGTGGCAAGGACCAAGTGAATCCTATAAGTTTCAGGAGCTTCCTGGGACTTGTAAACATTTTTCTTACCCTTGTAAGTTTCATTTAATTGTCAAGTCTTAATGGGCCTTCCTCTTGGATGACTGTTTCGGGGGAAATCTATACAACAGAAAAGCAAATGTGTGGAAAGCTGACAGGGTAGTTATTAGCTGAGATCTGGGTTTCCAGAAATGTCAACAGCTCTTCAAGACCAGAGATGAAAAGGCAGTGGCTTGAGGGAGTGATGACTAATTAGATTATATCTGAGCTTCAGGAATGCCCTTTAGATCCTATGAATGGCAATGTTGTGGCCACTGTCTTCTGTACAAAACAAGGGAAGCAATGAGGTTATCATGTCAGGGACTCTGAGGTATTTAAGACAGTGTGGTCGACACAAGTCTTGTCAGTTTGTGTGGAGAACGGAAGTCTAGCTGTTTCTCACTTTCAATGCAGCCTTTGCTACAAACATCTCAGCATCCCACAAAGACCAAAAAACTATGCATTACAAACACTACACGGCAAACATGCATTAAATCTAAGACGAAGGGATACAGCAATGATCTCTCTCATGATTTGGCTCACAGGAAAGACAGAGAGAAACATTCATATTGTGGTTGTCATAATTTCATAGCCAATCTTAGGGGCCATGATTAAAGTGCTTTTTGGGTCTGGAGAGATGGTCCAGTAGTTAAGAGATCACAACACAAGAGTTTGGTTCTTATCACCTATGTTGGGCAGATTCCAATTGCCTGTAACTCCAGCTCTAGGGGACGACCCAACACCCTTTTCTGACCTCCACAGGCTTTTGTACACATGTAAACAGACACACATTTTTAGAACAAGACCATCTTTTTATAACTTGACTGACAGAGATGCATTCAATTTGACTCTGTCCCACACAATATTTTGCAGTCTGAAAAATCACCACTTTCATATGGATTGCAATACTTCCCAGACATGTAATAAGCTGCCTAGTGAACAATTCAGACCTAAGACAAATTAAGCGTCTTGTTCCTTTAGCCAAGAAGGAGCTAACAAATTGTTTGGTTCTTATCTAGCCCTGAGGACACTTCTGTCTCCCAGCATCCCCTTCTTCCCCAGGAAGCAGGATCTGGTTTGGTCTTCTCACTGACGACAAGGAGAGAGCCCTTCCTGGTAGTTGAAATCCCAGCTTCATGGCTGCCTTATACTGTTAGTTGGCCATCAGACTGCTAGGCTGACTTATTCTAGGAATCAAAGGCTTGGAAATGTCCCTCTCTGAGCCTCAGTTTCCCCAGATTTTAGGTAAGATGTTCATCATGGCTTCTGGTGAGTGTTTAAGTGCCTCCCCACCTAAACAGTATAGCCCCGAAAAAGCTATTTAACATTTAAGTAACACAGATTATGAAAGTGACATGAAGGTACTGATGTGTGCCCATGAGGAATTATGAGGGTGTACTGTAAAGCACTGGGCATGATAGGAGGGCCACAACTGTGTTATTTGGTCACTGTTTTCCTCAATAATAGTATTATTATTAGTCCATACTACCTCATCCTCCCTGTCCTCTCCATTAGTCTTTACAGTACAATGGCAGAAATATAGAGAGAGATTAAGGAGCCAGGTCAACTGGATTCTAAAACCAGCCCCATCTACTCCCACCTGCATGACCTTGTACAATCAATTTTGCTTTTTGGACCTTAGATATAGCATCTGCAGAATGGGTGTTTGTGCAGTGCCTCCCTTAGAGGTTCCTGTGAAGTCTGAGGCAGTACCTTGCCTGGCATGCAGATGCTCACACATTAGCTGATACAAACGTTTTAATAACACACATGCCAGTTAAGACTCAACTGTGGTTCCTACAGTTCTCTAGCATCAAGTCAAAGCCCAGGAAGAAACTGAAGTCTGAAGTCGTGCTGTAGGATTTGGCAGAATGGCTGTGGGAGGTGTAGAGTAAACATCCTCCCATGTAGCAGGCAGACATTTGCCTAGAGCAGAGGCAATGACCTTTGAAAGGAAATGAATGGAATGTCGCGGGTGTGGCTTCTGTGCCCAGGACCTTCAGCTTGGCTCTGATGGTCACCTTTCCACACCCCAGCTGGCTAGATGAAGTCTGCCCGACTTGCTGCCCACTCTTTCTCTTGCAGTATAACACATGGAGAACGCACGGAGAGGGCATCCTGGAGGTGGTGGGAGAGAGAGCCTGTGACCTGCAGTCTCTAAAGGGATGCACTCTAGGGAGGACAATATGGAGCTAACGGGAGACAAAATGAAGAAATGGCCAGTAGCAGTAGCAAGAGGACCTCTCATGGGTCAGAGCACTGCACCACTGCACTGTAGGGCTGAGTCCCTCTTGTTAGCTGCCATACGGCAGACTGCAAAGTCAGGCACACCTCCCCTCCCCGTGAGGTTCAAATCCTTATTCTTCTGAGCAAATGATACCCTCCTTACCCGCATCCCTGTCTTCCTTCCTAGAGGAGCTACCATCACTTGCTTCTTCCTTGTGGTGGATTAGGAATGAGGTCTGAGTGTTGAGGTTTCCTCTCAGGTATCATGCTTGGAATTGCTCGGTAAGCATTAAGCTTTGGTAAAGGTGAGTTTACAGGAAATCCCCAGGGCTTTGTATTTTCATGGCTAAGAAGTCTCGCTTAGCTTCCCTGAACCTCTGCACACAGCAGGAAACTCAGGCACGCACAAATTTTCAGCATCATCAAAGGCTTTTAGCCACAACCTAGAGGACAGGAATGGAAGCTAGGGCACACAGCTTCCTCTGATCCTATTTTTAAATATTAGGGACACGCTAAGGATGCCTGTCCTCCTTTGAAGACATCCTATATTTTCTTTCTTTCTTTGGTTATTTATTTATTTATTTGTTTGTTTATTTATTTGTTTGTTTGTTTGCATCCCAACCAGTTTTCCCTCCCTCCTCTCCTCCATGTCCCTCACTACCACCTGTGCCATTCACCTCTCCTCTGTTTCTCTTCAGGTACAAGCAGGCCTCCCATGTATATCAGCCAGCCATGGGATATCAAGTTGCAATGAGACTAGACACCTCCTCCTCTGTCAAGGCTGGATGAGGCAATCAGTAGGAGGAACAGGTCCCAAAAGAGGCAACAGCGTCAGTGTCAGAGATAGCCCCTGCTCTCAGAGTCTCATAAGAAGACCAAGCTAAACAATTATAACATATATGCAGAGGGCATCCCAATGCAGGCTCCTTGGTTTTCTGTTCGGTGTCTGCTAACCCCTATGAGCCCAGCCTAGTTGGTTCTGTGGATTTTCTTGTGGTGCCTTTGACCCCATTAGTTTCTACAATTCCTCCTCCCCTCTTTCTCAGGATTCCCTGAGCTCAGTCTACTGTTTGACTGTGGGTTTCTGCAACTGTTTCCCTCAGTTTCTCAATGAAGGCTCTCTGATGACAGTTGGGCTAGGCACCAATCTGTTAGTACAGCATTCATTAAGAATCATTTTATTGACTTTTTTTTTTGCCAGTCATGTTTGGTCCTATCCTAGGTCTCTGGGGCATCCTGCTTCTGAATCCTGGTCCTCAGCAGAGCTCTCTCTCAGGGTATGCATCTCCAGATGGACCAGTCATTAGTTGGTCACTCCCACAATCTCTGTGCCATCTTTACCCCAGCACATCTTGTAGTCAGGACAAATTGTAGGACAAAGGGTTTGTGGCTGGGTTGGTGTCTCTGCCTCTCCACTGGAATTCTTGCCTGGTTCCAGAAGATGGCCAGTTCGGGCTCCATATCATCTATTACTAGTTCTTAGCTAAGGTTACCCTCGTAGATTTTTGGGAGATTCCATTGCACTAGGTTTCTAGCTCATCCCAGAGATGACCCCAGATTCGCCCAGTTCTCTCTTCCTCCGTCCTCCCCTTACTTCATTCCTCCTGTCTCCATCCCCATTTCCCCTTCCAGTCCCGTCCTCCCATCCACTGGCAAGGTCCATTTTATTTCCTCTTCATAGTGTGACTCATATTTCCCCCAACCCCTTGAGCTCTCCTTGTTACTTAACTTCTCTGGGTTTGTGAATTGTACTTTATGGCTAATACCTATTTATGAGTGAATACATACCATGCTTGTCTTTCTGGGTTTGGATAACCTCACTCAGGATGATTTTTTTTCTGGTCCTATCCATTTGCCAGCACATTTCATGGTGTCATTGTTTTTTAACAGTTGAGTAATACTCCATTGTGTAAATGGACCACTTTTTTTTTTGTCCATTCTTCAGCTGAGAGACATCTAGGTTGTTTTCAGGTTCTGGCTATTATGAATAAATCTGCTATGAACATAATTGAGCTAGTGTCCTTGTAGTATGGTGTAATATCCTTTTTATATATGCCCAGGAGCAGTGTAGCTGTGTCTTGAGGTAGAGCGAATCCTAATTTGCTGAAAAACAGCCATATTGATTTCCAAGGTGGCTGTATATGTTTGCACTCCCACTAGCAGTGGAGGACTGTTCCCCTTGCTCCACATCTTGTTCAGGATGAGCTGTCACCTGTGGTTTTGATCTAAGCCATTTTGATAGGTGTGAGATGGAATCTCAGTGTTGTTTTGATTTGCATTTTCCTGATAGCTAAGGATGTTGAACATTTCTTTAAGTGGCTCTTGGCCATTTGAGATTCCTCTATTAAGAACTGTATTTAGATCTGTGCCCCATTTTTAAACTGGATTATCTGAGTTTGTCTGGTGTCTTAAGTTATTTATGTCTTTTGAATATTAGCCCTCTGTCAGATGTGCGTTTGGTGAAGATCTTTTCCTATTCTGTGTGCTGTCGTTTTGTCCTTTGGACAGGGTCCTTTGCCTTACAGAAGATTTTCAGTTTCAAGAGGTCCCATTTGCTAATTGTTGATCTCAGTGCCTGCACTATTGATGTTCCATTCAGAAAGGCATCTCCTGCACCAGTGTGTTCAAGGCTATTCCCTACTTTCTCTTCTATCAGACATCTTCTATTTTCTAACTCTGTACATCTTTCAATACACATAGCCCTTTGGGAGTAAGGAACTGATTAGACTCAGGAAAGAAAGCACTTAAATGATAGGTGTTTGTGCACTCTGTGATGCTAGAGGGACATGTGACACCAGGCAAGTGCTAGAAAATCCTTTTTCACACTGTAAAATTCTGGGTATTTGAGTATGAGACTTCAAACTAAAATTTTATTTATTCTGGATTTACCTAACTTTATCCTTACAATGAACACACAAGGATTATTTCTGAAGTATTCCTTTGGTGAACAACATTGCTGAGCATTTACCAAGTGCCCTGGGATTGCAACAGCAAACAAAATGAGCTATGTCCATTCTTTGTGGTGTTGACACTCTTATGTCAGAGACCAATAGCCACATGTAGCTCAGGATCACTCATGGTCTCACGAAATAAACACATGTATGATCTTAAGGCTTGTGGTCAGTTGGTTGGATACCTATAGGTTCACTTTTATTTTTTCACCATTTTTGAGATGGAGGGTCTCATGAAGACCAGACTAGCTCTTACATTTTAAATTAACCCATTTCTATTAATCTGTATATCACCGTGAGGCTGTGACTTACTGGTAAGGTTCTGGCATCTCTTTTCTTTGGCAGGTACATGGCATCGGGGCCTGACTCCACCTTCTTTCTCTCTGCATTCAGTTTAGCTTTCCCATCTAGCTATATTCTGCCCTGTTACAAACAAAAGCAGCTTCTTTATTAACCAATGGCAATAAAACATACTCACAGTATGAAGAGGGGAAACCCACATCAGTGAGGCACAACTCACAGTGTGCTGGACCCGCCCACATCAGTCGTTAATAATGAAGATGTGCCACAAGCTTGCTTACAGGCCAATCTGATGGAGGCATTTTCTCAGTTGAGGTTCTTTCTTCCCAGATGACTCTAGCTTGTGACAAGTTGATGAAACCTAAGCTTCACTGTTGGGCATCCCTGCTAGTTGAGTTGAATATGTCTTGCATGCTCATCTTCTCTACAACACTCCCAACATCATTCATAGGCAGTGGAATGATGGCTTTTTAGCAACCATGAATGCAAACAAGAGTGTCTTCATACTTGAAACAGCAAACATTTTGAATCCTCAGGGCTCTTGGTTCTCTTTATAAAGTGGTCCCTCATCTTCTTTTGCAGGGCAAATGGAAACACCCAGTGCTGTTCTGAGTAAGGTTACCCTGATGCAGAGCAGCTCATTGCTCCAGAACTTAGTCAACAACCACTGATGATGCTCATGAGTTCTGAGAGGAAGGAATTCAGGTATCTCAGGGTACCATACCATACCAGCACATACCAATTGCCCCTGTTCTTCATGTGTCTAGGGACTCAAGTGGAGGCTTTGAAGCAGGAAAGCTGGAAAGAATTGGTGGTATGTTTACTCATAAGTGTGGTGTTTGGAGCTGGCTGCCTTCAAGAGTTCTTCTTGGTAGGAACTCTTTTCCCACGGGCTGCTTTGGCCTTCTTTATAAACACCTACTGGCTTCTTTAGAAGAGATATTCCACACTGAGAAATGAAGCAGAATATGTATTCTTTTGAAGATCTGCCCTCTGGCATCATAAACATCACTATTCAGTATTCTTGATTGCTGGTGGAAGTTTATGTAGCCACTAAGAAAAATGAAACCATAGCACTTATAGATAATTGGAAGCTTCATTAGCCAGAGTCAGAAAGGCAAATGCGGTGTATTTGCTCTCATATTTAGGACCTAATGTAAATGTGTGTGTGTGTGTGTGTGTGTGTGTGTGTTTATGTGTGTGCCTTAGGTCATGAATCTACAAAAGGGATCATGGGGGCAGAAGAAGAGGTATTAAGAGAGGTAGGAGGGAGAGAGCATACTAGAACATTTGAGTTAGTAGATTTAGCAGACTAGAGGATTATCTGGAGCAAGAAGAGAGACTGGAGGTATGGGAAGGCAGTCATGGAAGGACGGAATGAAAATGTGGTGTCATGTCACAGGTTCAACGTTCCCTTTTGTTGCTGTGACAAACACTGACCAACTGTAACTTAGGGAGGAATATTTCTTTCAGCCTATGCTTCTAAGTCACAGTCCAGCATTGAGGGAACTCTGTTGGAACCCCAGGAGGGGCTTGGAGGAAGGTATACCTTCTGCTCCACACAGCCGCACCTCTGACCGAAGAACTCACTCAGAACCAAGGAAGAAGAACAAGAACTATGGAGGAAGTCTGCTTGCTGGGTCCCTGGCTGGTGCGTTCTCGGTATGTTAGCCATACAGCCTGCCTTCCCAGGGAATGGTGCCGTCCACACCACAGACATGCTGTCCATGCTCACCACATACGTGACAGACCCCACTCCATCAATTGGCAGTAAGGCGATGCCACCAGACATGCCAACCAGCCAATCTGATCTGGACTCCCTCAATGGAGTCTCCCTTTTCAAGGGCCTCTAGGCTGAATCAAATTGAGAGTTAAAGCTAAAGCAACACACATGCAGAGATGTCATGATGAAATCCATTACTTTGAATTCTAACCTGAATAAATAATAAAATGAATAAAAAGGAAGATTCCCACCTCCTACATGCACACAGATACACATGCTTTGCTTGGGGTGGGAAATCTGGGTCCATGATGGAGCATTTCATTATCATGAGTGAGGCCCTAGGTTTAACTCTACTCTCTGTACATACTCATGTATAAGTTTGTGAAACATGTTAAGTTCTCCATCTTCATTTCCTATCAAGCTACTACCCCTAAAGATTCAGACTTACGGTTGAGGTGCAGGATCACATCACCTGGAACAGATACTAAGGTAGCAGCAGGTGGGCTCCCCCAGGCAAATCTCCTCAGAGTAGTTTCCTGATGTGGTTTTTCTTGATTCCCTAAGCTCCAGAGACTGTTTCCCCCATGCTTATTCCATCACACCATGACAGGAAAGTCCTACAGTAACTTTAGGGACATCATGAGATGTGTAGCTACTGGTTCTATGGGATGCTGACACTGTGTTAGGTACAGGGGTGTTCATTCTTCCATTAGTCCCCAGAAGGACTGTCTAAGGAAGACTCTTTCTCAGGGATCTTCACTCTGTCTCCTGAATCATCTTTCTATTTCCACGAGAAACAGTTGGTAGGGGCTACCTCTGGTTAAAATAAGAAGTAAAACAATATACCAATGTTTGGAAAGTTAGTATCTACTCTTGAAGATCAGAGTTCAATTCCCAGCATCCACATGATGGTTCCCAACCACCTGTAACTCCAGTGCTAAGGTAATCTAAGGTAATCTAATGCTCTCTTCTGGCTTCCATGGGCTGACATACACACACACACACACACACACACACNATATACAGATAAACAGATGCACATACACATAAATTAAAAATGTTTAGAAGAGAATATAGCAATGCTCTTATAAATATTGAGATTTTTTTTTAGCAAGTTGTTCAGGATGAACTCATCACTCAAAAGCTAGAATCACAAAAATTCTTGAGACAAGTTCTCAGTTATTTCAGACATTTGTAAATCTGCCAGAGAAAAAGATTTGCAAATTTCCTTGGCAGTGGGCTTGGTAGTACGCTCCTGTAATCAATAGGGCTCAGCAGGAAGAGGCAGGAGGGCTGAGTATCCCAAACTAATCTAAGTTGTACAGTGAGACACTTTCTTAAGAATTCAAGGGTTGGGGATTTGGATCAGTGGGAGGCATCTTGCTGCACATGGTAAAAGTTAGATTCAGTCCCCAGAATCATAGAGCCAGGAGAACATTCTTCAAAAAATTGATTAATAACAGATAATTAATATTTGAGAAATTAGTTTAATTGTTTTTTAGACCTTAATAATGGGTTTTAATACCATGCCCTTCTTTTTAACAGTAGCTCATGTTTTCTTGACAGTACTTCAGGTTTGATCTCCATACCAAAGATATTTATTAATTTTAGCAACATTTGCCATCTGGACAGATTGGGAATGAAGAATGGTGTTATTTTCCAGCTCAGAAATCCCTGTCTGCTTTATAGCCAGCAATCTTTTCATTAGTGTTTCTATTCAATAGTCGTTGGCAGTTTCTACACTGTTTCATGCACAATGGATTGTTCCAGAAGCATCTAGAACATAGAGATACCTTCACACTCTGGAAACTCTGTCATCCAGTTTTCTAAGCCATTCCATAAATATTCCAGTTTCCATCTCCACAGACTGAACGTTTCTAAACTTTGTCACTGTATAACAAGGGTCCAGTTTCCAGTATCACCTTCCTTTTCTTCCTTTAGTCCATCAGGTACTACTGCCTAGTTTACCTAGGTAATAAAGTTAGGATGGATGAAGAATCTCAGCTCTTCCCTCCCTGGTATCTGTGCACCAAGGGAAACTGTTGTTAGGACCAGAATCCTCTGAAGACTTGTTTACCCACACGAGTTTTAGTGAATGGAAGCCTCTACCTGAGCCCCCACCTATGAGGTAGTTTGTGCAGTGAGTGATGGCATCGTTATACCGTGGTGGTGGGCATTCCACAGCAAGAAACCTGGAGAGAGGAAGCCTTGATCTTTTGAGAATCAGTCTCAGAAGTCACCAAGTATCACGTGACTCTACTTTCTTGATGGGGAATAGCGTAATCAGCTCAGACTCAAGGGATAGGGGCATACAGCACAATTCTTCACAGGAAGTTACAGGGTTTGACAGATACACCCAATCAAAAGTGCTGTGGCATTTTTAGAACTTATTACTTGCAATTCATAATAACAGATATCATTCTTGGAGCCTTCCTATTTTTATAACAGTAAATTTAAATGTATGGTCGTCACATTCTTCTTTGTGCATTGTGACCCTATTGTTGGACCCTACCCCTAGAGAGAGGTGAACAAATGTCTACTCACTCCAGACGGGGAGCTGACGACAAAGTACACCACCGCCAAGGCCAACTTCTTGAACCAGTGATTTTCACTGGGGTTACTTATAGAGCTATGAATGAGGGGCTACTAACAGGAGCAAATATGACTCAAAGGCAGCTGCATCACCAAAGCTCACCCCTGCATGGGTGGCAGCTCACACAAGCTGGGAACCCGGAGCCCACTGCACAGTCTGCAGGCGACTGCATGTCAGAGTGCCCTTTCCAGGTGCCTCAGTTGTCCCGGGCCTTTTCTATGCTGCTCCGCTAGACGGAGAGTGTCTCGCAGATGTCCTTACTGCTTATGCAAGCTTGGGGAGGAAGAAACCTAGTAGAGTTGGTCTATGTCAGTGGCTTCCTGAATTTGATAAGGGAGCCTGCTGCTGGGTGGAATGTTTCTCTTCTCTTCAGAACGCCTTGTGTCTTGAGGAGCTCCCGATCCCTACCAAGACAGACTATTTTGTCCCAGAGAAAACTGCTACAGAATAGACCCAGAGAAGCTAAATGTTATAAGCCTCTGCGTTAACAGGGTATGGGATTCAGCAAAAATGAAAATGCAATTGAAAGTGGGAGTGGAAATAAAATTCTCCCAGTTGTCCTTATCCCGCGTAATCCGCTCCTGGGTAACATTAAACCGTGACATTTCCACATTATTAACTTCAGAGTTTAGTCTTTCAGAAATGTTCTTTGCATTTATTAACATGGGTATATGTTATTTTACATCCTATTGAGCCCATATGTTATTCAGCTACAAAGCCCTTTCTCATGGATCCGTTTTGATAGGTTAGAAGCCACTGTGTATTCAAACTTTATTGAGTTTTTTTTTCCCCTGAAATGTTTAAATCTTTTACTACAGCTCATTTGTTCTATGCACACTCTATTTAAACAGAAACACCTGTGCATTTCTGGCTTCTTGCTGAAGAGCACAGGCGGTCACACAGAAGCTGCTAGTGTCCTGGAAGCTGAGTAAATGGAGGTCAGCAACAGGCTTAAACTCTAACAGATAGAAACAGAACTGTTTGCCCTCTTGTATTTCATATCTTTGAGAACTTGATAGGGAAGGGATAAGGCCTGTACAAATAATTTTGCTGGTTAAAAAAAAAAAACTGGGATCTGGGAAAATCTGATCTGGGATCAGTTCGTAAAGTGCTTAGAACGGAGTTTGGATCTTCACTGGTTACATACAACTGGGTGATTCTGTGAACATTTACATTTTCAACAAAATAATCTCTCAGGTGGGGAGGTAGAAACGTGGCATCTCTGGGCCTCACTGGGCAGCCTATCTCGTTGAGTTGGTGAGATGGAGTTTCAGAGAGAATTGGTACCACAAAATAAGGTGGATACCAACAAAGACACCTAATACCTTCCTATGCCTTTATATACAAGTGAATACATATGCATACACATACAGGAGCAGACATGAATACACACATGTCACACATAATAAACGTAGGGCATCCTGAGAACTAATGAGTAGATGATGAAACGGCCATGTTGTGAGCTCATGTGGAGAAGACCTTGCCTTAGGAGGCTGATCATCTGGTTTGGTTTTCCCAGTATCTCCCATGCTTTGGCTTCTTCTGGGTGTGATATGAAGATATTGAACATTGCTGTTCCCACTGTGGTCCACGAGGCAGCAAAATCCGCACCATATGGGAGCTTCTTAGAGTCTTGGTCTTCATCCTCTGCTCCATTGGGTTCAACAGCAGAGTCACAATGAAGTTTGATAAACCCTGAGATAATGACCCCAGGGACCCCTTTCCTATTCTAACTATTTTAGAACTAAAGTGTTCTTTTGTGTAAAGAAGCAAAATGTAAAGATAAAACAGAACAAGTGATATTTTGTTACCCTTGAGAGATAGGTGGACTGCCCTTCTTTAGAGCACCGAGTGCGATGTGCTTTACAGGTTTTGTTGAGAACAAGGGAAGCACAAACACCACAGAGTGGATGGTTGCTGTGGTAGTCAGGGTCCTTTGGGACAACAGAACCAATAGAAGTAAATATAATGTCAAAGGGGGTTTATAGGATTAATGCCAGGCTGATAGGATCTAGGTAACCCAACAATGGCTGTGTCACACCTGGGAGACCAAGAATCTAGTAGCTGTTAAACCCATGTGACTGGATGTCTTCATGGTCCTGATCTGGCAGTGAAAGCCTGGAGGATTCCTGGATCGCTGTTGGCCTTCAGTCTGTGTGGGAATATTGAAGAAGCTAGATCTACTCTCCGCAAAGGGCTACAGCTGCTACAGAATTCGTGAGTTGACCAGTGAGAGTGAGGGCAAGCAAGCAAAAAGCAAAAACCGTTTCTCTGTTCCTTCTTCTCTGTGTTGTCACCAGACAGTGCCACGCACAAATGGGCTGGGTCCTCCCACCTCAAATATTCTGATCAACAAAGTCCTTCAGAGAGCGCCCAGCAGCTTGTCTCATAGCTGATTCCAGAGCCGGTCAAATTGACCACCAGATGATCCATGACTTTTGTCTGTCTTGTGGTCTATCCCTGTCATAGTTCTCAGTTTTATTTTGTTTGACTTCCCTGGATCTTTCCATCAAACCGTCTTTTAGGAATTTTGTTAGAAAGGAGCTACAGAGCATGAAGTGACCAACCAATGGGACTGTGTCAAGGCCGTGCTGAAAAATGCCTGTATGCCTAAGGACAACAGGGTTCTAGGAAGGTACTCGAAACACAGAACATGTGAGGGTGTGATGTTTAATATCAACTGTCAGCTTGAGATCTGTAATCACCCAGAAGACAGGTGTCTGAACATTCCTACAGGGGACTGTCTCGGTTGTATTGATAGAGGTAGGAAGACCCATCCACTGTAGGCACCGCCATTCCCTGGACTGTGATATTGGCCTGTATGAAAAGTCCGATATCAAACTGAGAACCAGGCCTCATCGTGTTACACTTCTTGTCTGTCGATGGGATGAGATCGCCTGCCTTGAGGTCCTGCTGCTATGACTTTTCCACCACATCCAGACTGTGCTCTTGAGCTCTCAATCCAAATGAAGCCCCTTGTCCCTTAAGTTGCTTTAGTCAGCATTCCAGCGCAGCAATAGGAAAAGAGACTAAAGGACACGGACTAGTTAAATGCAGATCTCAGAATGCCACTAACTGGTACTCTGGATAACTGAGCACACCGTGGTACACAAGGGAGCATGACTTATTTTTTGTGTGGAAAATGTTTCTCATTCTAATTCTTGTGCAGTCCCAGGAAACATCAGGGTCCTATTACTCGTGAATGGAATTATATAATGGATTGTGGCTTTTGAGACTGTCTTTTCTGCAGCATAATTTTTAGGTTCTTCCCTGCTGTTTTAAGTGCCGTGTGTCCCTCCTTTTCATATACTATTAAGTATTCCCTTATATGGATATACTATTCTTAGCTCATTCATTCTTCACCTTGAGCTACTGTGCATAATGTCACTACAAACATTTTGCTATAAACCCTTAAAAATGTATACCTACATGTGGGGCTGCAAGGCCATGTGGTCACTCTCTGGATGCTCACTGGAGAGTGACTTAACTGTTTCTCTAAGTGGTTGAGTGGCTTCACACTTAGTGAAGCCAACTGTACATAGTCATATGGGATATTTGCCCATCCATTCATGGACTCAGCTCATCCACTTGGGCCTTTTAGGAATTTAACTGTTTTCCCTGTGTTTCAGCAGTTGTAATTTTATTGGCTTTTGTGGATGGAAGTGATGGTCTTGTTTGTCTAGAAAGACAAAACAGACCTGGGAAACTGAATTTTGAACACAATCTCTCTTCTTGCCTTGCAACAAGTTAGCTAGGAAATTGCTCCATGTAGCTGTGCAGC
>LOEQ01001082.1:4871-26814 GCA_001685075.1 Bramus lutescens | reverse complement strand
GAGGAATGGGCTTCCTTCTTCCCAGAATTCTCCTGTTCTCATTGACCTGCCTCTGCTGCCTGTCTGGTTGCTCTGCTTATACTTCCTGTCTGGCTACTGGCCCATCAGTGTTTATTTAAAATATAATTGACAGAATACAGACAATTGTCCCACACCAGGTGACAATTAAGCTAATTATCAGTCTGATTACAGGTGCTAGTTCAGGAACTCTCTCCACTATTGCTTAGATTCTTAGCTGGGGTCATCCTTGGGGATTCCTAGGAATTTCCTTAGTGTCAGATTTCTTGCTAGTCCCATAATAAATTCCTCTTTCAAGGTATCTCTTTCCTTGCTCTCCTTCTTTGTCCTTCCCCCATCTTGACCATCCTGTTCCCTCATGTTCTCCTCCCCGTCCCCTTCTTCCCTCCTTCTTCCCTTCCATCCTCCCTTCTCCCCCCCATGCTCCCAATTTTCTCAGAAGATCTTGTCTATTTCCCCCTTACAGGGGGATCTGTGTTTGTTTCTCTTAATGTTCTTCTTTTAGCTAGCTTCTCAGGGATCATGGACTATGGGCTGGTTATCTTTTGCTTTATGTATAATCTCCACTTATGAATGAGTACATATCATGTTTGTCTTTCTGGGTCTGAGTTACCTCATTCAGAATGCTTTCTTCTAGTTCCATCCATTTGCCTGTAAATTTCAAGATGTCATTGGTTTTATTTTATTTATTTATTTATTTTTACTGCTGAGTAGTACTCCATTGTGTAAATATCCCACATTTTCATTATCCATTCATGGGTTGAAGGACATCTAGGTTGTTTCCAGGTTCTGACTATTAGGAAATAACGCTGTTGTGAGCATAGCTGAGCAAATGTCCTTATAGTATGAGTGTGCATCCTTTGTGTATATGCCCAAGAGTAGTATCTCTGGGTCTTGAGGTAGGTTGATTCCCAATTTTCTGAGAAACCACTATACTGATTTCCAAAGTGGGTGAACAAGTTTGCACTCCCACCAGCAATGGAGGAGTGTTCCCCTTACTCCGTATCCTCTCCAGCATAAGCTATCATAGGTAGTTTTGATCTTAGCCATTCTGACGGCAAATATGGTATCTCAGAGTCATTTTGATTTGCATTTCCCTAATGGCTAAGGATGTTTAGCAATTCCTTAAGTGTCTTTCAGTCATTTGAAATTCTTCTGTTGAGAATTCTCTGTTTAGATCTGAACCCCATTTTTTTAAATTGGATTTTTTGGTATTTTTATGTCTAGTTTCTGGAGTTCTTTAAATATTTTGGAGATCAGTCCTTTGTCTGATGTGGAGTTGGTAAAGATCTCCCATTCAGTAGGTTGCTGTTTTGTCTTATTGACTGTGTCCTTTGCCTTACAGAAGTCTCTCTGTTTCAGGAGGTCCCATTTATTTATTGTTGCTCTCAGTGTCTGCGCTGCTTGGGTTATAACCAGGAAGTGGTCTCCTGTGTCTATACATTCAAGGCTGCTTCCCACTTTCTCTTATATGAGATTCACTGTGCCTGGATTTATACTGAGGTCTTTGATCCATTTGAACTTGAGCTTTGTGCATGGGGATAGGTATGGATCTATTTGCCCTCTTCCACATGCTGACATCCAGCTATGCCAGCACCATTTGTTGAAGATGCTTTCTTTTCTCTATTATATAATTTTAGCTTCATTGTCGAAAATCAGGTGTTCACAGGTATGTGAATTAATATCAGTGTCTTTGATTCAATTCCATTGGTCCACTCATCTGTTTTTATACCAAAATCAAGCTGTTTATTTACCGTAGCTTTATAATAGAGCTTGATGTCAGGGATGGTGATGCCTCTGGAAGTTCTTTCCTTGTTCAAGAGTGTTTTGGCTATTCTGAGTTTTTTGTTTTTCCATATGAAATTGATTATTGTTCTTTCAAGGTTTGTGAAGAAGTGTGTTGACATTTTGATAGGGATTGCATTGGATCTGTAGATTGCTTTTGGTAAGATTGGAATTTTCATTATGTTGATCCTACCTATCTAAGAGCATGGGAGATCTTTCCATTTTCTGATATGTTCTTCAATTTCTTTCTTCAAAGACTTGGATTTCTTTTCATACAGATCTTTCACTGCTTTGATTAGTGTTATCCCCAAGACATTCTGTCTTATTTGTGGCTATTATAAAGGGTGATGTTTCTCTGTTTTCTTTCTCAGCTTTTTTTATCATTCGTATATAGGAGGGCTACTAATCTTTTTGAGTTGATCTTGTAGCCTACCACATTACTAAAGGTGTTAATCAGCTGTAGGAATTCCCTCATTGAATTTTTGGGGTCACTTACGTATACTATCATATCATCTGCAAATAGTGAAAGTTTGGCTTCTTTCCATTTTGTATCGCCTTGATCTCATTGTGTTGTATTATTGCTCTAGTTAGAACTTCAAGTATGATATTGAATAGATATGGAGAGAGTTGACTTGTCTTGTTCCTGATTTTCGTGGAATCACTTTGAGTCTCTTTCCATTTAATTTGATGTTGGCTTGCCATATTCTGCTTTTATTATGTTTAGATACATTCCTTGTATTCCTGATCTTTTTAAGACCTTTATGATGAAGGGTTGTTTGATTTTTGTCAAATGCTTTTTCAGCATTTAATGAGATGATCATATGTTTTTTATATTTCAGTTTATTTGTATGATAGATTACATTGGCAGATTTATTTTTTATGTTGAATCATCCCTGCATCTCTGGGATGAAGCCAACTTGATTATGGTGGATGATTTTTTTGATGTGTTCTTGGATTTGTTTTGCCAGTATTTTATTAAGTATTTTTGCATCAATGTTCATGAGTGAGATTGGTCTGTAATTCTCTTTCTTAGTTGTGTCTTTGTGTGATTTGGGTATGAGGATAACTGTAGCCTCGTAAGAAGAGTTCGGCAATGTTTGTTCCTTCTGTTTCTATTGTGTGGAACACTTTGAGGAGTATAGGTATTAGCTCTTCTTTTAAGTTCTGATAGAATTCTGCACTGAAACCATCTGATCCTGGGCATTTTTTGATTGTGAAGCTTTCGATGAGTGCTTCAATTTTCTTAGGGGTCATAGGTCTTTTTAAATTGTTCATCTGGTCTTGATTTAATTTTGGTATGTGGTATCTATCTATCCAGAAAATTGTCCATTTCTTTTAGATTTTCCAATTTTGTGGAGTACATGTTTTCAAAGTATGATTCAATGTTTCTCTGAATTTCCTCAGTGTCTGTTGTTATATCCTCCTTTTCATTTCTGATTTTGTTAATTTGGATATTACCTCTCTACAACAAGGTGCATTTTTAAAATATTTTTTAGTTTGCACATAATTTTACCATTTGTTAAAGTTTAAAATAAATTTGCATATTAATGAGGTAGATGTGCTTATTTACACGTATTTAAGGAACGAAATCTTCACTGAATACTTGACACTGCAGGACCTAGGCCATCTTCAGAGTTTTTAGATTTTTCCTATTCATTAATTTGTTTATTCATTCTAGGGCTCTTAGATAGAATCTCATGTAGCCCAGGATGTCTTCAAACCTGCTAAGCAGCTGTAGCTGGCCCTGAACTCATGATCCTCCTGTCTCTACTCCTCAAGGGCTGGAATTATAGATGTGCACTCACAAGTGTGATCAATATTTTTATTTCATAACCATTAATTCTGAGAGATATTTTCTTTAGCATCTCCTCTGATTCTTCTGGAAGTATCGGGTAAGCAAGGCCCATTGTTCTGTTTAGCACAGCCTTGGATTGCATTAGCTTTTAAATTCATTTATTAGTTTTTGGCAGCCTTATTTTTCCTGCATAGTGAACTCTATCTCCATGCCTGGTTAATTCTGTCACTTGAGTATGTTCTTCATAAGAAACTCACCTGAATGCTAAGGTTTCCATGATCATAATCCACAACCTTTCTCCCTACCAGTCACCAGCCCACAGGATATAGACTGAAAAGTTGTTTTTCATTCCGCCCCCAAATGACAAATTTGAAGACAGAGAGAAAGTAAGTAGGATATTGTTAGCTTGAGGTGGCAGTTCTGGACTGTTACTGTTGCAGGATAGTTGGTGGCCCTGGACACATTCTCTCATTGGTGGACATTTTCATGAGGTTTAAAGGGAAGCAGAGCACCCTGCACCCACACTTTAACATTCAGTATTAAGCAGAGTCAGTTAAGGTAAGCATATTACATGGAGTGAATCCAACAGCTCAGACAAATCTGTAGTGCTCCATTTAGCTTGGAATTTCAACTACGACTTTTCTTCACTATTGAATTGTTCTGAGCATAGAAATCTACTTTCTCTGTTTCTATACAACTTTGGGAAATGATTTCTCTTACATTTAGTTGTGAGTGTGGGGATAGGCAGAATTAAATAATAAAGACAGCTGTTGACATGCCACCTCCTAAGTCATAGTTCTGTGATCTAGACTCCGGGACATGGGATCCAGGGTTATCTAACAGGTCCTCACATGTCCCAAAGTCACCATGTGGCCTAAGGCAGTAAAGTTATCTTTGAACTGCTTCAGTTGTCACTTGCCGTGTTTGAGCAAAGTGCAAATATGGTTGGTTATTCGTGATCTGGAATCCAATCCACGTGGCAAATATACATCTGACAAGTGTGTGCTTACCCTCCTCAGCTGTGGCCTCCATCTGCTGAGCCTCTCCTTGCCAAGCTCTGGTGTCATAGAAATATTTCATAAGGTGTTAGAATGGTAACTAGCAGTTTGTACTTGGCTTGTGTGTTACCAAGTTTCCCTTGCTGTGACAAGACACCATGACCAAGACAATCTGCGGAAGAGTTTGTTTTGGCTTATGGTTCCAGAGTTGGGATCTACGATGGCTAAGGCCTGCCATCAAGGGGCTGAAGCACTAAGTACATTTCCATCCATATGCAAAAAACAGAGCAGGCCCGCTGGTAATGGGACAATGCAATAAACCCCCAAAGTTTACCCCAGTGACATACTTCCTCCAGCAAGGCTCCATCTCCTAACGTTCCATAATCTTCCTAGACAGCACTATCAACCTGGTCCAAGTATTCAAATTCAAGTGCATGAGCCTGTGTGTGTGTGTGTGTGTGTGTGTGTGTGTGTGTGGGTATTTCTCCTTCAAACCATCACAGCTTGAACACAAAATCTCCTTTAAGCATGGTCCCATGGTTGGAAGCCATACAAGTTCAATTACAGATATGTTACTTCTGTCTATAACTAAAAATAACCATCATGGCCCCTCATACATTGCTATCAGGTTGCTGCAAGATGGTGAGATGGTTTCTGTATGTGGCTGCTTCTGACCCAGTGCTAGCCTTTCCTATTGGTGTGGTGACACTTTAGCTGTGCAAGGAAAGTGTGGCTAATGATAACTCAGAGCTGTTCGGCTACAAGGCTTCAGGAAGATGGACTCGAGTGTTACAGATGTTCAGCTGTGTCTATGTATGTCTGTGTCCCAGCTGATCTGCATGTGCATTTTGGGGCCATGGATTCGGGAGAAAGGCTATTTATATTTTTGTGTCTTGCTCCTTCAGTTAGTGTTTGAATAGGACCATTTGGTAAACACATCACTGGAATATTCTCTCCATAATGGGCACCAATCTGGGCAATGAGAGCCCTCAGCCATTAACCTGCCCTTCTCTCATCCTTAGTTTTATTTATAGAAGTGCAGAGAAATTGGCAGCTGCTTTTTGAAGCCACAGTCGGTCATGCCAACCTTTCTGATGGCATTTGGTTGGATCCTTCTGTCTTTCTGATTCATCCTCTCCAGGCACATAGCCTCTGTCCCTTTGTCTGTCTTGAAAGTGTTGCGTACTCTTGTTTTAGATAGCTAATGCTGCCATTGTGGGTGACTGGCACTCTTCAGAGAGATGTGAGTGTGGATATGTATGTGTGTGTGAGAGCTTGTGTGTGCTAGGAGTTTGTGTGTGCTAGTATGTGAACATGTATCTGTGTGAGTATGCCTTGCATAATTCGTGGGAGTGTGCTTGCTTATGTGTGAACTCCTGTGTACACAGTATGCACTGAGGAAGAAGTGGTGAGTCTCTGCTGTGTCTAACAGAAGGACGGGTCGTTTGTTGTGTGCATCTGTGTTTGCACATGTGCACCTTGAGAATCTAAAGGAAAGCCACTCAAGCCAGGATTTTTCTTTAAACTCTGACGGCTCAAGGCAACCCTGAATATTCTTTCTTCCTTCCCAGCCTCCATGGGCCTCTTCTTCCTGTCTCCTTAGATTTCACATGTTAGCAAGCCGCAGCCATGCACCCCTCGCCACCCTTCTCTTTGAGCTGGGGCCTCCCTGTGATTACTTCCAATGCAGCACAGAGGGGCTGTGCCTCATCTCTCATGGGTTCAGGCAAGGCAGCTGTAACCAGGTACACTGTGAATGGCTTATCCTGGCTTCTGGGCAGAACACAAACGAAACCTTGATGCTCGACTCTTCGGGGGCTCCTTTTCCATGCCTTTCTTCTCCATTAGTTCCTGTGAGGCAAGGAGGGTATTGCTTAGACTCTCAAATGAAGAGTAACTGGAAGGGCTCTACTTTACAGGATCCAATACAGGTCAGGGTCAGACATAACTGCTTCCAGCCATCCCCTTTCCTCAAGGGTGGGGGAGGAGGAGTTATATGGTCAGAAATGTAGGGAGACATCTACCACTGAAAGACTTCTGGAACATTCCTTTACCTTCTGGGTCTTTCTTACGCTGCCTTACTATTGAATCCTTGTCTAGCACAGGCCCTCAATCTGTGGATGGGTTATTATCACAGGGCTTGAGTGAGAGGGATGGCATTTCCTCTTGGACAGAGCTCCCTGATGACATAAGATCTGAGGGAAAGAGACCCTCCAGCTCACCTTCAGCTCTCATGTTGACATCTGACCCGGCAAAAGCAATAGTAATATTAATGTTCATGGCAGAAGAAGACTAACTATCAGCATCACTATCACTCATGCTCTCTGTGTTCTTGATGTTTGGTTTACAGCTCTAGCCAATAAGGACACTGGGGGACTCAGTTAGAAATAGCAGCTGGATTTATTAATGATAATGATTACAGCCGTAAAATGTTATAAGGCATCATTTTCATAATGCAAATAAAGGAATTAGTTAGAAAGCTGAAGCAGAGAAGCTGGACTGTCACTCAACTGTGAGCTCCCAGCATAGGAAACATTTCCTTGCTTCCAGCTATGCCACAGATCCACTCTGGTTCCGTGGGGAAAGGAAGAATGCAGAAGATTTGGGCCTGAATAGGGTTACTTCACATCTGACTATAGGGAAACTCAGGTATAACACTAGTGCCTGGTTTATGAGAAGCCCTTCATAGCTCTTTATTTCCTGCATGCAGTCTCCTTCAAGACCCCCTGGTAGCTGCTTTTCTGTTCCTGTGGCAAAGCATCATGAGCAGAAGCAACTGACGGAAGAGTTTATTTGGGCTGATGGTTGCCGAGAGATGAGAGTCCGTCATCATGGAGAAGGCACGAAAGCAAGTAGCAGGCACCACAGCAGGAACAGGAAGCTGAGGGCTTTCATCTTGAGCTGCAACCCGGAAAGAGAGAGGGCAAACTAGAGCTTGAGGATTAACTTTCAAAACCCACCCTTGTCCCTAGTGATGCACTTCCTCCAGCAAGATGGTACCTCCTAATCTTCCTCAGACAGCACCACCAACTGAGAAGCAAATGTTCAGAATATCCAAGACTATGGGGCTGTTTCCCAACCAAATCCCTTCTACAGACACAGAAGTACTCGACGAGATAGAGATTTTACTGTGCACGGAATGAGGCAGACAGGTACCTTTGAAGGTTTGCTTCTTTTCAATGGCATTGACCCATTTTATTGAGCAGTGGGCCTCAAGCATGACATCTAAGCTTCAAATCTACTTCTAGTTCTGGAGTAGAGGTAAATACCTTCACCCTGTCATCCGGGCATGAGATACAGAAACATGAGAATGAAAGTTACGACTAAAACTTACTCTCGTGGTTGGTCTTGTGTGGTGAAACCTGAGTTTTCTTTCAGCAAGAAAACTGGGAATGAAAAAGAAGATATGATTGAGATGGAGGAGGGCAGAGGAAAAGAGCAACAGATAGATTGAAGAAAGGATGACAGACAGAAGGACCCCTCCAGTGTCACTCCAGACTTTCCCTAACTCTCTGAGGACATGTTATATTCTTGTTCTTGCATGACATACCCAAGGATCCTGAAAATAAGACTTCTCTAAAATATTATTCCCCACCCCCAAGGGGAGAGGATGTAGCTCAGTTATTAGAGGGCTTGCTTGCCACAAATGAATCCTTAAATTCAATTCCCAGCACCACGTAAACCAAATGCAGTGGTGCATGCCTGTGCTCCTAGCAATAGGGAGGTGGAGGCAAGAGTATGAGGTGATCAGATTTATCCTAAGCCGCACAGAGAGTTCAAGGCCAGCCTGGACTTAAGGAAGAACTAGAGCATGTTGATACAAATCAAAGGTCTCCCTTAAGGCGAGCATTTGTCTAGGTCCTTGTGACAGCAGGCGATGTGGAATGAGTGTTCAGGTATCCTCTCCACTCTAGTGCCTCTCCTTCTGCAACTCTGCATCTGCCCCTCATCTGCCCCTCATGTTCCTCAGGCTCATCCTTTGCTCAAAATCCATGCATCTGTCATGAGAGTGGCACCACCTCAGGCTGCTCCCATCTCATCCCACGTCAGGGATGAGAACATTCTGTTTGGCTCTGGGCATGTTCGGATGTACTCCATCAAGATGCTCCTTGATTCATTTAAATTCTACATGAAGGAACAGCTGCCAGCTGCCACTCTGCTCGCTCATCATCTTTCCTGGTGTCAGTCACACCTTATTGCATTTGGCAATACGTTTGACGTGGGGTGACATTAGCCAGAATACAAATCAGGTAGCATCTGCAGAGAAGTGGGGAGAAGAAAAATTGCAAACAGTTTTATAAAAGGGAAAACAAAATCAGGGTGATATCCAGGTTGCCTTTTTGAGAGTCCCAGTTTCTGGACTTGTTTGTAGGATTGGTAGCTTGATATTCTAGTGTCCCAGTTTTCCTGGTTCAACACTGCTGGTACCACCTATTGCAAAGGGAGCTCAAGGCATGGAATAGTCAGGCAGAATAGAAGCGATTAAGGCAACCATGATGTGGTAGTCCCCTCTGTATTGCTGTGATTACCATTGGTTAATAAAGAAATGTCTTAGGCCTGTGATAGGGTAGGGTAGAGCTAGGTGGGGAAAACTAAACTGAATGCTGGATGAAAGAAGGCAGAGTCAAGGAGAAGCCATGGAGCCACTGCCAAAGACAGACATGCTGGAACCTTGCCAGTAGGCCATGAGCCTCGTGGTAAAATACTGGAGATGGGTTAATGCTAGATGTAAGAGTTAGATAGCAATACACTTACGTAATTGGCCAAGCAGTGATTTAAATAATATAGTTTCTGTGTGATTATTCCAGGAGTCTGGGTGGCCTGGAAAACAAACAAGTGGCCTTCTACAACACAACCATGTGGTCCAGTTCAGGATGATCCTACTTCATAGCTGTTGTCCAGACATAGTAGCTAGTAACGGCTTTTTTGCTTTCAAACATTTTCTGATTGAGGAGAGAAATAATTACATCATGCAATAGTCTTGTTTGATGCAGGACCCATCAGTGATATGCACTGAGCCTCTACAGTACAAGATCCAAGGTGAGGAGTCTAGCCTGGAGAGATGACTCAGTTGGTAAAACAGTTGTTGTTCAAATATTAGGACTTGGTTTTGATCTTCAGAACCCATGAGAAAAGCCAGGAGTCATGACTGTGCTTAAAATCCCAGAGCTAGGGAGATAAAGGCAGGCAGATCTCTGAAACTTGGTGACCAGCCATCCTAGCCCAATTGGTGAATTACAGGTCAGTGAGAGACCTTACCTCAAATAAATAAGTTGGATAGCTTCTGAGGTCCTCTGACCCCTGCCAAAATATATAAAGGAACATATATCAGTATTTCATGGTCTCTTCTATCCATTCCTCCTTTGGGGCTCACATCGGCAAACAGCGCTAGAGATTAAGAAGTTGTTTTCTTAATTGGAAAGTGAGGAGAGCAAACACTGGTGATTATTGTTTGCTATTGGGGCAGGAAGAAGTCAAGCGCAGACCATGATGACACAATCCCCACCCTGATGGCATCACCATGCGCTGGCCTTGCAGCTGGGAGAAACAACTTGCATCCCCCTCCACAGGTTTTTCAGCTGTCCCTGGGCCTGATGATCCAACAGTGTCTTTCTTTGTGTTGGATGTTGTCAGGATTGAGTGCCACAAGGAACAGCAGGTGCTAAGGTCTCAGTGACCCAGAGCTTTGTATATGTCTGACACATGACACATTCTGATACAGACATTCAAACAATTCCATATTTGCCCATCAGTGGCAGCAAGTGCTTCCTGGATTGAGGCTCTCTGAAACTATCCCTGGTGTCTGTCTTTCAAATTCTGAGACACATGAGGTAGGGCGGATCCTAGACTCGCACGTGGGAGAAGCTTGTACTGCTACCACACCCAAATCCCTGAGTGCTCGGCGGTCGATGGTGAGGAGGTAAACAGCCTTCCTCAGACTCATTCATCCAGCTCTCGACATTTTCAGACGTAGGGAGTGGTGACTGCAAGGCAACAGTGTGCTGTGGGCTTGAGGGAACAGATGGTGTCAGGAAAGCCTAGCATGTGATGGAAAGGCATGGCATGTTCCCATCAGCACACGGAGGGCAGGAACAGTGTGTTCCGAGTGGCTCCTCCTTCCAGTGATGGGTGGGAGAAAAGAAGCGGTGGGGTGCCAACTGGTAGCTCCTTCTTGGCCAGGTCTAGACCACTGCTTCTCCAGACCTAGAAAAGAGACACATTTTGAGAAATGGTGGGTCTTTTCCTTCTTCTTTGTTTTTGTTTTTTTAAATACAATTTCTTTCCAAGATTTTACTGAAATTATATGTTGGTGGTTCGCCAAAGAACGTAGAATCCTGGGGAAAAAGTTATAAACCAAATATTTGCTTATCCCAAATATTATTGTTTAGTAATGCAATGGAAAATAACAACTTGTATTTATTGAGTTCTGCCTATCATATTTGAGCTAATTTCTTAAAAATTATTTTAAATATTATTTTAGAGTTTTTAGATAGGATCCCATGTAGACTAAGCTGGCCCCAAACTCATTATGTAGTTGGGAGTGGCATTGAACTGAGCCTCCTGTCTCTACCTCCAGAGTGTTGGGATTATAGGCATATCTCAGCATGCCTGGCTTATACAGTGATGGGATTCAAACCCAGAACAGGCACTCTACTAACTTAGGCACATCTTTAGCCCCAGTCCCTGAACTAAAAGCTTTAAAATATTATTGTATTAGGTATTTGGTGTATCACAAACTCTGACACGGATGTTCTGACAATTCCAAACTCTCCTGTAAGGAAATTGCTTAAAAGCCTAGTAGTTACCTCTGCTGAAGTTCCAACTCTGAGTACTTGAGCTAAGTTAACAAGCCATCGGTGGCCGTCATGTTCAAAGATGGCATAGTCCCTAGCAGAAGAAGTTACTGAGCTGAGGGCTCAAGAGCATCCATGACTTGGCTGAGGTTCTCCACTTTTCCCAGCCTGAAAGACAGGGAACTTCCAGTTGGGCATGTTTCTTCTCTTTTAACAGGGCATCCCTTTTACCTTGCTTCTGGAACGAATAGCAGCTTGATTTTGGATACTGTACTGGTCTAAGTGGGAGAGAGGAAGGAGAAAGTAAGCTAATGAAGGCTTTGCCGCGGGTGGTGGTCCTCCTGGCTCCTTCGGAGCCTCTTCACTTTTGTGCTCTCATTTTCCACATACTTACAGTGACTTCTCCATGCCTGCCTCTGCACAGCAGGAAGGCGAGGACAGGGACTGGAGAGGTGGCGCCCTAGTTAAGAGAACTTACTTTGTAATCCTGAAGGTCAGAGTTCAGATCCCAGCACCCAAACCAAATATGCCCCCCCATACCTGTAACCCCAAGCTCTGAATTGTGAAGAGGCAGAAGGACTGTTGGAGCTTGCTGGCTTTCAGCCTAGGTAAGATGATGCTGCAGTTTAGGAAGAGACCCTGGTTTCAAGAAACATTTGGAGATGGATGGAGGATACCTGATAGTTTTCTGGCCTTTGTGTATGCACATGGGTGCATGCGCTCCCTCACATGAATGAACATGTACACAGACAGACACGTGTACACACACACACACACACACACACAGGATTGCATTGGTGGGAACAATCAACACATGGTCAATACCCATATTGAAGGTTCACTTCCTTGCATATATTGCTAAATACATTCATCTCCTGTCTTATAGACGCAGAGACATCCATAATGAAGTGTTTAATGGCTGATTGCTTTCATTCGGGAAGGTGAGAGGGTCACAGCTTTACTCAGTGTTCCAAACCAGGTCGTTGCATTTCAGCAGCTTATTGAATAATTTAGAAATGACCCTCTGTGGTTCCATCTCTGCAGGCCAGCTCCTATTTGTTTTCCTCCCTGAAGACGCATCTGTCTCAGAGATGGAAGGCCTCCGGGCTCGAAGGCCTCTGAAGGGAGAATGCACTGTCTCCTTTTCCCTGACTATCTTGAGGTGAGTCACCTAATTTCTTGTGACACAGTACTGGCCTGTGTCTGGCTGAGTTTGATGGAGGTCAGTGCTATAATCCAGCACACTGATGTAAATTTTCTCTATGGATTTAAGGGCTTGGGGTTGAAACAGTTTGAATTTGGGCCCCTTGGATGTGTATGAAATGATCTTGCTCTGTGAGGTTATGTGCATGGGGCTGCCGCAAGGTTTCTTTCTGAAAAAGAGGATGATGATGGACACGCCTCTCTAAATTCCATACCACTGGAACCAACTGTCTTCTCTAATATAACTGCTCATAAATGACAAATAGAGCCACTTGGTCAGCACAGCACCTTGTAATGAGTTGATTTGCTTCTCAGACTTCTGTCCCCCTCTCTGCGTCAGGAGAGATGCCCATAGCTCTTGGCACCAAGTTCCTAAAGCAGCCTCCAGATTACAGCATATGCTCAGCCAGGAGTTGCTCCCTTGTCAACAATGAGCAATAGTGCAGCAGTTGGAGAGGAAGGAGAAGCCTTTGTCTATTAGGAAGCCCACAGAGCCTGGTTGCTAAGCAACCCAGTGTGGAGGCAGCAACCAGTGTGTACCAGGAGGGATCCCAGGGAGATGGGCCTGGAAAGCAGGGAGAAAGCATTCTTTTTGCAATTCAGTCTAGGCACCAGAGAATAAAAGGCAGCTCCTCCAGTCTGGCACCCAGGTGAAGAGGTGGTGCAGAGGTGGAATCAAGGTGTGACTTTAGCATGGAAGTGCTAGGTGCCAGGGCACACAGGGAACTCTCCTGTCATCTGGAAAACTTTGTGACCTTTAGGAGATTTTCTCCAGTCTAGATTTTTCTGACAGTAGGAAAATAAACCGGCCATCTCTCCTCACGTCTACCTTGTCAGAAACCTGTGCGCGTGCGCGCATAAACACACACACACACACACACACACACACACACACACACACTTAAGTCAGACAGGTCCTAGACTTCTGTTTCTACTGGTCTGCTCTTTCTAACACCCTATCTGTGTGGGAAAGAGTGGAAGGAAGGTTATGTTACTAAAACCTCTGAGGGAAATGGCCTTTGGGGTTAAGCCCAATTTTCCAAATAAAAGGATTATTTACTACTTGCAATCTCTTTAAGTATTTATATAGTTCTGAATGTGCCATGATGCCGATATGGAGGAAGTTATCTTCTGTTGGCCCAAGTGCTATGCAACATTTTGCTCCAAAGCTCCTAAGACCCAAGGCGTTTGAAGAAGGCACTTTAAAACCCAGGAAGGAAGGAGCTTCAGAGCCTGCCTGCAGAGCTCTCCAGGACTCCAACTTTTATGAGCTGTCCCCAAGCTGCCATGGGCTTTTAATGATGCACAGGGCCTTTGAGATGTCCAGGCTTCTATAATTAGCCCTTCACCTGTCATTCTGTAAGCGACCCCAATAAATTCATTGGTTCACCAATGTAGTCTTTGGGTATATTGTTCCTGTAGCTTTTCTCCAGTCCCCCTCTGAAGTAAATAGGTGTTTGTTCATGTTTCACTTGGAAGAGCATCACACAAAAGCCAAGTTTCTCACATCTCTTCTGCCCCCAAATATGTTCTTAACTAGCCTGTCTTCAGACCTGAAAGGCAGAATAGATGCCTTTGAGAGTTAAGGTTTGCACAAATCTCCTCCTGCACTGGGTTGGCTGACATTCTCAGTATCCACCGGTGCTCAGCTTAAGGTTGGCAGTGAATTTGAATTGAGAAAACTCAGGTGCCTTTATTGTAAACCGATATGCAGGGTTGAATATGGACTGAGCTTGGCACTTGCAGGCTTCAGGGACTGAAGCATTGCCAGGAGAAGGCAGCCAACTAAAAGCTTTGTACTTTGGAGACAGAGATGTGTGGAGACAGCACTTTCTCACTTATTTTAGCTATTAATCTTGGTCATGTTGCCTGAATTGTTTGTCCGAGGCTCACCTATCAGTTCACAGGAGGAATAATTTTATTTCCTTGTAGAAGATGCTGTGAGTTGGGAAGAAAATAGCTTATAGGAACAGAGAAGCTTCAGACCTGAAATATTTGATCTATTATTATCACTCTTATTTTATTTATGTGTATCTTTCTGTGTGAGTGAAGGCCAGGTGAGTGTAGGTGCCCACAGAGTCAAGAAGGTACTAGATCTCCTGGAGGTGGAGTTATGAGTAACCTGACATGAATGTTGGAAACTGAACTGGGTTCATTTACAAGACCAATATGTGCTCTTAGCCACAGAGTTACTTACCAGCCCTGGACACTGACATACTTTTGCATGTACTTGTATGTGCATATGCCTGCAGCAGCTAGAGGTGCACACTGGGTCTTTTACCCTGTCACAGTCCACCTTAGTTTTTGAGACAGGTTCTCACTAAACCTCAATCATCAATTTGGCTCCCTGGCTAGCAAGCATTTTATGGCTGGGTCACCTAGATGTCTTAATTGCCTTTTTTCAATTCTGTGAAGAGGCACCTTGACCAAAGCAGCTTATAAAAGAAAATGTTTACTGGGGGGGCTTGTTTACAGTTTCAGACAGTGATTCCAGGATCATCATGGTGAGGAGCATAGCAGCAGGCAGGCAGGCATGGTGCTGAAGCAGTAGCTGAAGGCTTACATCCTGATCCATTAGCATGAGGCAGAGAGACATCTAACTGGCAATGACATGGGATTTGAAACCTCGATGCCCATCCTTAATGACACACCTTCTCCAACAAGGCCACACCTTCTAATCCTTACTAAATAGTTCTACCAACTGGGGACCATGCTGTCAATCATATTAGTCTATGGGGAGCATTCTATTCCAAATCACTGCACTGCCTCAGGATGTGATATTCTTGGAAACACTGAGGAGAGGTGGACGAAGAAGTCCATGTGGCTACAAGGCCAATGCCTAAGTTGATGTTACAGCGAATCTCATACACAACAGAGCAAAGAGAAGCAGATGAGGACTACAACTCAGGGGCAGAATGCTGGCTTGGGAAAAGGGCTATGGTAGCTGTTGGGAGTTCATAGCTTTGGGAGGATGGCAGGACACACTAGCATCCTGGTGTGGTCAAAACCAGTGACCATAGCTCATAGGCTGAACATAAATGGTGCTCTGAAAAATTACCTTGTAGGCAGCACAGAGACACACTCCAGGCAGCATGAGAGTCAAGCTTCCTCTTGGAAGTGATAGGCTGCTGATCCTGCCCATCTCAGAGGGCTTGATATTCTTGGGTCTGGGTCTCTTATTCTCTGAGTGTCTTTTTCTCTAGAAGGTTGCATCCTTCAGGAGTTCCCAACCCTTTGACATTACAACATGCTGTCATTTACAGCTGCGTTGTTTCATATTCATGGTTCTCCTGAGACACATGTGGCCCATAGGCTGCAGGTTGGACATTCTTACAGGTCTAAAGCACATGTGTCCTTTCCTCTCTGAATGCACATTATCCCACCAATAATGTAAAGTCGACTTAGGTGTCCTTGAATGTGCTCTCTCTTGCACCTGTCTCTACACACTTTCCTCATACATTTCTAGGCCTTGAGCCATTCTGTCTATCCATAAGCAGACTTTCCTGGGTGCTTAGCTGGTGCCAAGCACCACCACAGCACTGAAGAGCTCGCATTGATTGATCAAGGGACAAGCTTGTGTTCTCTGAGGCTGATAGTGGCCAGATATGGACAATAGATACAAAATCCCTGGTTATTTCAGGTAGTAACTACCACACTCAGTTTTGTGTAGCTAGAACAGAGCACCACTGACTGGATGGCTGATTAAGAAGGGTGTGCATTCTTCATTAGTTCTAGATGGTAGGCAGCAGGTCCAAGGTCTAATGGCTGGCAATTGCCAAGGGCTTTCTGAGGAGCCACTCCATGAAAGAAGGCCAAAGGTTAAAGGGTAAAATAATGAGAAGGTAGGCACATTGGAAAAAGGAAGGGGTCTCTAACTCATTCTTTTATGAGCAATGTGTAACTCAGGTAGGGAGGCCCTCATGATGACATTGTCCTGCCTGGAAAGACAGTCCCATGTCCCCCAGCCTCTCTTTAGGCCCTGGCTGCCACTGCTGCTGCATTGGAGATAAAGTTTCAAACAGCTCAAGTGCATGAAGCTGGGGCATGGCAGAGCATACTATAATGCCAGCACTCAGGAAACGGAGGCAGGAGGATGATGGCCTTGTACCCCAGGCCAGCCTGGGTAGCATAGTAAGACCATGACCCCACAAGAAATAAAAACAACAAAAATAGCAAAACATTTAATAAAGAAAATACTCACCAAACATTTCTAACACATGAACCTTTGGGGAATATGTTCAAGTCCAGACTTTACAGTAAACACTGTGAAGTATAGCAAAATGTAGAGGTTTCCCCTGCAGTACAGTAACCTGCAAAGTACAGTCCTACACTTAATGCCATCCCTGTAACCTCATTTAACTGAAAGGTTGCTTGGGACTAGCTTCCGGGATTTCTTTTTTTTTTTATCATGGGGCTCTTCTTACCTTATCAGCCATTCAGTGTTCCTGCACAAGCTTCTAACAGTTCCCAATAGGTGACTGCATTTCAAACAGATGTGGTCACCATCCCCACCCCCACCCCAGTCCTCTGTGCCTTGGTGAAGTCCAGAGTTCAGAGACAGCCTGGGAGGGGACTTCATGAAGACATGGCTGTTGGGTCAGGGAGTTCCTAGTGTTTGGGAAGCTGGTTACTGTATGTTGTGTAGATATGGAAAGCCTTTCGGAAGTAGGGCTTTTTGAACTAAATCTAGAAAGCCACGAGGAAATTAGAGCTGAGTGAATAAGGCCAGCAAGATAGTGCAACTGTTAAAACCTGCCACTGAGCCTGATGACCTGAGTTTGGTCCCTAGAACTCCCACAGAGGAAGGAGAGAGGAAGGAGAGAACCACCTTCTGCAAGTTGTCCTCTGACCTCCACATGTATGCTGTGGCATGCACATGCCACTCCCCCTACAACATATAGCTAAAATGCTATAATTTTTTTAAAAGTTTTTAGGCAGATGAAAGGACAGATGGAGGTTTCTCGGATGAGGAAAATCTTGTGTCTTTCAAATATCTGGATCAAATCCTCTTTGGCTGGACCACCGACAGAAAGAGGTAAAAGAAGCCAAAGGTTAAGAAGCCATGGTGGCCACAGTGGGCTTTTGTAGTGGGAGTTTGGAGATTGTTTTACATGCGCCGAGACACAAACAGCATGTTTAAGACATAGAATAATCAGATGTGATTTATAGAAACAGAAGTCAGACTTTCTTGTGGAAAAAAAAAAGACACTAAGACAATTAGCCCAGTCTTGTCAGTAAGTCAGAAACATAAAGCAGGGAAGAACCAGATTGAGAGGTTTAAATGATGACAGCCAGATGCAAAGTGTAGTCCCAGAATGGAGGAAAATAGCTATGGAGACATTTGGGAAGAATTAGCAGACTTAAGCCATACAGAGAGGAAGAGGCCATATGATCTTTGGGAACCAAGTTAACAAAGCAGCAGGGACACCAGGCTTTTACGTTGGTTTAAAGTAATCTCACAAGTGTCTACAATGCTACAAGGACACCTATGAAAGCTTTGAGCTTCCTGCGACCTCTGGGTGTGAGGTTCAGAATGTTTGGATTGCTTGGAAGTAACAGGTGGGAGGGGCTAAGAGTGAAAACCAGGTTATTGGAAAGGTGGCTGCTTTGGGTGCAGAGAACAGTGACTTTGAAGGGTAACTGACCGGATTTAGTGATGAGTTGATCCACTGGGGTTATTTTGGAAGTAGAAGGATTAGGACCTACCGGTGGTAAACCACCATCTGAGAGGAGTTAAAGTCCAGTTGGAAGGGGCTTTAGGCTTGGGCTTGAGAAATTGATGGAAGTGGAGGCATGGTCTGGAATGGGAAAAACAAGCAAATGTGGCAAGGGTACCTTTATCAAAGAGAGACTTAGAGATGGGTAAATGCCCAGGAGCAAGCGGTTTCTAAGGAGATGATCCATCTGAAGTTCCCAATCCCCCTGGATGGGTCCTTAAAGGTCTCCAGAGTTCTATAAAGGTGAAGCCTTTCTCAAGCAGGGTTTTGAAAAATCTGGCTAAGTCGAGGCCAGGCGAGCAAAGATGTGTCTTGGAAAGACCCCTGGGGATGTGAAGTCAAATACAGTTAATAGATCACACTGGCTGCCTGTGGAGTAAAAGCTGACTTTTAAAGCCTCTTCATCTTTGCAAATCAGTACCTGCACTCAGTGTGACTGCAGATTGAAACTGGAGTCACTGAAGAAGAGCATTAGTCCCCATGTCCAGGAACCAGCTATCTCATAGGAAGACACCAGAGTCATCTTAGATAGAAGATGTTTTCTAGCCGGCTCTGGGTAAGGCACAGTCTCCAGCTAACCCAGATTTCCATGATATCTTGTGATCAAACACGGTTTATAGATGGCCTGGAAGGCTGCCCTACTTAAATTAAAATGATGTGGCTGTGTTGCTAATCACACGAGAAAAAGCTGGGTTAGAAATGAAGGAGAACTTTCTGAGTAGCCAGCCGAGAGCAGCACAGGTGATACATTGGGCGTGGCATTAGGCGTGGCCCCACCCCTGGGGACTATTTCACGGCCAAAGAATGTAAAGCAGAAATAAGCAATCTCTCTAAAGATGGCTCTTTCCAGTGTATCATTTTTTCCTTAAGCCTGGCCTGTGACCAATTTACCCAGATGCTTCGGGCTGAATCAGTCCAGATGGTTCTGTGAAACAGCCAAACTGAGCATTTCAGATGTACTACAAATTTGGATACTGGAGGCTCTCAGACTCTTCACTAAGTAGGAAATCTCGGATGCCAATTACAGAACCCTAGAAACAGCAGGAAATAGGGGGCAGGGGTCAAATGTCAAGTGAGGAGCAGGCATGGATAGGGACAGTGACACAATCCTTCAACTGAACTCAAATATTCAGCATAGTTTCTTCACTAGTGTTCATCCAATTTTAACAAGAACGTTTGAAATTCTGTATTGTCCCAACGGAGTCTTTCATGCTACATGCTGTAGTAGAGTTTCAATGAAAAATATAGAGAGTGGGGAAGGTCCGTGTCCCCACAGACCCCTGCATTTGAGCTCATGGCCCCCAGTTGGTGGCGCTGTTTGGGGAGGTTGTGGACTCTTTAACAGGTGGAGCTTTGCTGAAGGTAGTGTCGCTTGGGGGAAGGGGTGAACTTAAAGGGTTTTTGGCCTTAATCTGTTCTCTATTCTCCTTTTCTCTGCTTTGCATTGTAATAAAATATAATCTGTAGATTACCTGGAGGATTGCACAACTTGCATAAAAGCAATGTGGTCATTTAGATAACCATGATGAGAAAAAATTCATTTAGCAGACAGCTCCCTGCTCCCTAGGCCATTTCTTCTCCAGTATGACAGACTATGTCTCCTTTGGAAGTCTAAGACTCAGGTAGATCTAGGTGTGATGGCACACACCTGTAATCCCAGCACTCAGCAAGGAGGTTTGTGAGTTCTAGTCCATCCTGGGCTCTACAGGTAGACTCTGTCTCAAAACAAACAAACAAACAAACAAATCACTATGTAGAGATGTTCATCAGGGGTAGAGTGCTTTCTCCCTAGCAACAGGGGTGGGGCGGGAGGATAAAAAAAATGAGGTAAATAAAGTAGATGAAAAGGAGCCCAAAGAAGAAAGCAGGAATTGTACTAACCACTGGGTTAAAGATGTTTCTGTCTAGTGGAGGAAGGACTATCAAACATGGCAGAGAGCTTAGCAATGCAAGTCATCGGACATGATGATGAGGTTCAGAAAGAGCAGGCAGAGTCAGCTGTCTTGTGGCTCCTCTCGGGAAAGAACTCTGTTCCCATAGGCAGGAAGAGCCCCACCAGAGACACAGCACAGACCAGCAAACTTTCTTAAGAGACTTACCTACAGCTGGGGACACTGGATGTGGTACTTCACTTTTCTGTTTCGGTCTTGGCAGTAGATATTAAATAGTGTTCTACAAAGTGTTTGCATGATGCTTGATACCTAATACATTGTATTTTGTTGTTGTTTTGTTTTGTTTTCATGGTTTTTCGAGATAAGGTTTCTCTGTGTGACAGTCCTGTCCTGGTTGTTCTGGGACTTGCTTTGTAGACCAGGCTGGCCTTGAACTCACTGAGCTCTGCCTGTCTCTGCCTCCCAAGTGCTGGGATTAAAGGTATGTACCACCAGCACCTGGTTCTATTACATCTTGTTAATGTTAACTATTTATCTTTTTTTCCTGTTTGTTGTTTTGTTTATTTGAGATGACCCTCTTGTAGTCCAGATAAGGCTTGAATTTACTGTGTAGCCAATGGTTGCTTTGAATCCTTAACCATCCTCCTTCTAGCTCCTGCATGGAGTGCTGGGTTTATATCTATACCATGTATGTATTACAGGTTTACATACCTGGCTTCTTAGATGTTTCTCAATCTATCATTGCCAATGGAAGGGAAACATAAGCCAGCAATAAAGGGGTTGCATCAGTGAAAAAAATACTCATCAGGCACATGTGAATCATTGCAACACTGCAGAGGCTGAGGCAGGGGGATGGAGAGTGTGACACTACCCCAAGCTATGTAATAAGTCCCAGGCCAGACCTTCCTAGCCTATGAAAGTAAGATCCTGCTTTAAAAAGCCACACNGAAGAGCCCCACCAGAGACACAGCACAGACCAGCAAACTTTCTTAAGAGACTTAACTACAGCTGGGGACATTGGATGTGGTACTTCACTTTTCTGTTTCGGTCTTGGCAGTAGATATTAAATAATGTTCTACAAAGTGTTTGCATGATGCTTGATACCTAATACATTGTATTTTGTTGTTGTTTTGTTTTGTTTTCATGGTTTTTCGAGATAAGGTTTCTCTGTGTGACAGTCCTGTCCTGGTTGTTCTGGGACTTGCTTTGTAGACCAGGCTGGCCTTGAACTCACTGAGCTCTGCCTGTCTCTGCCTCCCAAGTGCTGGGATTAAAGGTATGTACCACCAGCACCTGGTTCTATTACATCTTGTTAATGTTAACTATTTATCTTTTTTTCCTGTTTGTTGTTTTGTTTATTTGAGATGACCCTCTTGTAGTCCAGATAAGGCTTGAATTTACTGTGTAGCCAATGGTTGCTTTGAATCCTTAACCATCCTCCTTCTAGCTCCTGCATGGAGTGCTGGGTTTATATCTATACCATGTATGTATTACAGGTTTACATACCTGGCTTCTTAGATGTTTCTCAATCTATCATTGCCAATGGAAGGGAAACATAAGCCAGCAATAAAGGGGTTGCATCAGTGAAAAAAATACTCATCAGGCACATGTGAATCATTGCAACACTGCAGAGGCTGAGGCAGGGGGATGGAGAGTGTGACACTACCCCAAGCTATGTAATAAGTCCCAGGCCAGACCTTCCTAGCCTATGAAAGTAAGATCCTGCTTTAAAAAGCCACAC